>JAPDSC010092690.1:21045-71460 GCA_026290005.1 Latrodectus geometricus | reverse complement strand
TAAAATGCCAATTAGTTGCATTATTTAGTTATTAAACTAACCCACATGGGGGCCCGACCTCATATTTTTATTTCTATCTGTTTATCATCAACGCTGAAATTCCTCTGCCGCCGCCGAATCGCCAAGTATCTGAAGAGGGGTATAGTATCTGCTTTTGATTTATGTTCCTGGATTCGCTGTTTGGATTCTTACTGTGAAGCGAGGTGAGTCACTCCTATTTTCAAGATGCTTTTAAGTGATATTTCTGAAATCGCACTTGCACTGAAGACTGAAAAGAGAGAAAAAATTAAACTACTTCACAAGCTGTTATTTGGCGAAGAGGGTGATAGATTGAATCGCTCTCGAATAAGAAATTTTAATGGTTTTGATTTCCAAAAAGACGATCTAGAATTCAAGGCTAAATTAATAGACATTACAGCAAATTTTTCTCTAATTGAATTAATTTCTATTGCAAATATTTTGAAAATAGATATTAATGGCACACAGCTTGAATTGGCAGAAAGAATTTTATTATTACTAACTGATTTGGAGTCGCTTCAAGAGAATGTGAAAAATTATGAAATAACTGATGATGAAACTGAAGAGATTCCAAATTCTACTCAGTCGAATGTGCAAAGCAATAATATGAATCTTAATAATAATGTACATAAAGTGTATGATAATCAAATTTCTTTTAATACAAGATTGCCATTTAATTTTAATGATATTGATTATTTAGTTCCTAAGTATACTGGAGAGAAAAATGAAAATGTAAAATTGTGGTTTCAAAAATTTGAAGCATTTGCTATTTCATTTAATTTATCAGATATTCAAAAATTTATCTTTGCACAAAGAGCATTAAGTGGTATTGCATTGTTATTTGTTAAAAGCGAAAGCAATATTCATAACTATGTTGAATTGAAAATTGCTTTAATTTCGGAATTTGGCCAACAAATTAATTCAGCGGAAATTCATGACACTTTAAATCGTCGAAGAATTAAAGATAAAGAATCAATATTTGAATATTTTTTAATTATGAGAGAAATTGCAAGTCGAGCTCAACTCGATGATATGGCTCTAATTCATTATGTTATTCAAGGCATTAATGATTTTCCCCAGAATAAAGCAATTTTGTATGGTGCCAAAAATTTAGTTGAATTTAAAACAAAATTAAAAACTTATGAAGAAATCCAAAAAAGTTGTCAAAAAGTGAAAACTAAAATTCCTGTGATAGAACAAACTTTTAATAATCAAACTCAAAACAAAATTCAGACAATTCCAATTCGTTGTTTTAATTGCGGAAAAAATGGACATAAATCTATTAACTGTAGAGACAAAAATAAAGGTTTAAAATGTTTTCGTTGTAATTCTTTTGGCCATAAAGCCAGTGATAATAAATGTTCCACACCAGTAGGTAAACCCAATTCAACATTTCGTACTGTTAACAATCACATCACTTTTCGACAGGACATGCATAAAATAGTTAAAATTTCTGGTATTTTGATCGATGCTCTCATTGATACCGGAAGCCATGCAACTTTATTACGCGAAGATTTGTATCGTCAAAGTGAATTTTCTGAACTGACCGATTCGAAACTAACACTGAATGGGTTTGGTAGCTCTGAAGTACAGCCTCTTGGTTCATTTCAAGCAAATATAGAAATCGATAATGATGTTTTCTCTACAACAGTTTATGTTATTTCTCAACATCAAATGAGTTTACCCTTAATTATTGGTACAGATATAATTACTCAAGGAACACTTACGGTCAATAAAGATTTTATTTCTTTACAAAAAACAGATAACAATTTTTTCGTGCATTTAGTTAATGTTGTTGACAACACATCAGACATTGATTTAAATCACATACATGACAAGAAATGTAAACAAGAAGTATATAATTTAGTTAACAACTACAAACCGAATAAGACTCGAACAACAGAAATGAAGATGTCTATAATTTTAAAAGATGATATCCCAGTCTGCCAACGAGCACGTCGAATGTCCATTCCAGAAAAAGAATTTGTATCCAAACAAATCAATGATCGGTTAAAAGAAGGAATAATTAAACCATCTTGTAGCGAATATGCTAGTCCAATTGTTTTGGTAAAAAAGAAAGATAATTCTACCCGGTTATGCATAGATTTTCGGAAATTAAATAAGAAAATTATTAAAGATCATTATCCATTACCTCTTATTGATGATATATTAGACCAGTTACAAAGTGCAAAAGTATTCACTTCTATTGACTTAAAAAATGGCTTCTTTCATGTTGATATTGACCCTAATTGCACAAAATACACGAGTTTTATTACACATAATGGACAATACGAGTTCCTTAAAGCTCCATTTGGTTTAACAATTAGCCCAGCCGCTTTTAATAGATATTTGTCTTGTGTTTTTAGAGATTTAATATCAGAAGGTACTTTAATTATGTACATGGATGATTTTATCATACCATCTAAAACTGAAGAAGAGGGACTTATTAAATTGAAACATGTTCTTGAAACTGCTTCAAATTACGGACTAAATATTAATTTTAAGAAATGCCAATTTTTACAAAGAAAAGTTGAATTCTTAGGCCATGTTATAGAAAACAATACTATTTCATCTTCTCCATTAAAAATTAAAGCAGTAATTAATTTTCCTGAACCTAAAGACGTCAAACACTTGCAATCATTTTTGGGCTTAGCAGGCTATTTTCGAAAATATATTCCAAATTATGCTATTATAGCCAGACCTTTAAGTGACCTACTAAAAAAATCTTCTACTTTTGTTTTCGGTTCCGCTGAAAAGACTGCATTTCTCAAATTAAAGGAATTACTCACTACACATCCTGTTTTGCATTTATTTGTGCCAGGTTCAGAATTAGAAGTACACACTGATGCATCTAAACTTGGATTTGGTGCAGCTCTACTACAAAAATCTGATAACGGAAATTTCCACCCAATTTTGTATATGAGCAGAAAAACATCGCCCCAGGAAGAAAAACTACACAGTTATGAACTAGAAGTACTCGCTGTTATAGAAGCTCTTAAAAAATTCCGCGTATATTTACACGGAACTAAATTTAAAATAGTTACAGACTGTATGGCTTTTCAAAAAACAATGAATAAAGCTGAGTTAAGCGCAAAAATTGCGCGATGGGCTCTTTTGTTACAAGATTTTGATTATGTTATTTCTCATAGATCAAGTAAACAAATGCAACATATTGATGCTTTAAGTCGCTACCCTGTTATGATTATTGCTCCTGATGATATTACACAGAAGATAATAAAGTCCCAATCTACCGATGAGTTTATCATTAATATGAAAAGCGCAGTCGAAAAATCACTCAATTCTGATTTTAAAGTTAAAAACGGTGTTTTATATAAATTAGTCCAAGGTCAAGAACTTTTAGTCGTCCCACAAGCAATGTGCAATCAACAAGCGCATTCTAAAGGTCATTTTTCAATACAAAAGACAATAGACATTATTAAAAGAGACTATTATATTCCCAATTTAGATAAGTTAACACAAACTTTCATCGCCAATTGCATCACATGCATTCTATCTTCCAGAAAATCAGGTAAATCTGAAGGATTCCTCTATCCAATCCCAAAAGGTGACACTCCTCTCGATACATATCACATTGATTTCTTAGGACCCTTGCCATCTATAAACAAAAATTACAAACACTTATTTTCTGTAGTGGACGCTTTTACAAAATTTATTTGGATATATCCTGTTAAATCTACCTCTGCACAAGATGCATTAGATAAGCTAAAATTACAGCAAACAGTTTTTGGTAATCCTCGTCGAATAATCTCAGATAAAGGATCAGCTTTTACATCCCATGAATTCCAATCCTACTGTACTGAAGAAAGTATTGAACACTTACCCATCACGACTGGAGTACCACGTGGAAACGGACAAATCGAGCGTATGCATCAAACTATAATTTCAGTTTTAACTAAATTATCATTAGAAGAACCCACAAAATGGTACAAACATGTTTCTAATGTACAACGTATAATGAACAGTACTGCCTCACAAACAACCAAGTTTCCACCATTCGAACTAATGTTTGGCATTAAAATGCGAAATAAAGATGACATTCGCATCAAACAATTACTCGAAGAAGAACACCTCGAATATGTAGTGCATGATAAAAAACAATTGCGTAATATTGCTAAAAATAATATTTTACAATATCAAACACAAAGTAAATGTTATTATGATAAACGGAGAAAACCTTCCAAAATATATAAAGTTGGTGATGTAGTCGCTATCCAACGAACACAGTTCGGACCAGGTTTGAAACTTAAGCTGAAATATTTTGGACCTTACCAAATTAAAGCTATAAAAGGTAATGATAGATATGAAGTAGAAAAAATTGGTAATCATGAAGGTCCTAATACCACATCTTCCTCTGCAGATTTAATGAAGCCTTGGTCAAATGTGTAAATAATTTTTCAACAAACTATTAGCTTATGTTTAATATATTTGTGTCTATTACTGAACTATTCCTATATATTGTTATTTCAGAAGTTTTTAGATATATATAACATTTTTCGTCACAATTATTTTAAGTAATTGTGTATCCATTTATATATTTTTCCTTGTATAAGATTACTTGTGCATTATATCAAGATGTTTGCGATACTTTCGCATATGATAAGAATAAGCAAAATAAGAGGAAACGCCGAGCAACGGAAAATTATAAAGACGAAGAAGACGGTTCACACAGCTTACGAGGGACATCCAAGAACTTAAGACGAATCTTCTCAAATTAAAAGACGTGTCTCCTTCATTTGCTGTTGAATAAAAAGAAAATTCTATTTTGTTAGTTATTCTCTTGTTGGTTGCGCCTTCCTCTGTTTCCTTGTATTTTGCAGCAGCTGTTACTCTCGTCGCTAGGAGGACCTGAGCGTTTAGAATGGCCGAGTGTGAGATATGCCAGATGACCCTACTCCACTTCATGACATCATCTCAACACTTGCTGCTTCCACAGCGATCCTGGTGTCAAGTGATATAAAAGAGTAAATGAAGGCGGAAGACGGTCTAGAACAGACGTATTTGAACCTTGATGGTTCCAAAACTAATAATATTGTCATCATAACACTTTGTTGTAATTGTAAATACTTGTAAATATCTTTAATTGTTTAATACACTATTCTTAAAATGCCAATTAGTTGCATTATTTAGTTATTAAACTAACCCACATATATATATATATATATATTTGCAATAAAGTTTCCATTTGAATGATTCCACAGCGAATTGCATCATTAAAATTTATTATTAAGTAAAATTTGTTTTATTAAATATTCCTTTCTAAATGAAGATTAAATAATATAATGACTTGTAAGATGACTTTTCTATTAATAATCTACTTACACACTCAAATTTAGGATTGAATTATTTAACATTCAATTTTAATTGTATCTGTAATTCCCTATAAATACATTCAACACATTAAAACAATACAATTTAAAAAATATAATGACTTTGGAGCTACTATGTGATTAACTAATGATCTTTCATAATATTTTAAAGTAAAATTTTTAAACTAAAAATTTCTAAATTCATAAATTGTAAAATGAGAAGAATACATAAAATTAGCCAGCCTGAATATTGCTATTTATTTATTGAAAAGACTTGATGCATTAGACAGCATAATAATTATACAAAAATTAAGAAATCATGTATTTAGTTTCAAAACATAAGATTAGAACAATACAAGTACTTTACATTATACCTTAATATTAACTTCTTAACATGAAAAAACAATTTAAAAATAAAATCTTTAGCCTTTATAATCTTAATAATGGCCGAATTAAAATATCCATTGAATTATAACATTGGAATATATGTTTACAATCATCTACTTTTTGGTAACAGTAACGTAAGGCTTAACAATTATGATAAATAGTATATAAGTTTTAAAAAGTTTAAGTATAAACAATAAACATTTTTACACTCACCTTCAATAGAATTCTTTGCATGTGGAAAGTTATAATAAGTTCAGTGAATTATTTTAGTATTTAAATCCTCTTATTCAAAATTTCGTCCACGTTGTTCGATGTGTAAACACTCACCAGCGATTCCATGCGTCTACTTAAGCAGACTTCCGGTTCTTGACGTAAGCAGACTTCCGGTTTTAAATGTAAGCTTTTCTGAGCATGCGTCTAAATGAACGGAGCAAATTTCTTTCGCTCGATTTAACGCCAAGTCTTTTTATTTAGAACCTCGGCACTAACTACGAATTTATAAACGTGCGTGCACTCTAACTTTGTTGGTTTAGCGTTAACTTGTTCGAGTTTTTGAGTTTGATAAAATCGCATTTAAAGCCTTTGCATCCTTATATATATATATATATATATATATATATATATATATATATATATATATATATATATATATATATATATATATATATATACAGGGTGATCCAAAAGTCAGGACGAACTTTAAAAATGAATAATTCGAAAACGAATCACGATACAAAGATGCGGTTTGCACCAAACGGATGGAAAAGAAACCGGGTTTTGTGTGGCAATAAAAAAAGAAATAGTTCTGTTGGCGACCAACAGATGGCGCTGGTGGATTTCTGATGTAGGATTATGCAAAGCAACAAACGATATAAAAAGAAGTAACTGCAACAGGTAATGGTAGTCGAAGCTGATATGCATCGAAATGCTGTCCATAGTTGAGAAAGCCCTCTTAGTTAAACTGTTTTATAAGAATTCGGAAAGTGCCATTGCGGCATTGCGAGCATATCGCTACATGAAGGGTATGCGAGACAGCAAAGGACCAATAACGTCTTCTGCATTGAACAAAATTGTGAAAAAATTTGAAGCTACAGGTTCTTTGGCGTATCGTCAAAGAAGTGGACGTCCCTCAACTGCAGCTGCTGTTGCCATGACAGTGGAGCAGACGGTGCAAGGCATGTCGGTGGTTGCTGCACATGGGGAGTGCAGTGTTCGAGAAGTTTCGAGGCAGACAGGAGTATCGTATGGAAGTGTCTGGAGAGCGCTGCGAGTAACTTTGCAACGGTATTCCTACAAGTTGCAACATAACCAAGAACTGAAACCTTCTGACATCGACTCTCACCGACATTTTGCGAGTTTGGTCTTCAATAAGATGGAAAAGCAGCACGACTGGCTTCACACTGTACTTTGGACAGATGAAGCACATTTCACACTCTCTGGCGCTGTTAACACCCACAATTGTCGAGTGTGGACCATAGAAAATCCACATGCATTTGTTGAGGTACCCTTGCAACAGCCTAAAGTGACAGTCTGGTGTGGCTTCACTGCTGATTTCATAATTGGTCCATTTTTTTCGAGGAAGTCACACAGACAAGTTTCCAAACAGTTTCTGTCACCGGTAAGCGATATCTAACTCTGTTACAGAACAGCATTATTCCTGAACTGCAAGCGCGACAGGCACTCCAAACAGTCACCTATATGGAAGATGGAGCACCACCTCATATTGATCTGCCTGTGCAACTCCTGCTACGCTTAACATTTGGGGAGGATCGCATTATCAGTCACTACTTTAATCACGCATGGCTCCTAGATCTTTCGATCTCACACCCTGTGACTTTTGGCAATGGAGCTTCTTGAAGTCAAAAGTGCACCGCGACCAACCAGCATCGCTAGCGGCACTGAAAGATGACATCCGCCAAAATGTGTCTGTCATAATGCAGGAAATGCTACTAAATGCTGTGAATGGTGTGGTGACTCGTCTCACAGCTTTACTTCTGAGTTATGGACAGCACATTGAACATTTAGTGTTGTAGGTACTAATTAACTGTAATTAATCTGACTTAATTACCATTTTTTCATTTGTAAATAATCTTTTGTTGCAATAAAACACTGTAGTGCCATCTGTTGGTCGCCAACAGAACTTTTTTTTTCATTGCCACACAAAACCCGGTTTTTTTTCCATCCGTTTGGTGCAAATCGCATCTTTTTATCGTGATTCGTTTTCGAATTTTTCATTTTTAAAGTTCGTCCTGACTTTTGGATCACCCTGTATATATATATATATATATATATATATATAATATAACAGATAAAAAAATTTATATCCCATACATAAATAATTATTTTTTCTAAATGCTCTTCGAGAAAATCAACTGTTTTTATAAACGCTTTAATTATTTTAATTAAATGATATTTTAAATGGTGAAGAATAAACTGAAGAATGTTTGTAATTTTCAATCAAAATTGATTTATATATTTTAAATTGTAACAAGAGAAAATTTTACCAAAGTTTTTTTTTTCCTTACCTGGAAAACAAAATGTAGCGGAAGTAAATACAATATTATATTAAATTTGAATAAACATTATGAACATATTTTAAAAATATTATTATACTTTGTAATCTGTTAATTATTTTAAAACTTATCAATTCGTATTGATCTAACGTATTGACATAACTTAGCTTTAGAATGTACTGTCTTCATAGCAGTCGTATAACCCTTGAAAATCCCTTTTAAATTCATGTCGTATTAAAAAAAAATATAGTTTTGCCAAACATACTCTTTTGTTTTTACGTATATCTTTGTTTATAATTATGATGAAATAAAAGACAGGATCTTTAATAGCACAAAAATTCATAAATTTTACATAAGGTGATTTCTACTAATTAAAATGAGAATATATTCTCATTTTAATTACTAAATACAATGTAGCACAAAATTATTTACATTTATTAATAAACTGATATGATTTTTTTATTTTATAAGTAAATAAAAAAACGCATTCAGATCATTTGTTAGAAAAACCAAAAAAGGATGTAAAAAAACCTTTTCAGGATGTTTATCAACAGATCGTTCAAAACAGATCCATAAAAAGACATACTTAGAACAGCTTTACAAGGCTGTCCTGAGGACTTTCTCAAAGAACATCCAGGGGACGTCCAAATCACATCCAAGACGTCGGAGGATCAAATATGGATGTTTGGGATGTCCGAGGGATGTTCAATGGACGTTGTTTGTTATCTGGGCACTCAGCTTCTGTCATCTTCTTACTCATGTAGTAAACAGGGTGGAATTGATTATCAACTAAAGACTTTTGAATAAGAGCGGCACCATAACCATCGATGCTGGCGTCACAATGAATTTCGGTTTCACTTTGAGGGTTAAAAATTGTAAGAACGGGTTCCGTGGATAAAATATATTTCAATTGGTTAAAAGAATTTCTTTCATTTTCACCAAATTTAAAATTAGACTCTTTTCCCAACAAATCACTTAAAGGTTTAGCGATAATACAGTAATTCTTAATAAATTTTCTAAAATATCCGGTCAATCCTAAAAATCTCTGAACGTCTTTTGTACTTTTTGGTTCCGGAAAATTAATTACAGCTTTAGTTTTATATGTTGATGGATTTAATTTACCATTTATTATTTTATACCCTAAAAATTCTATTTCACGTTTAAAAAAATTGCATTTCTTTAAGTTCAATTCAAGTCTGACGCAGTTTGTAGGATAAGTTTAAGTTTTTTAATACCTTCGGTTTCGTTTTTTGGCAGGAATAATTAAGTCATCCATATAAATCACTACAACACCTTCTTTCAATAATTGTCAGAACATTATAGATGTATTTTTGAAAAGTACTCGGAGAATCAGTCAATCCAAATGGGCATTTCAAAAACTCATATTGGCCATCGTGTGTAACGAATGAAGTATATTTACAAGAACTTTCCTCAACGTCAACATGAAAAAAACCGTTTTTTAAATCCAAAGTAGTGAATACTACAGAAGAATGTAATTTATCTATTACGTCGTCGATAACTGGCAAAGGGAAATGTTCACGAACCGTTTTTTTATTAAGCCGTCTGTAATCAATGCAAAGTCTATAGGAATTATCTTTCTTGACTAATACGACAGGTGAAGAGAAATCGGAAGAATTATTACGAATTATTCCTTTAGCTAACCATTCTTCAATTTGAGCTTCAACTATTTTTTTCTCAAAAGGTGGTAGTCGTCGGGGGGAAGAACAAATTGGTATTTCATCTGTTAAATTAATTTTCATTTTAACATCAACAGTTTTAATTTTATTAGGAACATAATTTTTTATTATTGAATGTATTTCAGAACACAGTGATTTATCCTTAATGTGGCTTAAATCAATTTCTGATTCATCAGTGAGATTTACGAAATTAATTAAGAAATTATCTGTTTCATTCTGGCTAGTATGAAACGATATGCCATTAGTTGAAACTATTAAAGTACCTTGGTTAATAATGTCGGTTCCTACAATTAAATCAAAACTTACTGAATCATCATTTATAACAAAAATATTTGCGTTAACTTTTGAATAATCAATTTCAACTTCTGCATTAAAATAACCAAGTGGTTTAATTGATGTCATTCCTAAACCAGTCAATGAAATATGAGACGATTGTAAATGAACAGTATCTTTAATTTTATTAAATAAACTCTTTTTCAAAATGGTTTTCTGACTTCCAGTATCAATTAATGAAGTTATATTCAGAGTACCAATTTTAACATCCTTAAGAATTAAATTTTGAGAACTTATGGCATTTATTTTTGGCTTATCATCAAAAGAGACTGTTTACTTTTGTTTTGGATATTCTGAAGCTTTATGACCAAATGATTCACAAGAAAAACACTTTAAACCTTTATCTTTATGAATACAATATTTAGAAATATGTAAACGTGAACCACAGTTATAACACATTCTATTTCTTGAATTAAAATCACCATCAACTTTTATTTTAATCTTATTCATATTTTCACATTTATTAAATTTATCATTATATTCATGTCTTGAATTATATTTATCATAACCATCATATTTTAATTGATTTTTATCGAAAGAATAAGATCTACAATTGTAATCATGTTCTGTTTTCATTTTATCGAAAGCATATTTACTCTTTGCTGAATCACTTTTCATTACTTCATACACTTTAAGCTTATTTTTAAATTCTTTTAAGTTTTTACAACCGTATAATATAATTTTATTTTCGTGTTTATCATTAAGTCCTTTAATCACGTAATGTATTAATGCGGCGTCATCAATTTTTCCTGAGTAACAAAGTTCTTTCATTTTTAAAAAATATTCCTGAACAGATTCCGAATCTTTCATTTTTCTTTTGCTTAGTAATTCGTGAAGATTAGCCGAATTTATTTCAACAGAAAATTCATTGATTAAGGCATCTTTTAATTTTTCCCATGAGTTTATTTGCGGCTCTGTTCTAACAAATAATAAGGCATTTCCGCCAAGGGATCTTTTTGCAAAAATAAACTTCTGTAAGTTTGATAATTGAAACAGTTTCGATACGTTTTCAAAACTTTCTATCCAGTTGTTTATGTTTTCATGCGACTCAGCATTAAATTTGGTAATTGTGCTTTCCATATCAGAATAATTGATATAAATATTTTGAGAATCAATCTTTTTACTACTTTCATTAGAAATATCATTCATATATAAGGAATTATTTTTATTTCCACATTGCATTGGAGAATCTGCTTCGTTTTCGTTTGTGTTTGTTTCATCTACTTCAGAATCAGACAAACAGGCATCGCTTATTTCCTCAGCTAACAAGTTCAAAGAACACAATCGCTCAAGTATTTTTTTTTTTTATATTAATTCGTTCAAAGCAAAATTATCTTCTATAGTTTTTAATTTCTTTTTAAATTCTTCACTTTCAATATCAAAATCGAAACCAGAAAATTCTCTTATACGCTTTCAATTCGACCGATCTCCGTCAGAATCGAAAATAAATTAATGTAAAACTTATACTTTGTCTGACTTAATATTCTTCAATGCAATGCTTATTTCTTTTATATCATTTAACTTCATTTTGAAATAAGAAAAATGTACATACCCTTTTCAGATGCTTGATTCGTAAGAATGGAATGGCAGTATCCAAATACTTTGATAAAATATAATTTTTTTTTTTTTTAACTTCACAATCACATTAAATTATTATCTACATTATCGTCATATAATATCATTATCCATCTTCTGACACCAAAGTATGGGTACGTATTCTTCATTATTAGAAATAAATTGCAGATATAATTTAAACTATTTAATAATGATTTTGAAATAACAAGAAAAGACTATTTACAAATGAATAAAGAAACATCATCTTAGAAAGTTATAATGAAAAGTTAATGATCGATCGTCAATTCGTACGTCTTCGTCTCACGTCTCTCCTCGTCGTTCTACATGTACGGCGGTAAACGTGATGCGTATGGCCCTCTGGTACGCTTCAGATCCCACATATATATATATCGATCAGTGCTTGAAGTTCAAATCAGCACTGTAGGATTTTTCCACAACTAAGCCAGTGTACGGCAATATGATATCGTAAATCATTTTCCCCATATCTACAATAAACATATGGAATTGTAGGTAATATAGGTCAGTGGATCTGATGAAATTAACAACTGATATGACTGGTTTTAGAATTTCAGACATATCCAAGCATTTTCCGCACAAGGACTGTTGATGAATGTTACAATTTAAGACATGGTTTTTAAGCACCATCATTTTCAAATGTCTTTAACACAAATGCAACTAGTCTTTTATTTTTACCACACATTTTTGCCTCCATCAGTTGTAATAAATTTCGTTTTTCCATCATAGCTTTTTTTTATTAATGGCATTGTCAACCTTTCCTAGTAGTCGTGCCTAGAATACTATCAAGAAGTTCATATAATTAATAACTTTTATTTACTCCTCACATAAAAAATGAACATCTGAACCATATCTAACACATCTGTTGTCTCATCCAAACCCAGAGAAAAAATTCAAGATTTTCATTTTTGTTAGACAGTTGAGATGATGTATTTTCTATGATATCTTGTACTCTCCGAAACACGGTGTTTGCTGACAAACCGATAGTGTTAAATAAATTTACATTTTTAGAGCACATTTCTTCTGCTACTACAATATGAATGCTGGCACAAATTGCAATCACAAGTTCAGTATTGACTTTCGTAAGCAAAGATTGCCACAATTTCAATCTATGCTTCAAATTTTTCTATCTGCAAATTTCCTGTATAATTCGAAAATGTTTTATTTCGTTTATTATATTTCTTAAAAACGGCTAGTTTCATTGTAAATCCAGCATAGCACCTTAATATTGGCCTCAATTACGAAATTTTGGAAGAACCATTAATCTTTGAATGATTTGGATGCATGTTTTTTTACCCTGTTACGTATGGGTGTTAGCTGCATTGGTCTTTTAAACTGGATTATGCATTATTTCACAATAGATAAAGTTCCGCTTCCTTTTCCTTCCTGATTAAGTTGGGTCGTGGCTGTAAAATCTATTAAGACCATGGGGAAAATAACTGCCCTTTCGGCTGTTAGTGGCAGTGTACTTTTGATATCAGACATCATGTTCTGCATCATAGTTTCGAACTTATAGATTCAATATTCTGCAAACAATCGCGGGATTTCAAGAGACGTAAGCAAAAATATTCCGATACAAACTACAATATAATCCTGATAAGCTACACTTTGACCTTTATCAAAGTCAAAAACATCATGCTAAACTCTTTTTACAGAAAATATCACAACCCAATACAATATATGTATAAAAAATTACTGTACAATTTATTTAAACACATTGAGTGTAACTACTGGTATTTTAAATAGATATTTTGAAAACTATAATCATTTGTATATTATATCTTATTATGTAAATTTTAAACGTGCTGTGTATTTCCCATTTGGTATAGCGACATTAAAGACCAGTAGTGTTGGTGATACTTCACAAGAATAAACACAATAGTTTCTGCATTTTCTAAGTACCCTTTTTTATTTATTTTGAAAGGGAATATGCAAATTAACATTATTTGCAGTATCTAAGTTTGATCTAGAGATAGAATAGTGCTCACCAGAGCAAAAGGTCCGGATTATATCCCTATCCATTAAAACATTGGAAGATGGATGTTGCACTTCTGCTTTCTTTATGTTGCAGTGAGTTCTTGAAAACTTTTCAGATTTCCTCTCTTGCAACACCTGAACATAGCCCACAATCTATGAAAAGTCTTTCAGTAAGGCAACTTACACGGTGACCATTAAGCTATCAATGTGTGGTGTCCAAATAATTTGTTTTTATAGAATGAACAGTGATAAATAAAATATATAACTAATAAACAATATAAAAAATAGATTTATTTAACTTGATTACAAAAGATAATTACAATATATTTATAAAAGCTCATTTGAAAGTTTCATTTAAAATATAATTTATTTCTTCTTGGTGTAACTTTCCAATCCCAACAGCAGGAGTCTCCAAAGGTCCACGTCCTACATATCGTAACTAAAATGAAATAATAAATAGCATTTTGTTAGTATGAAAACAATTTTAAATTATATTAAATTAAACATAAATTGTTTAAAATACATAACAAAATTAATTTATATTTCAATTTTTATTTTAATTTATTGTTTTCTTTAAAAATTAATTAAATTTCAATCCATGAAAGTGATTGCTTTTATGTAATTTTTTTATGAAGACATTGTATTAATTTTTTATTATTTAAACACACTAAATATGCTTTTGTAAAATACTTTTCGTGAATTTTTTAAAAAAAAAAAAGATGCTAAAAAATGTCTTATGAATTTTAAGAAATTAGTAAATATGAAAATTAACTGCTATAAAAATTCAAAACTTTAATTTTTAATATTCTTATTCACGCTAAAATTAAAAAGAATTCTATTTTTATTTTATAAATCATTGTTATTTTTAGCTATTGTCAGTATTCAGGCTCTTTTAGCTTAGTTATCACCAGTATTTAAATGTTTCATTATAGAAAAGTATTGTATACATACAGTTTTACCAAAAAACAAAGTTAGTATAAGAGTTTTCCAGTAAAATACAAGATTTATGCTTATTTTTCATTCAATATAAAAAATAAAATAAGAGCAGTTGTATTCAAAAAATGATTTTCCTGTTTATATTATCTGAATGATTTTCAATATATGTACAGAATGATTATAATAAAAAATTTCAAAATGCCGTAAAGTGATATACATTAGTTTGATTAAGCCTTTAATGGTCAACTTGCTGTATGATAAAAATCTTTAAAAAAGATTCAGAATTTCTACATACATCTATAAATTGTTAAATATACAATCACTGGTAAATAAGTACCACAAATCACATGAAACTTGATGGAAATAAAATTGTTGCTTTCCAGCTATTTGAATGATAAATGACATGTACATCTAAATATGTCAAAAAAAATTTTTTTTAATCAAATTTCACATTATTCTGTCTATGATTATATATTATGTGTCAAGATTCTCATTTCAAAATATTTTGGAGTAACAATGTTATTATATTATCCTGTATTTTTTTGATAATGAATGTTTATAATGTAACTTATTTTCAAATATATATTATTTATTGTTAAAAAATTGCTCTAAAAATAACAAAATCCTCTTTTAAGAAATTCATTAATCATTAAAACCTAGGAAAAATTTTTCCTGCTAGCAAAGAAAAAGTAAACATTTAATATTGATAAAAATATAAACAAAAACTATAAAATATGGTTAAATACAATCAAAAACAGAACATATAAATTTATACTACTTAATAATTAAAGTATACTGCTAAAGATATATTCTGTAATCATTATATAATTGTTTTTTAATTGTAATAATTTGTAATTAAATTGTAAAAAAATGATTCTAAAAGATAAAAAATATAGCATTTATTACTAACCTTACATCCTAATATATTAAGAAAACGAATTCGTAAAAATGACCAAGCACCCATATTTTGAGGTTCTTCTTGGCTCCATATAAAATCTAGAAGAAACCATATTAAATGATATTAATGCATTAACTGTTGTTGCTCCGATACTTGTTTGTATGCAAAAATTATTAAACAAAGGATAATCGATGAATGATATATTTATGGACATAAAAACTTGTTTTTCATACAATTCCCATTTTAAACTCTTGTAAAAAGTAACTAATAAATTTTTAGTATATAGTAAAGTAAAAATGCTATTACATTCAATATATTTCTCTTTTTGATTATATTCATTAATTTTCCTTTTTTGCAGCAGTCTGATCATTGTTAAAAAAGAATATAAGCAAAATTGAAATGCATAACAATGTAAAATAAGACTAGAAAAAGATTACATTAAGTGGGTTTTTCTGAAGTGTTTCATTATCTCTTTCAACCATATACATTTATCACATTATTTTACCACAGAATTATAGCCCATTCTATTGGTTATATTTATCTTCTCAAGCAGGGTTCCAAAACTTACAACCAAGATAAATACTGTTAAATTATAGAAAGCTTTCACTTTTGCATGTTATTTTCATTTCTTAATACTACATTAGAATAATATATTACAAATTTTGAGGAGCAATTAAAATAAAGCTTTTGTATAGAAAATATCAGTTTTTTGATTTGTCTTTATAAAACAGACAAGTACAAAACCTAAATTAAAAAAAAAGGTTTTATTTTTTAGCTTCCAAAAATATTTAATTGTATAAAAACTAACAATATAAAAAATTATTTAGTGTTTTGGTATTAATTATATTTTTTGAAAAATGGAAAAGATATATTCTTTCATTTCTATAATAAAAACTTTAGATAAATATATTTAAAAAAAAAATTATACACTTTTAAGAATTTTCAACAAAAAATAAATGTTTGAATATTTTACTTTTTAGATCTTAGAAACAAGTTTCAGTAAAATCAAAAATGATTATTTCAATCAGTTAAGCAAAATCTCCTGCACAATTATATTATAAAAAACTTGAATTAAGATATTACTCTATTTAATTCATATTATACATATTCAAGAAATAGTAAAAATAAGGGGAAAAAAATTGATATATTTCATAGAATACAAGAAATATTTCTATCAAACGAAGAAAGTTTTATTATAGATATATGTGAAGTAATATCTATTTTTTATTGAAAATATCTAATACTTTTCCTGATATTTAAATATGTTTATGTATATATTACATAAAAAAATTTTAAAAGATATAAAATTTCAATAATTTTCCATGTTCAATATTTTCATTATAGATACAAGTATTATGAATGTGGTGTTGAATAAATTTAATAATAAATTATTAAAAATTAATAAATTTTTAAATAATGCTATTTTGTATAAAAACATAATACAACATTAATATGCAAACATAAAATTTTAAAAAAAATGAAACCTTACTTTTAACATTTGGAAACTTTTTAATAACTTTACTAATTTCTTCAGCTGGGAATGGACATAATTTCTATAGAAAGAACATAATATAAAATATTAGAAACATAAGAAAAATGATTTCATCATTGTTTAATTTTGGCAGTACAAAAAACATCACATAATTATAAAAAAGTTCTATCCAAAGAAAATAAAACATGTTAATTCAAGATTAATCCAAAACATTGAAATTAGGATTTAATTATTTACAAGCTTAGTGTATGTATTATTTATTTATTATGTATTACATAAATATATGCATGAAATAAATTTTATTATATTCTTTACAAAAAAAAGAATATATATATATATATATATATATATATATATATAAAGCTATTAATATTTTATTGGTGTTAAACTAAGGGTAAATATTTCAATACATTCATACAATTAAGCTATTTTTATTTAAAAACAATTTATTTTAAATTAAACTTTAAATTTATGCATTTTCCAGACTAAACTAAAATAAGTAATAACATTTTCCTTATTGTCTATAAAAATCCTACATAAATATGCTTACATAATACAAAGAAAGTCCAATTAAAAAGATATAAACATATATTAATGCGCTTACTACTAGATTCTATTTCTTTACTCCAAAATGCATATAAAATTTAAATTGTTATAAAATGAGAAACCTTCAAAGAGAATAAATAAAAAACATAACAGGTTTTCTAAATGTTAGATTTATAATTGATTTAGTGATTTATGATAAAAACTTGGGTATAGCAATCGTTTGGAAATACACTCATTGAGATTATTATACCCAATACCAGAAGTTGGATATCATTTTTAAGTGGTGATGTCCAACTTTCATATGAAGAGAATTCATTATGTTTTTGTATAGATTTGGTGTCCGATTTTTATTCGATAAAACGGCGAAATAGTAGACAAAGATCTTACTGGAAAGTACTTTGTGGAAAAATAACAAGAGCATTATAAAAATTTGATAGTCCTCATTAGGTTTCATAATGGTTTTGTGAAACCAAAAGATGAAAACATTTCAATTACAATTAATCCAAATAACATAAAACTATGTATGTTGAAAATACTAAAACTACATATAAACAATGAAACATTCAGCATAATATTATAAAATTTTCTAAATATTAGATTTATTGTTCCATTTATAATATTCGATTTAACGAAAAAAGACCTTTAAAAAATAGCTAAAATTTTAATTAAATTACAATTCTCTCAAGATATTGTGACATTTCTGCAATCAAATTATATGATTTTAGATTTTAACATTATTAGTCATGAATGATAGTTTTGGTTCTAAAATGACAAATTCATAAGTAATTGAAACAGTCATATTGACTGCTTTTAGTTCGAAATTACTTTTGAATATATAATAATATTATTAGTAAATAAATAAAAAGATTTGCATTCACCTTAAATTTTGAGAAAATATTTTAAAATATATAAAACATTAAAAGTAGAGAAAAAAAGAAGAAAGGAAAAACTTAGCATAGAACTAAATAACTGAAATCTATTTAATTTAAAATATTCAATATTCATATCTTTGAATAATATGAAACCAATAAAGTGTACATTAAAACATAATTAAATTTATAAAAAAATATATTAAATTTTTTAAATTTTGATATTTGCATTTATATTTTAATAGAATGTATCATAACACTGTATAACTTTAGATGCTACATTTTGAGATTTTCATTCTCATTTTAAATTGCCTAAAGTGATAAGTCTAAAACAGAAAAAATCTAGGCACAGATTTGACTAAAAATGAAAACATTGATTTTTATTGATAACAAATGAGATATACCTAATTTAGAAGCTGAGAACTTAAAAAAATACAAACTTTTATTTGAATAAATAATAAGATTATGCATTTCATTATCAAAAGGCTATGCATGAAAATATCAGTTAAAACAGTTATTAAAAAGATACATACACAATTTAACATTTATTACCTCAATTCTAATAATAGCATAATCTTTTAAATTTTTATTTTCTTTCTCCTTTTTCAATAAATAGAAATGTTTTCCAGAACAAAATATAACATTTTTTATATCTTGATATAAAGCAGTATCATCTTCTAAAACAGGTTTGAAACTGGAACCAGGCAATAAGTCTTGCAGTGAAGAAACTGCATTTGGATGTCTTATAAGAATTTTTGGTCCAACCATAATTAATGGCTTCTGCAAATCGGTGAGAATCTAGAAAATTAAAAATAATTCTTTTATACATTAAATTTCTTAACGAATAATTTCTCTTGATCATTTTGAAACACATTTTTATATTATTTTTTTTTTTTATTTTAAGCAATATAGTTGATCACGATAACAGTGTGTATGAATAAACCAAAATCAATCACCTAATTATAGTTTTGTTTGGTTGTCATTCTACAAACATTTTTGTCAATAAGATGTAGTTAGACAGGACTTACAGTTTAAAACGATTTCAAAACAACTGAAAACACCATTGCCTGAAGTGGTAATCCAGCCCATGAATTAAAGAACCAAAGACTAGGGTACTAACCATTTAGCCACCAGCTATGTATGGATCAGTGAAAATAGAGCAAAACAGTACTTAGACAAAATATTATTTTAATGGCACTAAGAAAAATTAATTTCTAAGAAAAGGTATCAAAATTTAAAGCAAAGTTTGTGTGTGTGAAAATGACAAATAAAATAAATAAATAAAAATGAGTGTACCTTACAATGCTGTTTCAATTCAAAAGAAAATAATTTATATATATTTATTAAAAGAAAATTTTGAATTGATAGATTAATATATTCTGCATAAAGAAAGGGAAACAATTTTCAATTATACATATTTTTGATTAATCACATGACTCAGTCAAAATTAATGTAATTAATCAACACTCCCCTATATCAGCAATTAATAATTTAATAAAAAAAACAGTACTTCATGTAGGTAATTTAAATGACATCATTTTTAAATGGTTAATATTAAAATATGTCCTTTTTATTGCAAACATAAATTGAAAAACAAACAAAAAGAATAATTGCCTTCTATGATTTTAGAATTGTTTCACAAGAATCACCTAAGCGAAATAACAAAGTGGGAAGAAAACTTGCCTCCAATAAAAGTAACTAACTAAATATTGCATTATGCATTGACAAAGAGAAAAACGCCTTTTATTTAATCAGTGGGTGAAGAGGAAATTTTCGAGAAATATTTTGACATCAGTTGTTTAAGATTTTTAAATTTATTTCACATGTAATTTCAACTATAACTAACGACTACATGACACTTTTCTTTTGAACCAGTATTGGAATATTAAATAATAAGAATTTATTATTTAACTACACAACCAATTTTTTTTTATAAGAAAAAGATGTTACTGCAGTTTTCTTAGTTGGATTTTTTTAATGACAAACTTTAAAACTAAACAGACTATATGTATTATCAAGAAAAACATTTTTTTTCTTATTAGGACTACTGTGAGACAAAAACACAAAAAATGGACTAGCCAACTACATTTATTAGGAATGAAAAATTATATAGTCAATTATTTAAATTATTAAAATATTTTTGACTTAGGATATGAAATTCTTTGAAGGACCCAATCATGATTTCAAAACTGCTTTATTTTTAACAAACATGTTTTGATCTTTTAATTTCATTCTTTATATATTATTAGGTAGTTTTCTATATTAAAACTGATAAAAATATAAAAAAAGCTTATTTTTTAAGATAAGCTAATATTTTTTTATGAAAATTGATTCTTTTATTGTGGCTCATATTAATGAAAGGTACAAATATTTATCTACAGAAAGCTAAATATAATGCATATTTGATAATCGAAATATGCAACAATCAAACACGTTGCCCTCAAAAATTAATAAATTTATTTTTTATAAAACCATTGAAGAACTTAGATTTTTTGCTTTAAAATATTTCTTCTTTATTAGAAATAAAAGTTTTATGTAATTTAGATGAGGTCATCTACAAAGCAGCTTAATCAAGAATTTATTATACTAAAAATTCCAAAAGTTAAATGCAAACTATTAGAAAAATATTTTTAATTAATTAACTTATCAAATATTTGATTAACTAAATTTAAATTGTAGTATATTTAAAACTTGGATAGAATATTCATTTTTGCAACAGGATAAAAAAAATGCAGTATGAAACGAACCGTTTCTGTTTTTAAGTCTTAAATAAATTTCAATTACAATAAAGATACGCACGTTTTTTAATATTTTATATGAATTTTCAACAAAGAATTTTGAAAATAAATAAATTCACATTAAAACTAAGAGTCAAGTTAATTTTCACAATAAATATTCAATATAAATCTTAAAAAAAGTAAATTAAAATATATAAATTAAGAATGTATTGAATAAAGATTTTCAATAAATATCTGCATAAATTTGATACAAACTTGGTGTCTAAGGAGATGAAAGTATTGAGCTGGTGTAGTAGGATTTGCAACATGCCAATTTACATCATCACTATCGATTTTGTCTTCAGAACTATTACACATCTAGAAAATACATATATTATGTAATAAGAGCATTTATTATATACAGCATTGTAATTCAAAGAATGTTACGTTATACAAAAATATATTCAACAAAATTAAGCATAATTATGCAAAAATTTCACTAACTCCCAATTAAGATTAAAAAACATATGATCATTTGATTAATATAATGTAGCTTATAAGAGAACATTCTCTAATATATATGCCTTATGTACTAGAGAATGTACATTAAGGCATAAGATCATTAATTCTCAGGATAGCTTCCTTTCCATTAATTTTATCTTAATCGATAAAAACTACACTCTATACATACATATAGTAAATAGCATTAAAATTAAGAGACAATCATAACATTTTTTTAATTGAAATGACTTACTTATACATTTCTGATATTATTTCATATTTAGATTAATTTCACATATACATATTATATTATTTTAATACTCATTTTTAAGAATATTTAAATTCATTTTCTTTATTGGCAATTACAATATTAATGGCATAAGCAATGCGATTTTATTTTACATTCATAAAATAGCTTTTTATATAGCCAGTTTTATATAAAATCATCTTAATTTCTTAGAATTAACAAAAAATTAATTTTATAATGCTAAGAAATAATTTCTTAGAATAATAATAAAAGTATGAAATTTAAAATGATAAATGCAAAATAGTTAAAGCTGCATATTCAGAATCAATTAAATATTTAAAAAATGAGTAACAAAGAGTAATTGAAAACCTGTAAGAAACGTTCAAGTCTGCAAGAAGAATGCTCAGGGCCAGCCCCATCATAACCATGTGGCAGAAGAATAACTATTCTGCTAGGTAAAAGCCATTTTGCTAAAAATAATAATAATAATTTATAAAATACATCAAAGTATGTTTTTTTAAATAAATATGATGATAATTTATGGGCTTCAATTTTCTTTATAGCAGTTAAAATCAAGAAATCATATAAGCACATAAATTGTAGTTTATATCACCTCATAAATTTAATTTTCATGTCATTGTAAAACACATTCATTCAATGTTATTTAAATTTAATTTAAATACGCCACATTTAATGATAAGATTATCAAAATAAATCATTCAAATGAAAAAATAGAAATTATTGACAAAACAAATTGTGGTAATTAACAATAAATAGGAAATATTACTCAAAATGTAAACTATGAGCACACATTTTTATGTAAGCCAATCATTTATTTAAATTTATATATCTTACTTCTAATTCATTCATTAATAAAAAATTATGGTTTCAAAAAATAATATTTTTCATTTTTAATAATATTTACTATTTAATTGGCTCAAAGAGCTGTTTAACTCTACAAAATAAAGCCTCAAGTACAGATCTGTAAAAACAAGTAAGATCTGTGAATGCATTGAGGAACATTTCAAAATTCTCTTTAGTTATGAAGATATGTAAATTCAAAACTTTTTTCACCGCCATCACAATGCATTTTCAATTGGTCATGTTTTAGGAAAAGTAAACAAAAAGCTGCGATGAGGAAAAACAATTCTTTTTCAAAATTCAAGTAAAAATTGAAAAATATTATTTCTTTAAAAAAAAATTAGACTCGAAAGGAAAAAAGAAAAAATTCCAATACTGTAAATATTTAATCCCAATTACCACAGGTTATGCACAGATGGCAAATTTAAATGGACAAATCACCACACTCCTCCATACCTGAAGTATACAGAGATCTAGAATGCAGTATTTTTATATTTATCAGCATTGCAGTATAAGCAACTTTATATTGTGATCAAATAAGTGTTAATTATGTTTTAAAATTAACCAAAAAACTCTAATCAAAATTTCAAGATTGAAACAGGGCCTATATTATAAGTTATTCAGAGACAAAAGAGCCAGATATAAGTTCTCAATTCAAGGCCAGAAAAATAGAATAAAGATTTGTTTATATAGATTGATAATATGTATACTAACTTTTATATTTCCAAATAAAAATATAAGATTTATAAGTGCTTATAAATACAATAAAGTGTCAGAATGAAATAAAAAGGAATATAATTACTTTCGCCTGAAGATATACATGTGTCAAACACAACTTGAGCAGAATTAAAGAAATCTCCAAATTGTGCTTCCCAAATAACTAAATTGTTTGTGTTTTCCACACTAAATCCATACTCAAAACTTAACACTGCTTCTTCAGATAAAATGCTATTTGCAACCTGAAATAAACAGAAAATGTGAGAATAACACATTTTTTGCATTATAAACTGGGAATGTGATTGAATTTTTCCGTTTAATATTTAAGAGATTGTATGCAAGAAAACAGTGAATACAACGACAGAAATATATGAGACACGCATAAAAGTTTTGGTAAAACTAATAATAATTTTTGCAATTTACTCAACATTTAAAAAATGCTTCAATGTTAAAAACTATGCTTTATTAAGAAAATTTAGTTTACAGTTGATAACTATAAAAATAATGTACTAATAATTAAAATGTTAGCTTTGGAAATAGTTTCATTGAAAATTTATTTAAAGTTTTGTCACTTGTCAAAATATCAAATTTATAAAAATACCTTTACTGCAGAATTTTTATGAATAAAATTTTTAAAAGGGTGCCATGAAAATGAAATCAACAAAAATGAAATATTTGGTTTGGTTTGTTTGTTGCTCATCAGTAATTTTTTGCACATGAAGACAAATTAGACTGCAAACTGAAATTTAAAGTGGGTTCCAAATCTGAGGAAGGATTCCAACCTGTGAACTGCTTAATTCAAGACCACAGATCTAATCATTTGGCTACCAACTTGTAGAAAAAAATATTTTTAGGATTATGAATATATTCACAACATAATAGTTTGACAAAACGAATGTATAGCATCAACTTTCCCTTCATTGCAGTGCATTTCCAAGATTTACTTGATATCAGATGAAGCACAGAATAAAATTTAAATGACTTCATAAAATAAAATATATAAGATATATATATATTTTATGAATATACACTGAAAAATTATTATAAAGATCAGCACTTTTACTGAGATAAAAGTAAACTAATAACAGACATCTAAGTTTAAAAAATAAAAATACTAGACTTATAATGTATGGATCTATGAATATTATCTTGAGTAAAAGTTATTAATCTGATCTCGCGCACATTGTCGATTTGACATTCTAAGAATACTTTTGACACACGTGAACTGATTGGACAAGAATTTGCATTTTTATGTGTTCTCCAAACCACAATAAACATCCAAGCTTTACGTGAGATTCAAATCCACAAACTATTGAATTGAGGGAGAATGCTAACAACCAGCTCAGCCTGTTGATTTTTGATTGAAAACATAAGGAAGATGCTTTAGATGGTAAAATGTTTTACAATACCTTTCAGGTCATAAATTAATCATCATAGTGTGAAAATATTATATATAATGGAATTTATATTGAAACTATATTCCCTTTAATACAGAATGTTTCTCATTCACTCCATGCATCTTTTGATTAATGTGATAAATAGTCTATATCTGGTTTGCATATTTGATAGGTGTATGCTTGCATATTTTATAATTATTTCTCTTATTACATGTAAAAAAGCTCATTATACAAATTTATTTTAGATGTAAATATTAAAAAATGCTTTACAACAGTTAAGAGCTATAAGTTATAATCCAGAGTCTTAATGTAGTAATATGTGGTAGATAGTATTTAATATTTGCTTAGGAAATATTCATTCGTGGCTGACAAAAAATATATATTTTCTGGCAGCCACAATAGGACACTTATTCAAAAATAGTTCTTAATAAAACAACAGAGTTAGAAGTGATCGCCTGTGAGAGAGTCAACACATAATTTGTTATTTAGTTACTTGAATCAATGACTGTCTGTTTCATAGTGAAATGGTTAGAGAAATGCCTTATAAAATAAGCATAAGAAATAATATTTTTCATATATCATGTCCTCATTATATAATATACTATGAAATAGGAATTATCTTGAGATTTTATTTAATTTTCTTACAAAATTTAGACATCATAATTAAGAACTCTTTAATGTACAACGAGTATAAATATTATAACATATATACTTTTATAAGAAATACATTGCACACATGGAATTAATACCGAAAAATTTATTTTGACTTCAAAAACTCCCAAATATGCATTTGCAGATTTCTGCTACTATTTCATAAAGTGGTAATAATTTTAATTCGTTTTAACTATTTAAAACATTATAACATTTCATGATATCTTACATCAATTTAATAAACACAAAAAATATTTAATAACTTTAACTTAAATTCAATTAATTATTTATTCCCAAAATAAATTAAAATTTGGCTTTTGATTCATTTCTTATATTAGTGATGACAAAAACAACTTCTCAAAAAAAAAAAAAAAAAAAAAAAAAAAAAAAAAAAAAAAAAAAAAAAAGAAAGAAAGAAAGAAAAAAGGAAAAAAAAAAGTTTGATATTAGAACATGTTAAAAAATAAAGTCAGATAAAGATGAATAGTAAGCAGATTTCAACACCATTATATGAAACACAAAGCTAATTAAAGACAAATGTAAACAAATTCAACTTTTATGAAAAAATAGTACAATTTCATTATACCTTCGAACCATAATTATTGTAACAGGAAAGAAAGAATTGCAATTACAATCACAAGTTTTTGCATTTTGTATTGTTTAAAAAGGTCTTTATATATATATATATATAAGTTATTAAAAAACAATATAAACATTTTATAAACTAAATAATTATCATTTATTGACAAAATTTATTTAAACACTATTTATTTCAAATGGAAATAGCTTAGCAATTGTTTTGATGATCGACTATGGGAGTATAATGGAATAGTACTAAAAAAGAATGATTTCAAAACTATTTCATGAACAAGAAAGAAAATAGTTATTTAAGAACTATATAATTAAATGTTTGATATGGAAAGGGTATACTTCAAGATGTCCAGCTTGATTTTCATGTATATGATTTAGAGGAATATGCATTTCACCGTTTGACTGGTCAACCAACATAGCATGTCTATGGCTGAATGTGCCTCTACCAACATCCTGTCCACTAATGCGGACATTATGACCTACATGGAGAGAAATATAATTTATAGATTGATGATTTAATCTTTATTTAAATATTAACTTTAAGATTATAAGTATTTAAATTAAAGAAAAATTTAAAAAAAAAATTTTATTCTAATTAATTTATTAAATATCAATATACAATTTAAGTACTTAAAAACTAGAAGTATTTAAAAATTATATTTTATTTAAAACATACAGAAATTATGCTTTAAAAATTAAATAGCAATTAAGATATCTTAATGAATATATAATTGAAATAATTAAAATAAAAAAACCTAAATCTTATATTTTCAAAACATGCATTAAAAAAAGTCACTACATATCATAAAAATGATTTTCATTAAAGAAAATATATAATTTTTTTTTTTTACTGGAATGGAAATTAATCAGGACAACTCAATATTTTATAAAAATATAAACTAATTTTTTCACAATTATTGAAACAATAAATAAAACAAACTATAACTTAATAGCTTGAAACTGATTAGTTATAATATTCAGAAGAAAAAGAAAATGTACAGAAATGAAAATTTTTTATAATGATCGCTCTTATCTTTGTGCATAAAAAAGGAATTTTTACTTTTTGCCATGATGAGTACATTATTATAAATGTAAAATTTTCAGAATATTTAAAGTATTTTTACTAAAAAAGGATATGGATTAGTTAAATTTATTTTAACTCAGTTTTAAATATTTTCTTTTGTTTAGAAATTTATATTTCATAACTTACTAGACTTTTTCCATTCTGTTTGCAGTGAAAAAAAAAATTATTTTTATAATACAAAATCAGTTAATATTAGACTCCTCTATCATTATAAGTTTTGAATATTTAAAAAGATTTTGGTGAAACTTAGATTTTTAAAGTGATTTATAAACAAATGTTAAAAGTTATCATGCTCAGGAATAGTGAGCATCTCACAACAAAAAAGAAAATTTTCCTTCCCCCCTCCAAAATGATGACTTTTCTATTTTTTCTGGATGCTATAAGAGAAAATTACCAAAACATTTGTAGTAATTATTCTATAAGTTTCTTTGATGTGAATCTAATGAAAGAACAAACTGAGTGATAAAATATTAAAATTAAAAAATATAGTTAAAATTAAAACATTTTAATTTTTATATTTTAGTAAGGATCAATTAAGTAAGAGTGTATGTATATAATAACTTTATTGGAATGCTTCATTTGTTTTTATGTTAAATAAATGACAGCTAAATTATTGATAATTATAACAAATAACCTTTACCCGACAAAAAATCAATTAAATGCATGTTGATCTTGAAAGTTGTTAATAATTTAGAAAGTAAATATAAGACCTAAATTTCTAATCACTGATTAATCTTAAGCTAATTTTAAAATGATAATGTTATTTTTATGCTTATTGAATAAATTTAAAATCAGTAAATTTTATTATAATAGGAAGACACAGAATGCAAATTATACACGTCATTATATAAAATGTAGCTAAAATTATTTGTTGCATAAAAACTTTTTTGAAAAAAATTTATCTTTTAATAATATATCTTTTAGTAAATTTTAAAAAAAATAATTTAATTAAGAAAAGTAAATATGAATAAATTCAAAAATTAAATAAATAACTTTAGTAATAATATATATTATTATAAAATATAATAAAAATTACATAAATATGTGTGATAAATATAGATGTAAATGATGAATATCAGAAAAATTATAATTCATTTGCTTTGTATTAAGTTATATAAAAATTCCCAATTTACAACTTTAATTTTCAACTTAAAAATTTAATATGTGTAGATAAAAATACATCAAGAGATGCAGATAATAAATTTGAAAGATGATATGAAGAGAGCTATAAATTTTTATCACATTATTTAGAATATTACAATTTAAAGCTAATTATAAAACCATTTTATATTAGCTTTAAATTCATAATACAAAACCTTTATAAGCATTTTATAAAGGAACATCTAAACTGTTAAAAATAATAAAGCTATGCTCATGCAAAATAAAATATTGATTTTTTTGAGAAATTTTTTGAATAAAAAAATAAAATATATCAATTAAAAAATAATACTGCACTAAAAAATATAATAATTAGACTTCAAAAACAATTTATATTTTTGTATTCAATAATTAATTTATTTGTTTAGTTGAGAACAATAGAAAATTAACCCATTAAAATGTTTTTAGCAACAGAAGTTTCAGTGAAGCCATATTTGCCATTGTTATTAGAGAAATTTTTAAAAAATTTATTTCTCGTGTTACTAACTATATATATTAGAATTTGTGTGAAACTTTGAGATCATGTACTTCTAGATAATTTTATTTCTAATTTTCTGTCACGAAAAATTCAAGTTTAGTTCAACAGTAATAGCAACTTGTAAAAATATACCAATTGGTTTCAGAAGAATTTAAAAAATATAAAAATATTACTATCAAGTCGTGGAATCAGGTTTCTCACAGAAATATGAAAGAGAATTTCTGACTTTCCATATATATATATATATATATATCTGATCCTTACTTACAGTTAAGTTATTGACCGAAGATTAAAACAAAAGGCACATACACCTAAGTCTGTTTTTACACGGTAGATTGGTTCCAGAAGAAGCCGTGTAAAAAAAAAAAACGTGTAAAAAAAGACATTGATCTTATACAAAAATGGGTGATTTGTTCCTAATCTCTAAAACCTATTAAAATTAGTGAAAAACAAGAATTTTTAAGAACAAGAATTCATGTTTATTTTATTAAATCAAATATATAATGCTTATTTTCACAAGCATAGTAATTAATGATAAAAAAGATATGCACTCTAATCTTAAAAGTAATATAAATTAAATGTATGGCAAGTTCAGGAACTAAAAAACTATGTTGTGAACGAAAAGAATAGGTTATTCAATTTTTAAGGTAAAAAATAAAATAAAATAGAATAAGTGATAATCATAAAGTAGTTTTATATCTGACATTTCCTTTTAGGGATACATAAAATATTTAACAAAATTAAAAAACATAAATAACTGAATAAATACAAAATATTTTTTGGCTTACCTTTTATCTTAATGCGTTAAAATTAAATTTAATGGAAAATCAAATTTGCCTGCAAAAAATTTCTTTACCAAACACGTCTTATTGAATTGACAGTTCACAAAATATTAACACGTTTCAATTGCTCTCACCAGTAAATTTTATTGTATGCACATAAAGGGAATTCCCCTACTTGTTTGTACGCGCTAAAGGGGAATTCACTTAAATCTTTAAGCTAGTGTTCGCAAACTATCGATACTATCGATGGTTTCAGACTTTTTTCTTTAATAAATACTTTTTTGTGATATGAACATACTTCGCAAAAATTAAATTTGACAAAAAAAATTTAAGTACATAAAATTTCAAATCATGCTAAATGGAATAAAATCGTGTAAAAAAATTAAAAATATTCAATTTTCAAACCGTGTTATATCAAAACCGTGTACAAAAAGACCGTGTAAAAACAGACTTAGGTGTATTTGTAATGATCTTGATATTATTGATTCTCCTAAATAAAACTGTAATTTTGTAAAGTAACTATTTCAAGCTATTATATATATATATTTTATAATTAATATTTGATACTTGTTACTCACATACATTTCTCCTTGAAATGATTCTTATTAGCTAGAAAGAATTGCTTTAAGTGACATAAGTATAGAACTATTTGGTAAAACATTCAACTATGCTAATTAGCAAACAGACTAAATTAAAATTTTCAATATTTACATACATTAATGGGCTATATTTCTGTGCTGCAACAGAGAAAAACCCAGGAAACTTCAATGTGCTGAACTGGATTCTAAAACAAGTGGAGCTTAGATGAGCAAGCAGAGACACTATTGATCTCATTCAACGGTGTCTTGATTTGAGATCATGACTATTACTTTCAAAATGCCAGTAATATCATGCAACCATAATGATAAACATTGAAAATTATCCATATTCCAAAGAAAGCAGTATCATCAGTAAATCAAAGGGAGAAAAACATATTACCATTTGTCATTTCATAGTAGACGACCCAATAACTATCTGTAAAGCTTCTTAACATACACCATAAATTATTGTCTTTTGAAAGGACTTCTCATAGATAATGGGCAGTACTCACATGTTGCAAGAAGGGGGACACAAAATCTCCTAATCACCTTCAAATGGATGTACTTGAAAAAGTAGGGAAATACAAAACCCATCTCTTGTTCAACAACTGCTTGGATTGAACTTGAGACTTCCACAGTAAAAATGTCAGCCTCACTATTAGACAACGAAGATCAATGTTGAAAAATTACCAAACATTTTTTATGAATGTTGATTTTCCAACATTTCTACATTTATATTTTCAGGCAAATGAGGATATTGGCATACTAAGTCCTGAATAATGGCCTTTTGGCTCATCAATTGCATGAAGCAATCAAATGCAAATTTATTGCATGACAAAATATGTAAAATAATTTTTTATGTGGATCACATTTAATTGAATAGTTAAATAAACTAGTTAAAAATAAATTTTAAGTAAAAGGAAAATTACTTTACCTTCTAAGAGTGATAAGACAAATCTTCAATCAAATATATAAATGGATTAAATATCTGGATTTATTTAGGTCACTACACAACATTTCCAATAATAAATGGTTAAAATCAAATTTAACAATTGTAAAATAGCATAAAAAATATATAATTTAGGAAAAAATATACAAATATTAAATACCTTGGTATAAAATTGATCCAATAGCCAAAGCTTCTGCAGTAGCCCAGTCAATTTTGTCTCCTGCATTTATGTTTTTCAGACGTTCTTGGATGAAATTTTTTGCCAATGTGGGATGAATTTCCTAAGAAATAAAAGTTGTTTAAATTATAATAAGATTATTTCAAAATTAAAAATTATTAATAAAAATATTATATTCATAAGGATATTTATGAATGAGTAAGTTTCTAAACAAAAATATTTATTGGGAATAAAAACTGGAAGAAAGTATTTTTACAAAATTGAACAAATAAATAACACTGCAGTAAATGTTAAAAATTATAGAATAATAAATTTTGAACTGAAAATGTTTTATACATATATCTAGCACTAAAACTTAACTAAAATTCCCTTTTAACTTCATGACTGAAAAGCATCATTATATAAATAGAAGTATTTACTTCTAGGAGGATGAAGCTGATAAACAAACACTGCATCCCTAACTCATTGCACAAATCAATATTAAAAACTAAGAATAAAATCATCAGATCCATCACTTATAAAAAAATCAAATAGAAGATTCATGGCAATAGTATTTATAATAAATAAATGAACACTTAAATAAAAATGATTTAATTTGGAAAATTTTCAAAAATAATAAACATCAAGAAGTAGATATTTTGAAAAGGCCTACAACTGCAATCCTGTAGGAAAATCTCCTGTAAGTAAGAATATTTTCAAGAAAGTTACATTGCTTTATACTTGTATTTAAACACACATTAAAAAAAGTACACAATTAACTACTACACATTAAAAGAGGAAATACCATTGTTATTTCACATAAGAACAAAAAATATTTAAATTCTTATAATAATAACTATAAAAAAAATCTACCAAGTTTAAAGATTAAAACTCAATATAAGTCCTTACTCAATATATTTCAAAGGATAATTAATGTAAAATTAAAATAATCTATGTTGACAGAATAATTTAAAATAAATGTATGAAGGAAATATAGTAAGATTTAATTTTTTAAAAGATATATAAAAAATAGGTACATCTGTTTCCTTTAAATATATAATTTTTAAGAAAAAATAAAGCAAAAATTACAAAATTACAAAGTTTCTCTTGCAAGGCATGCTTAAGAATTCTCTAGATTTTGTGATTAGTTTTTTTTTTAAATAAAAAAATATAAATAAGAAAATTAATTTAATTTTAATAATCTTTCAGCGTTGTGTTAAATTTTTAATTTGACTTGTTTTCATATACTATTTGAGATTAAATATGCTTATTTAAGTACAAATGATAAAATCATAATGCAACAAGACTTTGAATAGTTGGAAATCCAAAGTAAACTATTTTAAATATTTGTAACATTGTATAAAATATTGTGACACTGCATAAAATAGAAATTATTTTTTTAAATGCATAAATATTATGTAATTTAAAATAAGTGTTTTATTTTTATGTGAATATTTATTATTAAAAAAATAGGTAGTTATAAATATCTCTATTAAATATTTCTTATACTTGCTTCTATATTAATACTAGAATAAATCACATGAGATTAGGATACCTTTAAAGTATTAAAAGCAACGCCAAATAATTTTAATGTTGAATGCAGAAAAATTTAAGGAAAATAACTCCTTAAAAGTAACATATCAATATAATTGATTACTAATACTTCCAAATACTCATTCTATAACTCCCAAATAAGTCTTACAATGTCTAAAAATTGTCTTAATAATATGTAAAATACAAGGAATAAGTATCTCATTTACTATATAGAAATAATAAGTAATTTGAATATTATTTTAACAAAATTTATTTTTTCATATTTATCTCAACTAAAAACAATAAATTTGGTCTAATGATTTCTGTTCTTTAAATTATTTTGTCCATTTCAAAACATTTATGTCCTTTTCATGCTATTTTAAATGAAACTCAAATACAACTTACAAAATTAGCTGGAAGCTCTACAGATTTTAAACCAATGAATTTCAATAAATTGATAGGTACCCCAGTATCATAAGTTGTTATAGATTGCCTCAATACTTCACTTCTTCTGAAATACTTGCTGATACCATAATTCTAAAAACATAGGTAAAACTGTAAACATAAAATAATTTTTAAAATGTTTGAATTTGCATAAATAACAAAATAATGATATCTTATTTTAAAAAATAGTACATAACAACAATAAACATAACATTGACATTAACACTAAATTCAGTAATTTAGAATATTCAGAAGGTAGATTTATTATAATAAATTTTAATTCAATAGGCAGTTTTTAAATTTTAATTCAATTAGCACTTTAAATCAAAGTAATTAACAAGACTTTCTGAGAATTAAGAACATGTTATTATAACATGACTAAAAGTTTCTCAAGTTTTCACTCATTTCTACCCATTTACTTTTATTTAAAAAAAAATTGTAAGAAACAAATACTATTATTAAAAGATAGAAGTATAATGCATTGCCTAAACATCTCATTCTTTTGTTCAGATAATTTTAAAAAATGTGTATGTACAAAAGAAGTTAACACTTAGTTTTAAAATTCAAATCTGAAACTTAATTTTATAACACCTATAATATATTAAGCAATAAAATTTTTAAGTAAGTTTAAAAAGACTTTTAGTAAAAAACTTAGTACAAATATAAAGTGAATTTATTTTATTTTACATTCATAAATTACTTGCTGTTCTTTAGATATAATTTTATAATACGTTTACTAAAATATCATGAATGTGTTTATAATAATCAGCTATATTATAAATACAAAAATAAAAATACATAGTTAGAAATGTATGTAATTAAAAGTATCATACAAATTGAGCAAATATAAAATGACAAATAAAAAAAATTACAAATTTTATTCAGTGCATTTATAATAAAACAAAAAATGACAATTTTATTTAATTTATAATGCTTTAAATCTTCATTGTTCTAACATTTCTTAGTTATTTTTTAAATAAAAATAATTAACAACAGCTTTTTGAATTTAAATTATAGTAAAAACTATAGTAATTAATTTCTAAACCCAAGATTAATTTTTGGCTAAATTATTTAAATAATGTTTGCAATAATGTTTGCAATAATGCATTGGTTAATTCTACAAAAACTAAAACTTTTTAAAGAAAAATGTTTCAACAAAAGAAAAAAACATAATTTCATACCTCAGTTTTATATGACTGAACCTGTTTCAAATTCTCATTGAGTAAATTCCAATAGCTACTTTGAGTTTCTTCTACTTCAGTTTTACTCAAAACATTATTTGCCTATTTATAGAAATCAGATTTAAGATATTAAAATATCTTAACAAAGAAGAATCAGTTTTTAGAATAGCAGCCACAATTGAGAATGCAAATATATCTTTAAATATAACAGTTTATGGCACATTTTGTCTTGACAAAACTCATTAAATGACATAATTTTTTTGTGAAATACACTTGGAAAAAAATTCAAAAAATTAGTTCCTTGTTCTAATTATTATAAGGTTAATATTATTGTAATCAAAATAGTATATTTTATTAAAATAAATTCATTTACAGTATAAAATTTTAACTTCTTTGTACAGATACTAAAAACTTTAGAGATTGAACTAAAATATGGTGTAATGACAAAATTTATAATAAATGATAATAACAGTTAATTAGTAATAACACAGATCAAACTAAATAATTCTTTACATTATTTGAATAACTACCAAACCTTAAAATGATGTGCTTTGTGAGAATTTTGGTAAAAAAAATATATTGCATATATCTGAACATATGAAATGCATTTTTGAAATTTTTGGAAAACATAAATTAGGAGACCAATTTATACAAAAAATTTTAAAATTGTTAAACATATATTTTCTAAGCTAAGTATAAGTGATAAATTGCTAAAACTATAATTTAATTCATGGTAAAATATAATTGTAAAATTTACTGTTACACAAAACTATAGCTACATTACTATTTGTCATATCTGACAGAGATAACTCTGATATTCTCCGAATTCAAAACGGTAAAGATATTATAAATATCACAATACAATAATTTATTATTAAAATTGCAAACTTTCTAAAACAATTAAGCTCAGATAATTTATAAGTTGTTTATAAGTAAGTAATTTATAAGCTATTTATAAAATAGATTAAAAGGTATTATTATATAACTAATTAACTATATAAGAATCTGTCCATTTTATAAAATATAAATCTTTTGTAAACTTTTTTAATTTATTTTTTTATATATTACTAAGCAATTATTATCAAATATAGATTTACCTATAAAAATTTGAGTAAAAACAGCAATTTTAAGGAGTAAACTTCCTTTATATTTTTAAAATCAAACAAATTTTAAATAAAATATAAATACATACAGTTATAAGTAAATTAATCTGTACCAATTAAATATATTATACTAATGATTTTTGTAAATAAATTTTAATAATAAACTTATTAAATTGTCTAACTTTTTTAATTTACCCATTAATTAATTTTTTTCATTTCTTTATCATTAAACCATATTTTTTTTCTTAAATTACATTGGGAATCTAAATGAAAGGTAAAGTTTTAGCCTGTATAGTCAACAATGGCTTTCATCAGTTCAAAATCATATATTAATAACAATACATTAAAAGTTTGCATAAAAGCATCTGTAGTTGTCTCGGAAGCCATTCATAGTCTTGTTTTAACTTCATTTATTGAGCTTATTAAGGATTTTTTTCTAGATAGCTAACTGTTAATAATTCAAAATTTTATTGGACTCTTGGACTTAATATTCACAATAAGTAGTGAAATAGCTGCATGCAAACATTTAAATTTCAATAGTTTTGAAAATGCTATACCTTTATGTGCTGATTATAATACCACAAAAGAGCTAAAATCTTAATGACGTCTTTAAATGTAACGACTGAATGAATTTAACAGCTTTGTCAACGGCATTGCATTATGTTGATTAGTTGCATACTTCCATCATTTCAATGAAGACAGCTACAGCAATTATTTTGATTCTTACGTATTCATCTTATGTACATAATACATATCCATAATAAAAAAAAATTAAATTAAACTATTTAACAACTAATTTATTTTAATTATAAATCATTCTAAATTAATATAACAACTAAAATTGTAATACAACATAAAAAAGTAGATAAAGATACTAATAAAATACTTTACTATAAAAGTAGATTGTTTAAAAGTTTCCCCTTTTCAGATTAATTTAAAGCTATAATATATTTTAACTTAATTAATTTAGAATTTTCCACTCTCCATTCTCTCTTCTACAATACAATAAATAAAATGAAAAAAACTTTGAAAAAAATTTTAAAAAAAGTGTTTTCCTGTTTATGTCTTTCAAAGCAGGTATAAATTGTTTAAATAATAAAATAAACATTGAAAAATGTTTTTATTTTTAAATTAAGTAAGTTATGAAGTCAATTAAAAAATTTTTTAAATAAAACATAATAGATACTTTCTATTAAATTTTCAGCATACAAATCAGGTACACTTTTACGAGTATTGATAATTTTGTACATCAAAGGATTTGTAAAAGAAGGATCATCCACTTCATTATGACCCCATCGCCTGAAACACAGCATGTTAATCAGCACATCTTTCTTAAATCTTTGCCGATAGCTGAAAGCAAGTCTTGTACTTTTAATAACATCCTATGATAAAAGAAAGTTGATATTTAGAATTTTAAACACAATCCCAAAAATATATTTTTCAGTCAATACATATTAATAGAATTAAAAATTGTAAAAGAAAATGCTCACAGATAATTTAATATTTACTTTGAAATTTCCAAATGATAAATAGATTGTACAACACACACACACACACACACAAAAAGAGCAATTTGTGAATTTTAAAATATCATTTCAGTATAATGGCAAAACTAAATTTTAAAACATTATTAGATTATTTTAAAAGTAATTATAAACCTAGTCAAGTTTGTAGAAAAAAATAAAGAAAAAAATTCAAAATGAAAATAAATTCATAAGTAGTTAAAAAATTAAAGTTAAAAATTAATTTTGAAGCAAAACAAAAATAATTCCATGAATCACTGCCAAAATTAATAATTTTTTCTTCTTTTTAATCTTTCTTCAAGTTTCCACTTCTACAATTATAAAAAATAAAAATAAAATAACTAAACTAAAAGCTGAATTTCAATTTATTTATATTTTGATATAAAGTTTTCATCTATATATTTCACAATATAGTAATTAACACAGATAGGATCAGGGCATTTCTATAAGAGATAAACTTTTATTTCATTTCTGTTATACAAATTTAGAAGTAAAAAGCCTGTGAGTGAGCATAAGTCTGTACATGTAAGTTTATTCCTAAATTTAAAAGGAATTGTAATTGTATTTTATATTTAACTCTTATTTTTCATTTCTAAATACTACCATATTAAATCTATCTTTGAAAGTGACAACTGAAATATAAGTAGGTATTTTTATAGAATAAAAAAATTTACATAATTGTTGCACATATAAATAATGAAAATAAAAACAATTAAGAATGCATATAAAATAAAATACTGTTATAAAATCTGTTGCTACTGACATAATGTATTCACTTTCACATGGAATGTGAATTTTATTTATTAGGAATTTTATTCCATTAGCTCAAATTGCTAATCGCTCCTGGATCCAATAAAATTCCTTAAATTTTTCATTCAGAAAATTAAAGAAAAAATTAGTTAAACACAAACAGCAAACTTTTGAAAACTAAAAAAATTTCCCAAGTATATAAAAATTTGGAGAAAGAACTATTATTTAACTAGTATTTTGTTAAATTACTAGTTCTTCATTGGAACGCCAGCCCAGGATAGGAAATGGCCTTCTGTAGAATCAAGTTCTAAGTTACTCTCTTTCTGTACATTCTACAGTTTTTAATATCAAGAATTTTTAAATTTGTTTTGAAGCTGGTGAATCTACTAAAACCTCAGCCTTCCTCTTTTTGGGACTCCTGATGGTTTGAGTTTGAAGATCCTCCTGGTGGCTTGATCATCATTCATTCTAATTAAATGTCCTGCCCTTTTCAATTTTTAAAGAGAAATTAATTTTATTATGTCTGACTCCTTGTATATCTTATAGATTTCTAAGCGAATTCTTCTAAAGATATCATTGCACCTCAAACTTCCCAGGATGGTCTGGAGTACTTTTCTTTCAAAGAAAACCAGAGCTTCTTTGTCTCTCATCATCATCCATGTTTTAGAAGCAAATGTGACAATGGATCTAATTAAATATAATTATACTTTATCAATTATTTTGTCCTCCTGCTAATGAGACTTGATTTTAAGTAGTTGTGACTCACAAAAAATATCTATTCCCAGCAGTAACTGTTGCATATCTCTGCCTAGCATCATTATCAGCATACATAAATGAATAGTTACTTAAACAATTAATTATTTTAAAAATCTGTTAATCAAATTAAAAAATATTTCATCATTAATTATTTTTCTTTTTCGATACTAAGACTTGTGATATCATTGGCTTAACTCTTGTCAATGACATCACAAGTCAAACATAAACTGGAAAGTTAATTTAATAGTAGCAAATATAAAATACTTTCAAACATTATTTATACATTTTATTTCTTAATAAACTAACTTTAAAAGTTCCCTAATATAAATTACAACAAATTCAATTCTTATAATTAAAATTTATAAAACAAGTAGAATATTCATTTCATATTAAATATATTATTATCTTACTTCTGGAGAATCACCATTAACATGAATTATTGGAGCAGAAATCATTTTGATGACATCACTAGAATTCTTTGAAGAACTGAAAAGATGAAAATAATCAAAAATAAACAAACACAAATATAACTATTTGAAAATAGAATTTGATTTCTATCAAAAAACTAGAGATCTAAACAAAACGTAAAGATTAGATCTAAGCAAAACATTTATTTCAAAACTTAATTATTCAGTAAATTAATTTTTAACAAGTGCAATACAATTTCAGCGATCCACAAGGAAAATGATTCTAAGAAAATTGCTTCTTTAAAAAGCAATAAATCCCAAATTAACATATTTTAAAGCACTTAAAAAAAAAAAAAAAAAAAAAAAAACATGCTTAATTCAAAAAATAAAACAAAAAATCTGATTTAAAAAAAAAGAAAAATTGCAAAGCAAAATTAAAAAATAAATAATTACAATCTCTAAATACATTACAAGAACTGCATACATTATTAACAACATTATAATGACATCATAATACTAGAAAATTAGAAAACGATATGCACATTAAGTTCAGGAACAAATAATATACTAGTTTATAAATATATATAAACAGAAGAAATGGAAAAGGAAAAAGAGCATATATGGTTGGTTGATTGCATTTTATAGTGCAAAGTCCAACAAAGGATATATTGTGTAAAAAAAGAAATAAAAAATTATTTTTTTATTTATTCCTTTTATTATTATTTTGAATATTATCACATAATTCAAATTCTTAATTTACCTGTTATGCAGAGAACCCAAAGAATTATTTTTAATGAATATAAATTGATCAGATTTCAATGGTTTTTATCCTTAATTTTATAATGTTATGTAAAAATAGAGCAATTATTAAGAAACTTCACTTTTTACATTTATATTATATCACTTTTTACATTTATATTATATTATTCTTTATTTAATATAAAGCAAAAAATAATTAGCAAACATAAATTCTTTAATAAAGCAGCAATTATTTAAATGTTTGAAAACTCAAGTAATAAATTAAGAAATTTTCATATAAGTACAATTTATTAATTAAAATGTGATAAAGTATTATAAAACACTATTTTTATGAAAAAATTGTCTTTTAATTATATATTTTTTTAAATGAACATTATTATTTGAAAGAAAAAACTTATATTAAATATAAATGTATTTATATTTCCTGTCATATTTTTTAGAATAACATCAAACGGCATCAGAAAATACATTTATGGAAAAAAATGTTTTTTTAATAAGCTTCTTTATATTGCATAATTAAATTAATAAGAATGTATGAAAAGTTTTTTTTTTTTTTAATAAATGTAGCTAAGCCAAATTCCAACACTCTTTCATTTTAATAAAGCAAGATCTGTTTGAACAATATATTAACATTACTATAATGATACATTCTAGAGCAATATTTAATTATTTGTAGCATTTTAATGTTTCTTATTTATAATTATTATGGAATTTAAGGACCAATATTCAACATCCATTTTTTATATACAGTTAATTTTAAAATTCAAATAAATTATTTAAGGCAACAATTTTTAAATCAAATTATTTCTAAATAGTATAAAAAAATGACCTAATCCAAAATATAAAAAAATTATTTATATAAAAAATAACTTTAAAATACAAGTGCAATTTTCTCAAAAGAATAAAACAATTTAAGTGACAAATAATTGGATGGGAAATTTCTTAACTCAGAATTTCTGAATGAGATAAGTTTCTTTAAAATTTACGATTTATGCAATCCTGCACAAAATACTTTGCTTTAACAAAAAAATTATCACTTTATGCATATTTAAATTAAATTTTAATAAAAATTGATTTAAACATATTTACTTTTTGATACCATTACACATTAACTATTTTTATGACACATTTACATAATTATTTAAAAAGTAACAATTCAAAATAATCATTTAAGCAATTTTCTAAATACTTTTAACACTTTTATGCTTTATGTATTTCATTACATGAATTAAAAATTCTTAAATCTAACAATAAATAAATAAAATAAAGTCACATGAAACAATTATTAACCAAAAACCCTTTATGTATGAAGCTATAACTTTTAAAATAAATTTTTCGTGTCTATGCTAGTGTGTATATATTGTTAATCAATTACCACAGAATTTAGTAGTTTAGCTATTAAGAACAATCTACAAAAATTATGAAAAAAGAAAACAAACTAACATAAATATGTATTTGAACTGCTTATTTGCCAAGTAGGCAACATAAATATATTTTATTACTTGAAGAATAAAACTGTTTACTTCTTCCAAATTTACATTAATTACAGTCAAAATCATTAAGAGTTTATATTTTCTATGTATACAATAAAAGAGAGAACAAATATTTGATTAATCAATATTAAATTATATTATGATAGGAATAAGGGATGAATGATACAAATATATGAAACTAAATTAGTAAAAATTGAGAATTCATAGGAAAAATAAATCTACAAGAAATGAAAATTTTCTTTTCTTCTAAGCATTCTACATTACAAAAACTGTTTTTCAGTATTGAAATAAAACAGGTAGAAAAGTATTTAATGTTATATAATTGTAAATAATTTGATTAATTTTATGCAAAAATAAGTAATTGTTACCCAATTAGGCTTAATAAAAAACCAGATTTCTTAAATTTTCTACGAGCAAATCAAATATAATAGAATTTCCATAATAAAGAAATATTGAGTTGATATATCAAAATAGTTTTAAGCTACATAAATAGAACAAGAATAAATTTGAATTTTTAATAAACTTTTAAGATATTTATAAATATATATAGCGAATAAATTGATTATTTTGATGGAAAAAAACAATAAAAAATTAATATACTCCACTTTAATTATGCACTCATAGATTACAAAAATTTAAAGAAATATTATTGTATAAGTTTATGAAAAAAATGCAACAAAAAGTTTTTACATCAAAAGTAAGCAATCAAATGAGCCATTCATTCTTACCTGCCTCTTTCTTGAGGTGTTGTAAAACCTATTTGGTTATTAACAATTAAGTGAACTGATCCACCTGTAGTGTAATGTGGGACATTAGACATAGCAATAGTTTCCATTACAACACCCTATAATAAGAGAAGTGTTTTAAAAAAATATTAACTGGAGGATAGATACTACATGATGCTATTTTAATTGTTTCTAAAATTAGAAAATACTTTTTCTCTTTGTTAAGACAGCACAATAGAAATCAAACACAAAAATTCCTACTGCTGTAAACTCTTAGGTTTCCAAAAATGTGAATCTTTATATTGTATAATATTCTATTTTTTAAAAAATTTCAAGGCAAATTTATTAGTTCAATTGCATTACAAAGTATCCACAAATTTGTGAGTAAATGTTTTTCATTAGAGATTCTAAGTGAAGCAAAATGTATCAAAGGAAAAAATATAGATAATTAATTATAAATAGCATAAAAAAAATATTACAGAAAATTCACTTTGTTTTTATAGCTACAAAATTTTCAAGGAAAACATTAATTATTCTAACCTTCCAAATGGAGAAAAAATATTCCTTAATTTTTAACAATGAGCAAAAATATTCATCAGCAGGCACAAATTCTATAGGAAAAATTCTTTCTATGCATTTTGTATCATTTTCTTTTCATTCTTAAAATTAAAATGAAGATTAAAAACTGTACAGAATATTTCCCTTATGTTCAAAATTGTATTATTAATGATTTGGAAAATGAAATCTCTCACAAGGACATTCAAGAAGTTAAACTATCACTAAAAAATGGAATAAATAGGAAATGTTATTAATTTTTAGCAAAAAAATGGTATTTAATTAACTAAAAGAAATACATTTGATACCAAAAATTCCAAATCAAACCAATTGTTTGACAGAAAAAATATTTAATAACAGTTTTTGTAAAAGAAAACTGTAATAGGTTACTCAGATTAATTAAATTAATAATTTCCTTATTTGTATTTTACTTATAAAATACCAAGGATTGAATGATTTGATAGTAATCCCAAATTAGAAACTTATAAGTTGAAAAAAATTGTTAAAACTTTTTCTAATGTGTAAAAAATTGAATGTAGTACAATTAGATATATCTCCAACAGATGATATTAGATAAACATGACATTCATAAAAACACAATAAATAATCCATAATTTGTGATATACTGTACAATATACTGGAAGAACTATTGCACTATGTGACTATTTTTTCCCTAAAAATACTGAAACATTGCATAAATTAATGGAAGTATCCATAAAAGTTTATATAAATTTATGATAGAGGACATATACATAATATTATATTATAATTATATATTAAACTCTATGCTACAATCAATTTTAATTGAAGGAATATTTATCACAAGATGCAAAAACTGAATTTTGGAAGTGGAGGAGAAAAATTTTAGAATACTTAAGTTGAATTTTAATCACTAGTCTTTTATTTCACAATGCATTTTTTTTTTCATAAATTAAAATATAAGTACATCATGTGGATGGAACAATTGTAAAATTTTGAGTATTAATTACTATGATTAAACTTAACCATCATATAGAAAATGGTAAAATATTCAGGTACATAAGTATAAATAATAAACTTAAACTTTTAGCTTTAAAATTAAATAGTGGCAACTTAAGCTAGAAATTCGCAGAAGAGCAGGCATGCGTAAATATGATATGGGAGCGGTTGAGGTGGCACTGTTGTTGATATGTAGAGTGCAAATAACAGTCAATCTGCTTAGAAGGGTAGTTGCTGTGTTGCATTAAAGTGAGGAGTTTCATTACCATCACTCTAAGGCATGTTTTCAATAGGTGATCAGTGCCATGCCTTAAAGAAGGGGTTGACCGTGGGACGAGCCTGAATTAAAGCATCAAATGAATGGCATCACCAAGGATCACAGAAATTTAGATAGGAACCCAGTCAGGTGAAGGTTATGCTGATTGTGGCACAGGACAGGGATGATGTGATTCTTACACATGTTGTACCAGAAGGACAAACTGTGAATGTAGATTACTATTGCTGATTTCTACAGCACCATCTGCTTCCAGCTATGTGGGGCAAACGTCCATGTTTATTGCTCAACAATCTCCCTATCCTATTGCAAATTTTCTAATATAAATTATAAATATATTATTATAAGACTTTTAAGATAATCCATGAGAAATAAAACAAATGTTTAAAAATTTGCAATAATTTTATTTTGAAAAAAATGATATCTTGATTATTATCTTATTTGATTGCAATCTTATTATGAATTTTTATTCCTTCTGTCATAAAAATATTTCCACCTTGGAAACTTAATACATTTAAAAATGCAATATTTCTAATATACCTTCTAGGCGAAATCTATTTATTCCATTACTAATTTATGCCTTCAAGATTTAGTAGGTTATTTTTTATGGTAATGTTTTAAAAACCAGAGCCTCCATTTATGATAGGTTCTCAGCCATCATAAGATGTTTTAATAAGATATTTTAATTTATATAATATTAATGCACTTAAAAAATAATTTCTATTTTATGCAACGTAAAAATATCTAAAATAATTTACTTTGGATTTCCAACTATTCAAAATTTTGTTGCATTGTGATTTTACCATTTGTACGTCAATAAGCATATTTAATCTCAAGCAGTATATGAAAACAAGTCAAATTAAAAATTAACACAACACTGAAAAATTATTGAAAGCAGATTATTTATATTTTTTGATTAAAAAAAAACTAATCCCAAATTATGAATTGTAGGTCACTCTCTAGCATTTTTAAATTACAAAACAATATGCAAAATTTTAAAGTCTTACTAGCTAGCTAGCAATCAAAAAAATAGATTAAATCACAATTGTATTAACAACAAATTAAAACTCTCATTTATTTGAGAAAGTAAAACCTTGTAAAAATAAAATAATTCAAAAACAAAACATAAAAATTTCATATATTCAATATAAAACATTAAAATAAATAATGAAATAAAACTTAAGTATATGTTAGAAATAAATTTCATAAATAAATGCAACAAAATTACAACTAGAGAATAGAACAAGTTATATTCAATTTATACATTTAATCAAAAGATATAAGCAAAGTAGCAGAAACTTTACAGTAGAAAAATTAAAAAAATGTTTACCTTCACTTATCAAACAGCATTTTATTGATAAAAATTACTAGATATTACTCAAATGTACGTACCATAGTAGAATAGTTAAGTAGAAAAATAAAATATATTTTACTTTACACAGAAATATAGAGGAAAATCAAATAAAAAATTAATGTTAAATAAAATAGATACTAAACAAATAAAAATGCTTTTTGCCTAAAAAACTGAACTATCTTCAGTAAATTTTGAAAAATCTAACCTGTCCAGAAAATGAAGCATCCCCATGTACTTGAATAGGCAAAACTGGGTACTTTATTTCTTCTTCTGTTTCAATAGTATAATCAGCAGTTTTCGAACTCTGAAGACAACTACGAGCATATCCAACAACTACAGGTGAAACAGCCTAACAAAAAAATTCAATATTAAATGTCAAAAGTTAGCAGATTATATTTACAAAATACAAGATTAAATTATTAGCCAGTAAGAGAAAAAATTACAAAAATTCTCATAAAGGCTTAAATTTAAGAAAAATAAGATTTTAAAAAATTTAGTTAAAATACTTTTGATTTCAGTAATTAGTATTTTTTAAGCATAGGATATAAAACAGCAGAAATTAAGAAATTTTTATTTCAACAGTTTGAAGAACATCAATCGAAATATGTTTTTATGTACTGGTTTGCAAACATAACAAAGATGAAGTGTTATTATTTACCTTATCAATCACAAGTCTGATATAAGGTAACTCAGAAATTAATCAATACCAAAATTTAAAATATGGATATTCAAGCAATCATTTATTTGCTCCTTTATTAGACATTCAAATATTACTGAATCAACTTTATGCCATTGTATAACCTTTTAAGAAAATTTAAAAAAAAAAAAAGAAAAAAAAAAGAAAAGAAAAAAAAAGAAAGAAAAAAAAAAGAAAAATTATCAACAGAAACAGTTCATTTATTTAAAATAATTAAAAAGAGTTTTAGATCTGTTTGAAACAATCAAAACAATGACTAAGGTACAGTTTGAATCAGTTTTACGAAACTTTATAGTAAGTCTTTGAAGCAGATCAAAATACTTTTTAAGAAAATAAGGCATATTAAGAATTAACAAATGATTTAGTATTACTTCTTATAATTGCTTTAAAAATCTAGTAAGAATATTTTATAAAAAAAAAAAAGTTTAAAAAAAAGCAGTTAGTTATTGGTTGTGATTAAAGAAGTTAATTGTTCTTTAAAATGAAATTAAAATAAATACAAAACATATGATAAATCCATAACTGTAATAAGCACTGTATGAAGAATCTTAACAAAATTTTTAGATTAATCTTAGTTCCTTATAAAATTAATGCAAATTAAAAGAATTTTTTTTTCAATTTTAGTGTTTTACTAACAAATTTCTTAAATTCAATTTAATATTACACAGAGATACATTTTTTTAGAACCAAAAAGGATACCTCATTTATTTAATTTATATATGTTAATTTTTACTGCATACCTAAACATCTATACAGCATATGAAGCTGTGCATATTTAAAATATATCTCAAAATAAAGAAATCATAGAGAAAAGGACCATTTATAGAAAATTGGTATATATATATATATATATATATATATATATATATTAGGAAAAAACTTTAATAAAAATTAATTAATTTTAATTAAAAGTTCACACATTTAGGCTTATGCAAAGGTTATTTATACATTTTAATAAGAAACAAACAATCGATTTTTCATGCTCTACAAGTCGTATAGTGGTATTAAGTGACTAAAATATAATATTAAAATATAATATTAAAAATATAATATTAAAAAATAACACCTTTTTCATTGACAATTGTATGCATATTTCAATTAGATTCACTTACTCAATTCAATTATTTATAGTGAGCTTTCACAGTTTGTCCAAGTTTCAGCACTTCAAAATAAATTATCTCATAAATATCCCACCTAATGCACAAAAATACCTTTAGTGTGGATAAATCTGATATAGTTGTACTAAGAGCTATTACTTTTTGTGTTCTTATTAATATATAGAAATAATTTATTAATATATGGAAATAATTTTTCATATCCAATGCTCAAGTAATTATAAAAAACTTCTGTATTGACAATGAAATAATTTTCATATATTATGCTGCAAATGTTCGCGAATTTAATCAAACTAAGTTAAAAGTGTTTGACAGTTCCTTAATTGTAACACAGATTTGCTTTCATATCCATGATTAATGTTTCATTGTATTAATGTTAGTCTTCGTGATTGATGGAAGTTGAAAGACCTAAATTGCCAGATTTGAAATTACAAAATCACTTTTGGCATTTATGAATGTTTAATACACTTATACAAATATTGTAAATGTTGCATTACTACTTTTGTGTCATAGCAATTGTTGTGTTATTACCTTTGTGAAACTCAAAAACCATACAAATTGACTCTTTTCAAACATGTATTTCTTCAGCTATCTGGCTAACTATTTTGCCATAAATTAAAAAATTAATAATTAAAATAAAACATATAATATAAAATGCAACTATTTATTGTTAAACAAATCATCCTAATATCAAAATGTACTTTCATGTCTTTGAAGTATACAATTATCTGATAAATGATAACTGAATATCAACATGTATATAATTGACACTATTTTCCAATTATTCTACTATTATATACATACATAAATATGACAAAATTTCTGAAATCTAAAAATACATTGAAGTAAACAAACAATTGAATATCAATGAATCGATAAATAGATCGTAAAATGTATCTTCAACACAACACTTGACATATGTTAGTAGCCAGAGTATATTGATTTTGGCACAATCTTTTAGAATTGAATGATCATGGGATAATAAAAATTGAAAAATGATGTATACAAGTAATAATGAATGATTATATAGCAGTTTGACATATGAGATTAAAGGAACCAAAGAACCTTATTAAATTCATATAAATATCTTACTTCTAAATGTGATGGATTGGGAAGCAATGTAACATGCATGGATAATTTATCCTTTTCATAAACCATTGAACTTGCTATAATCAAAATATATTTTTCAATAAAAAATAATTATTAAAATAAAAGTTTAAACTAAACAGAAATAATTTAAAATTAAAATTACTGATATTATATCAGTGATTTTAGATAAATGAAATTACAAAATAAAACATATATCTAGATGCATTTTAAAAATAATACAAATATCATAAAAAAAAAGTAAATTATTTAACAAAATACAAGAGAAAGTGGAAATTCATCAAACCTAAATCAATTCATCCACATATGAGTAAACATTGATAGATAACAATAAGCACTGTTTCTAAAATCCCTTAATCCTTATCAATTATATATACACAAAGAAATATTTTCATGAAATGCATGAATTAAATTTCCTTAGATTTTACCCTGAATAAAAAAGAAAATCAATTTCAATAATTTGAAAAAAATAACACCCTAAGCAATTTAATCTCAGAAAATTAAAGTATCAGGTAATCAAAATGAGAGTATATATAGTCTCTTAAAAATATTATCAATTTCGATCTAGTTTTTTTTTTTTTTTTTTTTTTTTTTTTTTTTTAAATAAATAAATAAATAAAAATAAGGTTAAGTAATGTATGTATCCAAACCTATTTGTGAGCACATTCATTAAATGGCTATAAATAGGACTAATTTTTTAAGGAAAATATAATTAGTATTCAGAGACAATGGACCAACAAAATATATGGAACAAAAGTGACACCATAAATTTTAAAGTGTGAACATGAAGTCCTTTAACACAGCCAAATTCTTAACAGAATTGTCTACACACAATAGGAAGAGTAAAAAATTTCATTGCATCAAAGACAAAATAAAACAAGAAATAGAAAAAAGGATAAGTTTTAGAAATGAAATACAAGAAAACAAGCACAATTCTTAATTATCTTTAAAATGAGAACATCACCAGCCTAAGTCCTCCTAAGAACATTATATCAGCATAGAGCAGGAGTTGCATTCGGTTTCTGCTAAGCATAGTAAAATCCAACTACAAATGCTTGAACTGCATTAGTATATAAAAGGATCTTCATTGAGCCATCTTTCTCACTTTCTTCATTATTATTTTCACTTTCCCACACATTAAAATGATGTCACTGTCACTGATTAGCCTTTTTCAGCCATTGTCATCGATTTCCAATCCAATTTTCTTCAGTTTGCAGGCACATAGGAATAAGTTGAACAATTTGTAGTAAATAATTTTGGGTTTGTATAATTTCAACTGCTGCTTTTGCAAACACAAATTTAGGAAAAAGTTCATTCCATAATTTTTTTAATGTTCTCATTCTTTAAAGAGTGAGGATAATTTTTTCCATGATTCAACAACCCAATAAATCACATCTTTAATCATTATATTTTAAAATTTCTCTTTGATGGATATGTTCTCTTCTCTGATCAAAGCTTGTAAGAGTATTTTACAATGAAATTTGATATTTTTTAATACCTTTAGGATTATAAGTGCAAAATGGGATCACATTGGGTGACAGAAAAATATCTTTCATGTCACCTTTTACTAAGATTGTGTGAGAAGGATTAGATGGGGGCAAAGTCAATCAATAGCAAGGCTTTGTTAGGTGAGCTATTTGTTTCATTGAATTTTAAAACAGAAAGAACAAATTGTACTTCAGATCATTTTAGAAATATTAATATTCATTTAAGTTCTTATCCACTTTTATAATAAACTGGTAAAATTTCCATATTCATGTCCCTTAAGGCATGTAGCTTTGCAGACTAGCAAATTAGAGATTATTTATTAGTAGCTGTGGTATTGCTACAATCCATGGCTGTCAGTTGTTTTTTTCCTTTTGAATCTTCCATCAGACGATTATTATTATTATTTTTTTTAAACTAAATTTTTGTGTGGTAGGAAGTGCTTTAATCATAATAATTCAAAACTCAATATTTTACAATATTACTTAACTGCTGAGGGAAATAGTTTTCTATTGCAATCAACCTCTCAAACTTAGGTAAATATTCTTCTGCAGTATCTACCCATAATTTTTCTCCAGTGACTGTCAAACTCTATGACTTTTTTCCAACAATCTAAGCATCTGTTGTTGGATTGAATGCAGAATCACCATTCATAGTATTGTTCAGCAGTAAAGCTTTAAAAAAAAAAAAAAAAAAAAAAAAAAAAAAAAAAAAAAAAAAAAAAA
>JAPDSC010092690.1:0-21035 GCA_026290005.1 Latrodectus geometricus | reverse complement strand
AAAAAAAAAAAAAAAAAAAAAAAAAAAAAAAAAAAAAAAAAAAAAAACAACAACAACAACAACAACAACAATGGGCTGTTGACAGAAACATGTATCTTTCCTGGATAAACAGCAAGAGCTTATCAAGTTGTCATGAACAGATACTGTTGAATTAATGCATTGTAAAATTGTTTCAGCACTTGTCATAGCACAGAAATATTCAATTTTTGACACATTTTTCTTCCAATCAATGACTGTGTTTATGTTTTGTCAATAATTACTACATACTTAATCTGCTATGAGTTGATAGTAAAATGCTTAAGCACAACATTAAAAAATTAAATTTATTACATCTTCTAAATAGTAGTTTCCTATAATTTCTAGCCTTAATTTATTTAAAAACTTAATTAAATTAAGGCTAGATGATAAATTCTTTTTTTAATTTCCCAGAGATCAATTTTAAATATTGATATGTAGAGATGGGTTTATCAAAAATTTTTTTTCACTACTTTTCTTTCAAAATGAATACTTTTAACTTCACTTTAATAAACTAGAATCATCAGGAGATAAAATTACATAAGCAATTTAATTCTCATTTTTTTAATAAATTTTAAAAACATATTTTAATTAAATTAATTTATTTGAATGGTTAGCTATTTATATTCATTTTATTTACATTCACAAGTTGTAAGAAAAAATACTTATTTTATAAAAATATCTATAGATCAGTTATATAGTTTCTGTTTTGTAAAGAAACACAAAAATTACAGTCTGCCAAGAATATTTAATTTTACCATTAATTTATTTTATTTTCCAGTATTAAGAACTTTTATTCAGACATCAATTTTCGTTATTTGAAATAATATGATGGATTAAAAAATTTATGAATTACTATAGTAATAGAAATAAAAATGCTTAAATTCAAATAAACTATATAAATTAACATTTTAATATATTTTTATATCAGTTACATTACATTAGACATTAATTTATACCAATAACATACATTACTGAAGTATATTTATAAATTAGGAAAAAGACATAAAATTTCTTTGAACATTTTAATTTTAAATAATATCTTATTAAGATATTTATAATATAAATCTACTATTAGTATTAAACAGTATATCTTAAGTAAAATGTCATAAATGCTGTTAAAAGGTGATATATGATAATTTATACTGAACCTAAAAAGGCTTACATCCAATAACCATGACAAGATTTAAAAATCAGTACCCAATACAAAGCCACCTAACATTTTGATATTGTTTCTATGATTAGATTTTCCATGTTGTTCTCAAATATAACTTTTTTAATACATGTGTCGAATCAGCAAACAAAGATGTATTTTATATTTTTGCAAGAACCTTTAAAATTTTAATAAAGAAATGTATATATTTTAGTTACAAGATATGACTAAAAATCATTCAGGTTTAATCAAGTTAAACCTTAATTTATATCTAAAATAAGTATGATGTGTAGGTGATTCATTCCCCTGTAATACATTTTGAAAAACAATATAGTATTGCAAGCAAAATAACTTTTATTATTTGCTCCCCCTTTAAATGATTTTTTTTATTACTATTTATGATTTTCTAGTGAAAAATTAAAGGAATTAAATATTAATTTTTCTATAGTTAATAAGTACATTAATTTATGGCCAACAAAAAACAATTACAATCTAAGTAATTACAATTAAAGACAAAAGTTTCAGAAAACCATGAATGTTATCTAATATTTTTTTTAATCTATTTTATAGCCTTACTGAAAATTTTAAATTGTAATATACATAAAATTAACATTTATTTAGTTAATTTAACAAAGTACTATCAAGATTGCGTCTGACAAGTTTTCCTACAATGAATGGATTCTTAACAGTTTCTTTATTGGAGTATAAAACTTAATTTCAATAATTGAAAACAGTATATTTCTGAAAAGTATTACAATCTTGGATCACAGAGTTTCCCTACCGAGAAAGCAGCATTTCTATACATTTTTAACACAAATTAATGCACTGGGAATGAAGCGAATCACAAAGGACTAAAACACAAACTGAAAGGATTTATAAATAGGAAAAAGAAAAAAGAAAAAAAAATCCAATTTTATTTTTAACTTCATTTTTTAAATTACATATTTAACTACAGGATACAAAACAAAATCAATTTCTTGACTAAAATAAACAAAAATTCTTAACTATAATAAATAAAAAAAAATGAGCTAATATATCATTTTCTAAAAAAAAATTTTTTTTTTTTACTATTAAGCATTTTATCCATAAAACTACTTCTGAAACAACAAAATCAAATTTATTATTTAATTTTTTTTTTTACTTGAAAATCATTATCAAATGATTTTGAACAGGTTAATTAAAAGTTAATATTAAACAATTTTATAAGCTTCCCTTTAATATATAATTATCACCTATATATATATATAAATTGTTCAACTAGAATTGAATAATTTCACTAAAGAGTAAGTTCCTATGATGGAATTATATAAAATTAGACTCACAACATATTTAAAAATAATTATTAACTATTTAGAAGCTTTCTTTTTTACTTTTAAAAGAAATATAAAGGTGAATAAACTTACTTAAATGTGATAAAACATCTCCTGTTGCTTTAATATCTGATGGAAATTCAGAAAATCCTAGCATCTGTAATGAAAAATTTATTTAGTTGAATTCAACACACATATATATATTTTTTATATAGAAATAGGAAAATACTTTTATCTGTTAAATTTCGTGTACCACATAATATATTTGATTAAAAGTTATATTGAAAAGAAAAATATGTGTTTTCCAAATAATATATTTTTTATTAACTCTATTAATGAAGTAATAGCAATATTTTTATTTTGTGTACATAAATATTCTCAATTAGTCAATTATGAGCAAAAAATGTAATCTCTGTATCAGTTTTGTTTTGAAATCATGTAAAAAATAACTGAACATCTGAAACCCATCGTAAGGAAACACAACATATATTGCTGTCCAAAATGTCATCATAGATAGTACACATAATTCCTGTATTGTAAAATAAGAAATCAGGAAAATTTCCAAGCACTCACTTAACAAATTTGCATGTAGAAAGCAAAGATTCAACAATCAACTTTCATTATTTCAACATTAGCTCAAACAGGAACCAAGGAACTTCCACTAAGCCAAGTTCCACTAAGTTGAAGATTCCTTCAAATTGTAGGTTCCACTAAGGGACCTACAATTTGAAGGAGATTCTCAATCATTACAAACACCTGTACCTAGGGTGGAAATCCAATCCATAAACTGTTAAACTGAAGACTATAAATATTAACTAATAGTTAAACATTTTATGCAAAACTTCTACAAACTGAAGGCAAGAGTGCCAACCATTTTGCCAGCTTGACCAGTTTCTACAATATCAATGGAAATTTAAGTAATAGCAGAATATACACAAGTAAGTATTGTATCTAAATACCTAATTATAACGTCCACTAATATTTCAAATACATATTATTCATGTCAGTGATATTTGTTTCATATTTCGAAAAAAATTTCCTATTATTCTTCAATGATATTTTGAATGAGTTCAATATTTTTAAACTTATTTCAATATCAAAAGTCAATGATAATACTGTATGTTCACCATATTTATTCAATAATCATAAATATCAATAAATGAACATTTCAATCTCAACTTTTATAATTTTAAAATATATTTATATACATTGCACAAAAGTGTGCAACATAAAAGAAATTTCGGAAATGATCAACTGAACTATTTTACAATAAAAATACAAGCAAAATCTTCAATAGAAAAGATATTAATATATTAATATAAATGTATTCAATTCTAATTTTTTCAATTTATAATAATATATGAAATACTTGATATTTTTTTTACTGAAATAAGTGTCATTATCTGGTTATCATTTTATGCAAAACTACCAGAAATTAAAGCTTGTTTATTATTAAAAGTATATTTATAAGTAAACATTTTATCAAAGGATGAAATAAAGAATGCAATTCTAAAAATCTTACACCATTTTTATTTCAAACTAACTTTCATTAAAATAATCATAACTGAGGTTTAAATATTATTAATATAAAAAATGCATTTATAATTTTCAAAAAACAAAAGATATAGAGTCAATAAACTTTGGTAATTTATTTTTGGATTTCCTGAGATTATTAAAAATGAATAGCACATGCACTACTTGTTTGTTATAATAAGCATTATTTAACTATAGAATTTATGTTGTGTGAGTTTATTTATATTTAATTTCAAATCAAGTATTTTAATAAAAAAATTGCCCAAATTTTATATCACATTTTTAATTTGTTTACTTTATATAGTAAGTTTAAATTTTCAAGTCATTAAGAGAAAAGCAATATAATAAACAAAAAAAAAGAAAAACAACAAAATAATTAAATCCTAATTCAATTTTTTTTTGTAACTTTAAATTACAAAAGAAATTTGAATAATAAAAATAACAAAAGAAAGCTTATTAGTTCTTTTGCTTAAAAAGAAGTCAAATTAATTTCAAATAATAAAATTATGCAACTAAGACAGATTAATATCAGCAATAAATTAATTTATCAAAAATGTTTTTAATGAAATCTTCCTGCATTGCACATTTCACAACTCAAGAAAAAAAATTCTGCATCAAATATAAGAAACAATAGAAGGCAAATATTCATTCTTTCTTAGTTCTCTTACAATTATAGTGAATATTTTATGTTAATTTAAAATATTCTTCAAATTGCCTTTATTACTAAAATTATTAATTTATCTACTAATAATAATTAACTCTTATAATTAATGAATAAATTAACTTATTAACTATATTTCCTTTTCCTATTAGTTCATTTATTTTTATTTAAAATAACTGGGTTCTCTTTACTTATTATCTAACAATCAAGAGGTAACCAATGAATGAAAAATTTAAGTTGTGGATTAGAACAGTGTCTATTATCATCAAAAAACATTTGAAAAATGGCATTTTCTTAAGTGGAATGCAATATCACCCAGAAAATTTTTTTTCAAAACTTAAAAATGATATAATGGAAAATATAGCAAATGTATTTGTATTGATTATTGATATGATTGAAGTACCTTCAAAAATATTATATACAAGCTTTGAAGGTAGTTCACTCATCAGGAACAATGTAATGCATATAAGATATGAAAAACAGAATTATTTTTAATTTTTATACCTTTTGAAACATAGCAGCTGGAGGAAATTTTAACAACCCAACTAATAGAGCAAGGCGTCCTCTGTGAGCAATGCCAATTTGAACATCTTTGATACCAGCTAAAATAATCATTAACTAGATTAAAAATCTTTGAAATATAGAATATGCATGTATAAAAAATTTATTATTACAATTTAAATTTTGCATAAAATATTTAATGAAATAAATGTTCATTAAACATAAATTTATGTCAATTATACATTTTCTAGCATTTTTTATAATTTTCATATATATATATATATATATATATATATATATAATTAAAAAAAATTATAACATAAGTGAAAATTCTTTTCATTTTCAACTCACTGATATCTTATAATTATATAAGATTATATATATTAAAATTATTCTAACATTTAAGAAATTTATAGTATTTAACAATTTTTAAATCTGATTAAAATTATAAAAATCTGTATACAGCACTGTTTTTATCTAATATTTAATAGAAAAATCAAAACAATAATACATAATATTAAGAAATAATAGCATATACACATTAGAAAAATTCATTACAATTGTGATTATTTATAAATAAAAAGGTTATGGATTCTACAATATTTTTGCAGAGATTTGACAGAAAACTATTTTTTCATATAACTGAAAAAAAAAAAATTTAATAATTATGGCAATATGTAACTAAGTCAATAGCATGCAACATATTTAGGTGAATATTCCCTTTTATATATTACTTTTATTATTCAAAAATGTATTTTTTATTTATTTCTAAAAATTGAAAAAAAATAATGACAAATTAGAATGCCTGTTAAATATTTTAAATGTTCTGAAAACCATATTAAAATTCATTTTCATTTTAAAAAAATTGCTAATAATCCATTGCTAAAATATAATAAAAATTATTAACCACCTATTATTATTAATGAATTATAAATTTAGCCAAAACATTTCTATTTATTTTGAACTAATAAATTAAAATTAAATGAAACAAAAAGTTGATTAATTCAATTCTTTGATTGTTTTACCATATAAGTGACTCATTTAAAAAGAATACATAAAGGTTAATGTATTAAAAATCTCTTATAAAAGCAAGCAAATAAATTAAAACACATAGAAAATTTAAATAAATAAAACATATTAATAAATACTTAAATAATATAAAACATGACATAAGTAAAGCTTACAGTCACATGATTGACTGAAAATCTCTGTGAAGAAAGCCAACATGCTTTCTGCACCCTCAATTCCATATCGTTTTACGGTGGAGAATTTCGTAGCTAAGAAGTTTTCAAATACCTATAATAGATTTTTCAGAAGAAATTATGAAAATTTCTTAATTATTTTATTGAAAATAAATTAAATAAAATTATGAGAAGACAGTAAAAATGTAATAGAATTTCCTAACAAATTATATAAAAAATAAATATATACTTGTGCTTTAATGAGTTCCAAAGCCAAATTTTTCCTTTCAGTGGAAGAAAACAGGGTTTCCAATTGAATTTTTTCAAACTCTCTTGCAAACCAGAATTTTTCATTTTCCTATATTAAAATAAGGATAAATATATCCTTTTTTAATTTTGGATAAATAATAAAATAGCTTCAAGAATAAGAGCAGTTACTATTATTCTTAATAAATATTTTATGAATAATGATAAAAGCTATCAAATAATTATGGAAAACAAAGCAATCTGTAAGATAAAATAAATTTTTGATTACTAATGTTAAAATAAGAATTTTATACTTATTACTTTTTTCGAAATCAAATATAATTTTATATTATTATTACATAAAAACATTAACTCTTTCATAAAAAATTACAAAAAGACAATTTTTTAACAAAAGAAATCAATTACTTTAATATTAACTTTATGTTAACTTAATGTTATGAAAATTTTAATGAAACTTTGATAAATGGATTACAGCAAGAATGTATGCACATAACCTGAATTCAAAATTAATTAAGGATTATGAATTAAAAGCAATCAGGCATAAATTCAAGAAATAGAAAAATAATTCATGTAAATAAATTTCAGTTTAAATAAAATAAATTAATTTCAAAAATCACTTTAGTTTACTTGTTATCATGTTTATCAGCACATTTTTTTAATATTTTATAACATTTTAAATTTTTTTTTCACAAGTGATAATTTTAAAGTTATAAATAATCAAACCCTAAATAACGAAGTATGTGAGTTATTTATCAGATTATATCTCAGATATTATCAATATACATATTTAATAAAATATTTCAACAGTGTGTTATAAAGTCTTGCACTATAGAGACTTATGATTTCCTGAGAGCATCATGTGGAAGGCTCAAAAAGTAAGGCAGTTCCCATCAGAAGAAGAAAGAGGGGACTGACATTTGTTTTTTTCTTGTATGTGTGTACCTTAAAATGCTTGACATGAATTTTGTGATAGTGAATTCAGAAATGACTTTAATTTGTCATTTTGCTTATTATTAAAATGTTTGTTTTTAATAATAAATTAATTAATTTGTTTCATAATTAATTTATTTTATGAAACAAATTAATTTGTTTCATAATTAATTTATTTGTTTTGTCAACAAGTTTCAAGTGTTTTTTAATGTTTTTCCATTAGCATCCACAGATGAAACTAATTATGTGGGTCATATAAAATTACATATCAGACAGTTTGGCTTGTTCATTGCTCAATGGTCATTTTCTACTCACAAGGGATAATAAGACCAGGACCTATAGCTTAAAAAAGATTCTGAACCTCTACAAACGTTCAAGATATTATTCAAACCCACACTCTTTTGAACCTAAGACAGAGTGATAATCATTTGGCAACCAACTCAGCTGTGAGTGTCAGAATTTAAGATAACAGGTAGGCCATTATGATAATTTTTTTCAGCTTGCCAATTATATACAAAAAAAAAATGTCTAGACAAAATATATAAATTTTAAAATATTTGGTTTTGATTTTGTTTATATAGTTTTTATGCTCCATCAATTTGCTTCACTTAAGAATTTGTAAATGGTGTTTTCCATGCTTCAAAAGTTAAGTTACTCAATGTTTAATGTATTAGAATTTAGAGTATAATATTTTATAATTCTTATGTGGTTTATGTATTTTAGTTCATATACAAGGATATGTTGATATAACTTCAGGAATTTATTGATAAATGTGTAAAATTATATTCATAAATTTTTTAATGTGGTACATAAATTATATTAAGAAATATATCATAAATTATATTAAGAAAAGTTTTGATTTTATTATTTAAAATAAAAGTAATAATAAATACATTTGAATTTTAAAAATATGAGATTTATTTAAGTTATTATAGGTGTTAGCAGTCTGGCTTATTTGATATTCAAAACACATGTATTTTTTTATTACAATTTGAAAAAATATTTTCTCAATGTTTTAAATTTCTTATGCCATTATTATTTGATCCAGCATATAGTTCATTTAAAAAGGACTACTTTTATTGATTTGAAATTAAAAGCTGATTTGTTTTCAGATGAGTGAAATCTTTTGATTTAAAAGGTTTCCATTGCATATAAGATTTTTACTATTTTATATTTAAAAGCAATATTTCATTTTTGATTTACTATAGTATCTGCACAATAATCTGACTTTATAAATGTAAGTTTTTGAATTTATATTTTTGGATCAATATGCTAATGGCTGAAGATTAAATATTATTTCAGTGACATGATTTCAATTTTGAAGTCTAAGATAAAAGATTTAATATTAAACTTGTTTTTAAAATTTTTAAAATAATCGAGTTTCTTAAAATTATTATATTTATTAATTAGCACAAACCAAAAAAATTACATGAGCTTAAATAATTTTTAATGGCAAACAAAATCATGGGTATCTCAATCAATGAATTAATGCAAAAACCAAGAAAAGCAATAAGAATTGACACACATAAAAAATAATTTAAAATTCACAAAATTATAACATACTCGCAGATACAAATAAATGAAAAACAAAAGTACAAAACAATTTTTTGTATATACGTTAAAAAAAAAAAACATAACTTTTTAGATATAAAAGAGAATTTTTTTTCCATAAGTCATTTAGAAAAAGAAAACTTATTGAATATTTTCAACTTATTTATTTACAATAATCGGCAATTTTACTTAATCTGGTATCACAATTATATACTTTATGCATTTTATAGTTAATACAAAATATTTCCTAAATTTACATTAAGTAAAGAATTCGAAAATTAGGCTCATGCATATATGCGCGACAATTGTATAATTAATTACTAATAAGAATTTAAATAATCATACTGTTTTGGAATTAATAAGTCCACATAATTCTTTCAAATATACTGAAACAACTAAATTTTTTTACGCACATAAAAATTTAAAAAAAAGAAGGAAAAATCAAATTATTAGAAGGTGAGAAAAGCAGAATTTAATTAATTTGGCATTATATGAAAATTGTTGTATTTAAAATTTAAGTTATTTTAATTTAAGAATTTTTTTCAAATATTATTGATTTCATTTTATATTACTATTTTGTATATTTTATATTACTATATATAGATATTTATTTATGAAATGTTATATACTAGTGATGATAGTAGTCTATATATATATATTTATTTATTTCATGTTTTTGTATTTTTCTAAGATATGGCATTAAGTAAATACAATGGCACTTTTAGTAATGAAAAACAAGTGATTTAATAAAAATCACTGTAGAGAGTTACAAGAAATTATTTACTTCATGATAGTTACCAGATACTTTTATTTCATGCATATCAAAAAAATAATTTCAGCTAGTAAAAATTTTAATAAAAACGAAGTAAAATGTGTATTGAAAAAATAACCAATGATAAAGTTAAAATAGAACAAGAGGAAGAATAAGGCAAAATAAATTAGAAAAAGAGGAAATAATCAGACATGAAAGACAACATACTTTTGAATAGAAACATCTGTAAATTTCAAATGTTGTAAATTCAAATGATGAATTAGCTATAAGACTGATTAAACTTAGAAAGTTCAATTAAAATAATGCTAAAATTTAATGAAAAAAGATGAAATAAAAAATGAATTTCGAACATACAGCAGAATTGGCTCATATTCTGGAAACGATATAGATAGTTTATATAAGTGTTTTAACATCAGAACTTTCATATTTTCTTGAGATTATATAGCTAATGTCTAATATATTAGCTATATCTAGTATATTATCTATATAACCTCCAGAAATCTATCTAATATGTTAACTAATATCAAATACATTAGCAATATAACTAGAAAATGTTAATAATTATGATTGTGTGAAAGAACTTATTCTTTAATTATTCAAGTTAAATAATGAAAAACTAAAGCAATTGTTTTCTAAACATCAGCAAAATCTTTGAAAAATAATACACAAGAATTGAATAGTTATTTCATACATTATTGTTTTAAGAATAAGAGTGTTTAAACAACTTAAGGCATAAATGAGGACAGAACAATTGAAACTTCAGAAGTCAATAAAAATTAAAGAACAAATTTTGGCAGATAGGCTCAAAAAATAAATTCTTTATTTGATATTGCTGAGAAATGGATGAATATAAAAGCTTAAGAGATAGTTTTTCAAAGAAAAAATTTTACAAAACTTCCATGAAATTATCTTGGTTTTCATTATCAAAATGAAAGAATTAGTGGTATTATATTCCATGAAGCAGCTTAAATAATAAAGCTCATCTTCGTAAAAACAGTAAAGAATAAAAATTTTACTTTATATCATAAAAGGGAAAATGAAAAAAAGAAACTAATCCATTTTTGTGAGAGAATCTTATGTCATTTTCAGCCTCAGTGCATTAAAATGTATAAGAACATGGAGAATCAATAGCATACAATAAAATTGCTAAAAGTTAATGAGTAAATGATTCGTGCACCAGCATTGGTACAGTTAATGGAATTCAAATATCAATCTTAAGAGACATTGGAATTCCTGTTTCTGTATTTATTTACCTCAAATAAATACAGAAACTCTTGAATTTATTTGTGGAACATATGAAAACAAATATATACACAAATGAAAAAGTTTGGCTAAGAATAGCTCTTGATGAAATCCTGGGAATTTACCTATTGTAGAAATTGAAATAGATTGTAACTAAAATAAAATTGTGCATTAACTAAAACGAATCAAAAAATGAAAATGTATATGACAAATGTAGAAACTTGAACTCAAAAAGATGGTAAGAAATAAGATGAAAAAGAGATTGTTGGTTCTGAAAAATTGAAACTTCTAAATCTTGCTTTAAAATTAAACCAAACTAGCAGGATACAATTTTACAACCTTTAGAGAATGAAACTGAAAAGAGTGTTTAAAACTTTGACAAAAGAATTTACTCAAAAGCTAAGGGAGGGTAGACTTGAAACCTGCTTGAACAAAACAAAAAGACAATCCTCAAAAGACAAAGAAGCCAAATTTAAGATGAAAGTAAACAGATAGTGAAATATTAGTTTCTTCTTTACTACATAATTTAAAATATTTAAAAAGAAAGAAAAAGCAGATCCACATTAAAATATGTTTGCTAGCCAGACATTTTCTTCAATGTTTATTTATACATAATATTCTAATGTGTTTAGATTGAAATTGAAAAGAATGTTCAAAGTATATTAATACTAAGAAATATGGGCACATAAATTATCATGCAACAAAAATATAAAAAAAATTATTAAAAAACATTCCATCCTTACTTCTAAATGTTGCATTTCAACACCTATTTTATCACAGTATACTTTTTTCAGTAACTCTACAAGATTCACAGAAGACATTTCAGATTCGGAAGTACTTATTTCACCATTCAATGGGAAATTATGTAATTTCTCCAAATTAAAACCATATTTTTTAGGGTCAAGCATAGAGATATATCTATAAAAAATTATTTTTCCATTAAAATAACTTAATAAATATTAATTTTTTTTAAATCCAAAATATTCACTAGCATAATATTTACATCAATATAACATTTTTAAATTCTTACAGAAAAGTTATTTTATCAAGAATATTATTTTTTTAAAAATAATCTTTTATTCAAATTATTTGCTAATAGCTAATTAACAAACATGCTAAATTACATAAAGCATCTAAATGCATCACTTTTATAAGATATAGTGCAATAAATTTTTCAAAAGATGTAAGGTTTACAAGATGAAACAAAACTGAGCCATATTCTCAGATTATTTAGTAAAAGAAATTTGAAAAAAATTTGATTACAAAGAATTAATATTTAAAACTATACATTTTTATCTCATTAGAACATAATATGATTTGTTTCTTTTGTCTGAAATAATATTTAATAAAATTGCATATTTAAATTTATTAATAGTACTAATAATTTTATAAATCATTAAGTTTTTAAGTTGATGCAAATATGCCTAACATTTTGGCAAAGAAAAACATAAATTAACATAGTTAAGTCTCTAATGAAAGGTTAGCATTTTTCCTTAGAGATTTAAGTCTTAACTTTAATCAAAAAACCTTTCAGCAAAATATACAATCATAAAATAAAAATATTATTTTCAGTTTCAGAGATTTAAATATACATTTTTTACACTATATCTGTCAATAGAGATTTAGTGAAACAAAGTTAAGAAAAAAAATTTCCAAAGGAGATAGAGCACAAAGTAATAATAATCAGAAAGATCATATAAATAATCCAATATATGCTATTTCTTATATAAAAAAACATCTATTAACATAAATAACTGAAAAATGTTATGTAACATTAAAATCACATAATATTTAGAATATACTATTTTCCCTATAAAAATGAATACTAATAAAAAAAATTTACAAAAGCAATATTTATATATTTAATCCAACTGCATGTTTTATTTCGGTACTTATATTATTTCATTATTTTAAAAAATCGTATTATTATGTACAAATTAGTAAGAGAGAAATAAAATCCAGAATTTCATTTAAATTAACAATGATTTAAAGCCCTTAAACTTAATGTTGCCCCTTAACAAATACAATCAGAAAATTAAAATCTCCTTAAAAAATATTTATGTACCTAATTTTTAAGACAAGCAAAAATATTTGGAAAATATAATCTTGCTCTCTCTCTCTCTGTGAGAAAGAGATTAATTCTGGAATATTGTTTTATTAAATTACATATATATTTCATAATAAAAGTAAAAAATTGATCCAGTATTTCAATAAATTAAAATGGATTCAGTATTTTAAGAAATATATCATGAATGATATTAAATTAGAGAAGACTTTCCAAGAATTTTCAATTGCAAATATCTTAGTTTTATCAATAGTCAAACCTAAAGAATTTTCAAGCACAAATTCTAACATTCTAAAATAAAAGGGACTGAGCAATCTGACATAATGAATACATACTTATTACTTGGCACTGAAAGAGGATTTAGGAACGCTACTTTATAACCATGATTTCGATATGCTTCTGAAATTTGATAAACTTCATTCATATACTTTGACTCTACATGATTTTCTATTTGATAAAAAAAATATATATATTACAAATTGCAATCTGTAAGCATTAAAAAATTTACAATTTACCACTACAAACTATATAAACAGTAAGAGGTATATACAGAGTTCCTAAGAAACTATAAAGTCAAATATAATATATATTGTACTTAAGCAAAGTACCTCTTGTGATGGTAGCTTTTAAGAAGCTTAGAATTTCAGTTAAATAAAACATTCTTTCAAATTAATATATATTTCTATTTTATGCGCTTATTTCATATATAAATCACAATTGTCTTAGTTAATTAGATTACAATATGGAATATAACTGATCAGAATTTTTTTACCTTGAGTACAGAATGAAAATGTTCATGATTTTTAAACAAACTTTAAAGTGTAGCATTTCTTTTGAGGAAACTTAAAATATTTAATAAATTTGCATCAATTTGTAGCAATAATCATAGTGTAGATATAATGTAACATAAGCACAAAGAATAAAAATTATATATAATTTATTTTTGAATTATGAATATTTTGAAGTATTTTATGACATAAGAGTTTTCCAAATTACATAAAAATAATGAAAAAGATTTGTTCATACTATATTCTTTCAGTTTAATATAAAGTGACATGATAGTACATAAATTTATATCAAATAAATATTTGTATATTTAAGTATTCTTATAATTTGTAGATCCTACATTATTTAAAATAATTTTTGTAATAATGAAAAACTAAATAATTATTGAAAAATGTGTTCACATATTAGTTCCAGCTTATAATTTTCTTGCAATGCAATCTTTATTGTGATCAATACAAAAATTGGAAGAAAAAAACAGCTTAGCAAAAAAACCATTTCCTCTATAGCAATTTCAAATACTAGTAATTTGTATTAGCCAACAAATTCATGGCACTTGAAATTGCTATAGAGGAAATTTCTGTAGAAATAAGAACTACCAAGTAAATTTATATATTATTTACATTATCAAAATTGAGTGTTGAGCCCTGCAAATATAATCCAATGTTACATCTACATTGCAATTTTAAAAACTGGTGCCTAAACTTTAGTACTGAATTATTCATAGAAATTTTGGTAAAACTTAAGATTTGTAATAACTATTGAAGAAATATCTACCTATAAATATTTCAATCTGAATAAGAAATATCATTTCTTTTATTTTTAAAACGAAAAATTTTCCCACTTTTATACCATTCAAAATTTAACTTCTCATAATTTGAAATAAGAAAATGGAGTATATAATTTTTTTGGAATTATTAAAAAAATAGATTGATAAATTGTAAAAATTTAAAATTTCGAAATTCTTAATTATAAATTTTAATGACTGATATTTTATTCAAACTTATCAATTTCTTCATGGGTAATAAAAATGTTTTTTTTTTTTTTTTTCTATACATAAAAATGAAAATTTTGTCAAGATTATGTTTTGAGTAAAACATAATATTTAATCTCTGCAACAAAATCAACCTTAAATTTAATACCTAATCTTGGTAAGAACGACTTCATAACCAAGTTGTTACAAAGTAATTTTTTAAGTCAGTTATAAATAGAAGATTTATAATTGTTATATCAAGTATTATAGTAATTATAAAAATTTCTATTGTTATACCTGTCTGTGAATGAGATCTAGGTTTAAAACCGTAAACACCTGTAGATGAATGATAATTGGCACTAAGAATTTTTAATGAAATATTTAATCGCGTAACGAGATGAGGATATCGAACTATGACAATCATTGCAATATAAATCTTTGATTCTAATATATTTAGGAATTAATAACAGAAGTAGAATTGCATCGAAATAGTTTGAGGGATTTTCATTCACAATATTATACAACCCACATTAGGAAAACAAAGATAGGTTAAAACATTGATGACATCAGAAATTCTAGAAAATTTTAAGACTCTAACTTTATTATCACATTACGTTTTCTGTTTGCTTTCTTTCCGTTCTACCCGTTTTAATAAGACATTAGATACGGCCAACTGATAGTAATTTTGAACAACCGTCAGGAAGACGGGGAAATTGTCCAAGCTGGCACACACATCGTATTTATTTTATTATTATTTTTTTTTAATTTTGACTACTTTTCTACTATTGAGTAAATTGTTGTAAAAATGTTAACTATTTTTATTTTATAAATGCAGGATATTTCTTAAAAAAATATATGTTTAATCCAATGTTGCATTATTTCGTATTCCCAGTGTCTTTGTTAAAGCCATAGAGCTAGGAGTAGCTACTCCTTTCTCTATGGTTAAAGCACACTTTTTATTGTATTCCAAATTTGGACTACTTCGCTTAAGCAAAGTAGGTACAGAAAAATGTGGAGATATTTTAGCATAAAACCGAATTTCTTTTTGCAATTTTCTTTGGTGTTGCAAGGCATTTCATTGTTGTTACCAAAGAAGTATTAAAATACTCCAATCTTGTTAGTTATTCATCTACTTGTTTTGCTGGTGGTCACCTCATTTTCTCCGTTTATATTTGAATCTTCTTTCCATCCTCATTCATTATGTTCTTAATCATTTAATCATCTAATAGTTCTTACGTACAAGTTACATTTGAGTCCCCATTATGGTAGTCTTGAATGAAATTTCAGGTAGTGGTGGGTTTCTTTGTGGAAGTTCATGGCTAATCTTCACTAATCATCAGGTAAATGTTCTTGGCGTTCTTCAAATAAGATGTTAATGAAACTTGCATGTCAAATTTTTTGACTTGCAAGTTTTTTAACACCGTATTTTATGCACTTTTCGGTTCAAGTTTGATGGCGTTAGTCGGCTAGAACACCCCAAGCATAGATGGACGAGAGCATTGTACCTGGAACATCAATTTCATAAGACGATTCCAAACCAAGATCGTTCCTTATAAAAGTACGTCATGATATTTATACTTGAAGCTATTGCATACATTCTGACTCATAGATTATAAAATGGCTGTTAGATTAAGCATAATGAATTCTACTCTTTTTTATTTATCTTCAATTCTATACTTCAATCTATCTCAAAATCTAGGATTTCATCTGTAACCATTCAGATCGTTATCCACACTTCGAAATGCCTGCAACTCTACAATGAAAAGTTTTAGCCAAGTTTCTAAACCAAATAAATAAATAAATAAAAGAATGAGAAAAACAGTGATAAAAAATAAATTCAAATGAAGTAAATATGGAAATAAGTTAACAAAAAAAGGATTCTTCAAAATTTTAGTTCATAAATATAGAATAAATTTATCATGCATTGTGTCAATGAGACAAAGTTAGAAACCAACTACTAATTCGTAGAATCATGAGTATTCATAAAGTTAAGAAAAATAAGAGTTCATTGTATTAATTTTTTATCAATATTGTTACAAATTTATTTGCATTTGTCTTTAAATATCTTAGACAAATCAGAAATACTCAGTTTTTGGGCAAAAATTGTACAATTAAATTTTACGTTAAAAACACCATTTAGAAAGATTTAGCGACCACTTTGTAATTTTGCATCTGTGGGTGAGATTCTTGACGATATGCAGAGAAATAGATATTTCTGAAAATAAAAATCCATCCCCGAAGCTTTAGGACCAATACTAAGCGAGTTAGCCTAGAATCTTCCAGAAGCTTAGCTAATTTGTAGATTTCATATCAAGTTAAGTATAAATACCACCGCCCAACATAGAGAGAATCAGAATATCGAATAGAGAGAATTTTATTTTGGAATACTTTCCAAAATAAAATGCTGCGCAGCCTTCTCGGAGCACCTTATTACCTAATGAATAAATCTATTCACAGAGACCTGAAGATTGATTACCTCTCACAACATATTACCAAGCTTAACATTAAATTCTTCAACGAAGCTGAGAACTGCAACGAGGCAAAATTCAATGAAATTTTCCACTGCACTAACTTAGCAAAGGACGTTAAAATCAGACCCCTGGCCGCACATTACCTCAGTGACGCGGTTCTGTCCAGCCATTTCCATTCCAAATTGTAAATATTTTGTTACTTATCCCACATATATTAACCATAATTTCTTGTTCAAAAAAAAAAAAAAATTCTATTTTCAGTATTTTTTATTCGAAAGGTTATTATTCCTCTTCTCTCCTTTCTCATGACGGCTTGTAGCCACCATCCAATGAGCGTTCGCCTTTCGGACGAACCCTCTCCTCTCTTTTAGCCACCAGACTCTTCCTACCTATTTCTTTTCCTTACTGTCCGATTTAATACATCAAGACGAAGAAGTAAAAGCAGCTTCGCTGCTGTATGCTTTGTTCCTCAACATGTTTAGAAGTTTTGTTTAGAAGAGAGAATCAGTGTGAAGACGATCAGTCTTATGATTGTTAAGCATAAAAGCTTTTTATTGTCTGAGGTATTTGAGACTTGTGATTGGAAGATGTTTTCCTGCTGTACTAGATAATTTGAAGCTGTTTAATTGCGACTTTTATTGTTGGAATTTTCTGTAAACTGTTGAATTTATACGAATAAAAGTATTGAGATTTTTTTAATTGACTGTTATTGATTGTCAATCGACACAAATCCCGAAGCGCGGTATAATGTATTATCTATTAATATTTCCCCCCATAAATAACTTTGATTTTATAAAATTTGAATAATATTTAATTATAAGATAATATTTAAATGTAGGTGAACAATTATGATGACAAACGGTTGCATAAAACAGTTTATATGTTTTGTGAATAAAAGAAAACTTTCTTTAAGAAATATTGTAATATTTATTGCAATTGTTTGATATTTGATTACAATCAGAAAATTTCCCATGCATTATAATAAAGATGAAATATAATTGATCCAGAAATTATACTGAGTGTAATTAAATATTAAACAATTGCATATTTTTACAAAATAACCACTGATTATATATTAAATTATGAAGTCATACAAAATTCAAACAAATCATAATAAATTAAGCAATATTAAATAACAGATTTTTCAACATTGCTTTTATTTACGGGAACATGATCAGATTTGGGTTTACATAGTGTTATATAAGTAAAGTCTTTAATTGTGTTCATTATAATTGATATAGAGTGTCAGCATTGAAACAATCAGTGGCTTTCACTTCCTTTGTGCTAATTACAGAGTTTCATTATTTATTAGACTTTAGGTATCCACATTAACAAAAATTTGTCGGAATTATGTCTGATGATCATGAAAAATACGATATCTTTAACTTACCTGAACTATTCTTCCTCAAACCTCATAAATGAGTACTTATAAAGAGGTTGCCAGATTAGTGTTGCCCGCTTCACTAGAATGTTGTTTAAAATTATGTATCGGTTGGCTATGTTTAACGAAATTAAGCTTCTGAAAACGCTTGCAATGCAAAACAAATTAGCGTTGTGTATTGTTTAAGCGCTTTATTTTGAAATCAAATTTTAATATTTCAAGTATCTATTATTATATTTTAACAGACAGTTTTTAACTATGTGAATATTTCATCATTATGGTTTACTATTATAAGTAAGTTTTTTGACATTTTGGAAATATAAAATTATATAAATTCTTCAAAATGATTATTAAAATACATAATTACTCTTGAATGTTTTCAGTTCCAGTATTTTCGATAAATGTTTTTTAGTAAAATAAGCACTTTGAAAAATAGAGCTTTAATTAAATTAGGGAAATAAATTTCTCATGCTAAGCAAGAATGTTTTAAAATTTTATTGGTTGAAGAAAAAACAATTTTTGCTTACTAGTTTTATTTACTTTTTAATAACAATAAAAAAATATTTTTTTAAATTTCTGAAAGGGGATATTCTGATACGGGTGTACGCGTGGAAATATCGCCAAGCATTCAAGAAAGTTTTAAAGTCTTTTTAAACTAAAAATTTTGTATAAGTGTTAGATTTGTGAAAAGTAACAAAATCTTGAAACCAGCATTTTTATTTTTAAAATAACGTTCTTGTTAATATTTCAAGATTTTAAAACAACATTTCTATTGTAGCTTCTAGCAAATGTAAAATTGCATAAAAGGTAATGTAACATACTAAATGATAGTTTTTTTGTTTTTTTTTAAAGTTTCTGTTAAAACTAATTTAAGGCTTAAGAAAGTGCACTGTTTCTTAACTTTTAAAATTTGTATTATATTCTTTTACTATTCAAGATTTAAATTTATTGAAAGTGATCTAACTAAATTTGTCAATACTGGAGTGTAAATATTGCCCTGCATGCCACATGTAGCCTACTATTTTCTTGTGGCCTACAAAAATAAAAATTTTCTTTGAATTGCATCAAACATCCATTCCTGATATTTAAAAAAATGAAAAGAAAAAAAAAATTAGAAATGTGATAGGTTACATTTGTTTTATTATATTGATTCTATAATTACGCTTGTAGCCGATATGAAATTTTCATAATAAATGGCTGCAACTATTATATTTAAATTATTGATTTTTATAATATAATTTATGCCTTTTTTTGAAAATCAATGCTAAGTAATAACTGCAATCATTTTTAAAATGGGTAAGTCATTCATTATCCTTTAACAATTGTCTGCCCTAGCAAAAATATTTGTATTCAATTGAAGATTGGTAATTTTTGGCAATTTTCATTATAGAAAATGGAAATTGTTTGACACTTATTCTAGTAAAATACAATCTTAAAAATTATTTCTATAAAAAAATTTCTTCCTGAAACTTATTTATTTTCAGTTTGGCAAATCTCATTTTTATAAAATGGTATTTTTTATATTTCTATCATCATATAATAATTTTGGTATCTATAAAATTAAATATTAAAAATGGCTTTACTTGTTAACGAGATAAGTATTTCAAAAATTCAAACTCTTAAAAAATAACCTGTATTACAATGTTCAACAATACTGATATTATTGCTAAAAAGATTGAATTAGTGGGAAAAAAGTTTGTTCACATTCCTAAATTTTATTTCAAAATTAGACATAAAATTTTAATTCAGAAAATTCTTTTATCAGTTTTATTTTTTGATAGACATGAAAAGCATAACACAAAAACAATAATTAGACTAGACAAAGATATTATATAACTATTGTCAAGTCTAATTATAGTACATGCATAAAATTTTAAACTTGTAATTTGCTGGAAAAGGTACAATCTCAACTCTTCTTTTGAACATTAAAAATTTGTTATCAATTAGACTTAATTGTCAGTTTGATCTTACTGCATTCATTAATTATTGATATTATTACAATAACCTAAGAATTAATGTGATTCTTCTGTTCTTATTTGACTAGTTTTTCATTAATTTTGAAATAGCATTTTCATGGAAAATGATAAATTTGATGAACACAACCATTTTTTAAATTATTTCTTTAGTAATAATAATAAAAAAAATGACATAGTAATTTTTTTTAACTTTTCAGAATTTATTGCTCAGAAAAGACTGAAGTAGCAGATGAAATAATTGAAGAACATCAAGCAAATCTTGATTTAACA
>JAPDSC010092685.1:0-16803 GCA_026290005.1 Latrodectus geometricus | reverse complement strand
AAGTTCATATTGAATTCAGTAAAAAACTTTAAATTTATACATTAAATGTTTTTTTTTAATTTATAAATTGAATATTTCAAATTAATTGAAATCTTTTTAACTATGAATTTCAATGATTTGTTGAGAGGTAGAAAAGGAAATATTTTTTGTAAGTAGAAAGATACACATTAATTTTGTAAAACATCACAACATCAGATTACACAAATGGTATAGTTTTCAAGAAACAATCAAAACTTGTGACCCTTTTAAGAACAGTGTTTTTAAGTCTTGTAATTGTGATAGTTCTCATTCTTAACTTACTCCATATTTAATAAGTTGTTTTACAGCTATTTCTTTATCTATTTAGTTAACAAAAATAGTAAATCTAATGTTGTAAAATCTTCTATATTTTGAAATAATTTGACAATAAATAAGATTTTATCTTTGCCAAGATAATTATAGTTTCTTTTCATTAAAAAAACCCATTTAGTATATTTTCTTTTAAAAGTTCATGTGTATACCCTAGTGTTAAAATTAAAAAGAATAATTTGTAATATTGTCTATAAATAAATTATTTTTAAAATAATATACCTATAATTATTTTCACATTGTTAGAAAATACTATGTTTGTACTACAAAATTCTCACATCCATTCATGTACTTCTCTATTTCTTTTATACTGATCTGATTTTTTTGCTTATAACTGCTGTCATTAACAGAATTTTATGATGCACAAAAAACAATTTTTATTTAAAAATAAATGAAATTATTGTAGAAATGGTTTATGCATTAAGATTAAATTTTTTGGGTTATTTTTATTTTTTGTCAAAAAATTTTCTCTCTTAGTTTAAAGACTTTTAAATCAGAATGTGTAAATTTGACCCTGATAATAAATGATGCAAACAATGTTAACAATTTATGAATTTATAATTTATGGTGTTTATGAATACTGTATATTGTAGGTCCCCAACTATGGCTGGAGGTCTTTTTGCTATTGATAAGAAATATTTTCACACACTTGGTGAATATGATCAAGGAATGGATATTTGGGGAGGAGAAAATCTTGAAATATCCTTTAGGGTAAACTTTTTTTTTTTCAAATGCTTTTTAAATTTAAAATTATTTTGTTATTTAAAATTTTTACATTTTAAGGTTTCCCAGAGCAGAAAATCAAAGTTATTTAAGAAAAATTACTTTTTAATTTTTTTGCTAAATGTAACTGAAGAGGAACCAATTACTATTTTTATATTTAAGCTCTTTAAAGTGTCTTTATAAAACAAAAAGAAAAATTGTGTAATTAAAATTTGCTTTGCAATATTTTGTATTTGTTCCAAATAATTGCTCATTTCTGCTTCAAGCTTTTAGTATTGATCTACACATTCAATAATTATGTTAGAATATGAATATACAAACAGTATATCTAGTAACATATAGATAAATTAAATAACCTTTATTGTTTTATGAAATGCACAACTTATCATTTTTACCATTTCATCCTTATTATTGATTGAAATAGCAATCCTTACTATCATTATTAATTTTTATTTTACAAATTACATGCAAATATTGTAAACTGGATATTTTTCATGATTCCTATTACATTATATATTCATATTATGGGTTTTGTTCCAGTTTCTATGTTTTTCTCAAATTTTCCCTACAATTTATAATGTGTCATCAGCTGTCCTTTTTTTTTTGGACCTTGCAAATCCATGCATCCAACTCATGTCATCCACTTATGAGGACTAGAAACTTGAATATTATGAAATAGCATTTTCTTATATGTGGAGTATACATGTGTCAGATTTTTAATAATCATATTCTGATACTTGAAAATATATTTCCTGCAACCATGTATAAGATTGAATCAAAAATTATTACTTCATTTTATGAACTCCAATTCATAAAATAAGCCTCATATAAAGTAAGGTTCATTTTTCGAATTGGCCTTCTTAAAATGGAATTATACATGTGTACATACCAATGAACAATAAAAAAAAAAAAAAAAATTAAACTTCTTACTTTTCTGAATTTTTTATGTATAATTGCTCTTATTTTTCTGTTCCAGTTTACAATTGTAGAAGTGTAAAAATCTCTTAATAAGATCTTAATTTGATATGGTACATGGGTACTGAATTATTCTATCCATTTTAGCATGTGGAATTACAATTCATGACTCCATTCTTAGTTTTTAGAGCAGATATTTTTAAATTGTGATTAAGCTGTTAAAATAACTGAGGATATGTGAACGAAATTTCACTTAATTCTATCTAAGTAGATGTAATTGCATTATGTTTATACATTCCCTCTCACCTATTCTTGTATGTAGCTAATAAAAAATTTCTATAATCATAAAAAATAACAACTTTTTTTGGTTATACTTCTAAGCCAAAGTGTATTAAATATCGTTTGAATTATTAGGCAAGGAATTACACAATATACAATTTTTTTTAAAGTTTTTTGAAATTATTGGAATATGTATGTCAAATTTTACTCAAATTCATAAAATGATTGGAGTTGCATAAAATACATCCTTTTGAAGTTATTAATATTTTTTTTTAGAAAAGTTAACGTTTCAGAAAACTAGTGTTTAGTTGTTTTAGATAAATTTAAGATAAGTATGCCATATTTTTCTTAAAACTGCTAAGTTATTTAGTGCTGTTCAAAATTCAAATATGTTAATTTTTATATGTAGTTAATTTTCTAAAGTAATTTAGACTAAGAGTGCTACAATTAGGAAAACTCAAATTCATCATCATATTATGAAGTGGAAGTCATAAAATGTAGTTATACATGCATACACACATACATAATGATTATTAATATTGTAAAGATATACAAAGTTAATTTAGAATAAAGCATTTATTTCTGACAATGTAATTTATACACATAAATGTTCTATTTTTATTGTGTTGATTTATTTTTTTAAATTATATTTTTGTGACAATAATATAACATATGCTTTATTATAATATAAGAATGTGAATCATAGATATGGATGTGTGGTGGAAAATTGGAAATTATACCCTGTTCTCGTGTCGGACATGTATTTCGTCGAAGGAGACCTTATGGTTCCCCAGCTGGTGAAGATACCCTAACATATAATTCGTTGAGGGTTGCACATGTGTGGATGGATGAATACATTGTATGTATCAATTGTCTTATGATATTTAATATTCATACACGAAAGAGATATAGCTATAAATGAGTAAGCTAACAAATTCAAAGTATTAAACTTCTAACAGTTCAATTTTATTTGTGGAATTGAATAAATAAGCATTTATTTTAGGCTGATTCCACTGCAATATTTACTAGCCTTTTTTTTTATTCTGGTGCATGTAATTATATTTTATCACTAGTTACAGCTGGGCATTATTTTTTAAATATAGTTTTTATTTTCAAAAATAAATTTTGATGGGAATTTTTTCAGTAAAGCTTGTTTAATGCTATGAACATATTTTTAATGAACTTTTCTTGATACTAGGTTAATGTTCGAAGAGCTTGAAATTTACATGAGTGATTTTAAACAAATTTAAGATCTTTTTAAAAAATCATTACAATTATGTGAGAAGCATAAATATTCTAAATATATTGTGATTATTATAAATTAATCTTTAGGAGCAGAATCATTTAAAGTTTGAGAAACTACTGAATAGACATTTCTATAAAATGATATTATAAAAAATATATATTCTTTATATATAATATCATATTTAAATTTTAATTATTTTCAATCTTATTAATTATTTTTAACATAATTTATTTGATTGCAGATTTTTAATGTTTTCATGCAATTTTTTGCTCATTGAAGTGTCAAATTGTTTGTAATAAATCATTTAATTAGTTGCTTTTTTTAAAACTGTAGTCCATTTAAGATTAAATATATGTATGATAAAAGTAAAGTAATTGCTGTATGCACTTATTACTTTAAAAAAGTCTAATTAATACTTTTAATATTTATTCTTTGTAATTGATGACTTTTGGAATATTTTCTAATGTTGGTGTCTTAAACTGATTTATTTCAGAAAGTAGCTAACTTTTAGGCCATCAGTTTAATAGTTCATGAATTCGATTTCTATCTCTTACATGGATGTTTGTAGCAATTCCTAATTCTTTTAAATTGTAGATTCTCATCAAATTATTGTTCGTTTAAATCTAAGCATAGAAAGTCAAATAAATCAAATTAAAAATTGTTAAATGAAACTCTTAAGATAGTAATTTTTATTCAGTAGGTTATGAAACACTTATGGACAAAATAGATAATAGTTAATGTATAGGAATTAATTTTAGACATTGAAAATTATTTTAATTTGTGATTCAAAAAGTGACACAGGATAGTTAATACTTTAGCTATCAATTTAATTGTTTGTGGGTTCAATTCCATATTTGGCATAAATATTTTTAGTATTACAAATCTTTTTAAGTTCAAGGTTACATCAAATATTGGACATAGAATAACAAAATAATTAAATCTTAAAAAGTGTGTGTGTGTTTCATGTCTAGATTAACTGTTTTAAATTGGATAACAATTAATGGAAAGAAACTAGTATTAGACATTGAAAGCACTTTTATATAATTTGTAATCATAATTTTAAAGTAAACAAGTTTAAAGAATGTTGACTCCTAACATTAACATTTAATACAAATATTTAAATTTAATTAGCATAAATGTCATATATCATCAACTTAATAGTACAGTCCAAATAAAACATTTCATCATTTTTATTTTACTTTATAGGAAAACTTTTTCAAAGTTCGGCCTGATGCTAGAGACAAGAACTATGGTGATGTATCTAGTAGATTAGAGCTACGTAAGAACCTTAAATGTAGGTCTTTTGATTGGTATATGAAAAATATCTATCCAGAATTAGGTCCACCACAAGTTAAAACTGATTTATCAGAAAAAAAGGCTCATTTGGCTCAGATGAAGAAACACTGGAAGCACTCAACTACAGAAATATTATTTAGATACCAGGTAAGGTATTAAATTAGTAATTCTTATTTACTAAATTCATTTCTATTTAAAACATTTTCCTTATGGCAAAAGTTCTACCATGATAATTTTGCAATTATTTTTAAAATGAATTCTGGTATCAGTTAAAAATGAAAATTATTTTGAAACATGAAATGATATGCCACATTTTTAGTTTTATTGAACTTTTTGTTAAATAATTATTATGTACTAAAAAATGTCTTTCTTCATGTTTTTAGATTTTTGTAATTTCACCTCAGTGAATTCTTAAAATAAAATTATTGATATTTTTTAACTAATAATGAAAGCAACATTAATTTGTATGATCATCTAATGATCCATAACATTGTCCAGAGAAAAAATTAATTTTCTGGTTTCTTTAAAAATTGTAGATAAAATATTATTAACTTATATATTTAAAATTACTAAATTGATTTCGGAAGATAACATTTTATCTTTATTTTAAATAATGAAAGGTGAATGTAATATTTTAAAGATTAGTCTAATTTATATTTGTAATTGTTATTTGCAAAAAAAAAAAAAAAAAAAAAAAAAAAAAAATTGTTCAGAAATATTTGTGAAGTGAATATTTTATCTTGTTTAAACTGAAATAAATTTAAAAAATCCATGGCATTCAGTTTTTTTCAATTTTCAGCTCATGTGATAGCAAAAATTTATTTCATACAGTTTTCAAAAAGGATCATGTGTGTGAAACAACTAGATTTATTTGAAGCTTTGATTCTTTTAAATTCGAAATGATCTGCTTTGTAATACTTTTATATTGAAAAGTGGAAAAACAGAAAATAAATACCAATTTAATTATTTGCAAAAAGGAATAAAGTTGGAAATAATGCTATGTTTCCTTGAACAGTTAAGATTGTTGTGTACTTAAAGACAATTATGTATGAAATTAATGAGGTTATTTAGTCTTTGTGTGTATACATTCTTTACTTCGTACAATGTCTTCAAATGTATCAGAATTAGTACTATTCATCTACATACATAGACCATGCTAATGATGTCTAGTTTAAAATTTTCAGTTTCAGATCCATCATCCTGTTAAAAAAAATCTATTTTTTGCAAATGTTTTCTCAATGTGATGTTTAAAGATACTCTGAAAAGCATTTGCTGTGGTGTGCACTGATAACTTTATATACTTGACATTCCATTTCTTGAATAGAATGCTCAGATTTAAAGCATAGTTATGATTTCTGTACTTATATTTTTGACATCATGATCGTTGATTTTAATATTAAGAATTTTTTTCCGTGGATGCATTTAAATTATGAATATCTTATTTGCTATTATTGGTGTAAAATTTCTGTAAAATTTTCAAAACTAACTAATCCCCTATTTTTTTATGTATCATATAATCATTTATGCTAGAATTTTCCTATCATTGGAACATTTATTTGGATCTCTTAATAATGATTTAATGAATAAAGTTGAAGTTCAGTAAAGTGACTACGATTCTGAATAAAAATTTCATTACAGAAAAGTTTGTATAGCTGATAGTTATCTGAATAAGCATTTACATAATTTTATAAAATCATATGAGCCTACTTTTTTGAACAGTTTAATTTATATTGTCACAAATTATTTTAAATTAAATTGGATGTTCTTTATTGAATAATTTAATTAAAAATATTTCTTTTTTTCAGATACAATTAGCTGGATCTGACTTATGTATTGAGTCTGAAGATGATGTTACTACGAAAGGATCTTTGCTTATATTGCAAAAATGTTCGCAAATTAAACGCCAGGTATTTTTAGTTTTATTGAATGAATAATTCAAGTATAACAATTCTTGCAATCTGATATTAGATTTGTTTAAAAAATACAAAAAATAGATTTCAAAACAAAAGTCTTTTATTGCACAATTTTTTTCATCACGTATGTAGTGCATAGATAGTATGTAACATAAACATTTTTTGCCATGATTAATTTATTAAGATTATTGGTTGGAAAATTAATTGAATAGTGAAAATTTTTAAATTTGTAAGTAAGAAAAAAATTGTGGTTTGTTTTGATGAATTTCAGTTTTCATATTTTTTTACTATAAAATTTGATAAACATAGATTTTATTTATATAATTTTTTTTAATCTTTAAAAGATATTTTTATTAGATTAAGATATAATTAAGATTTCAGGGAAAGGAAACAAATTCTGAATTATTATTAAAATATTAATTTGAGCATTAATATTTATTATTTTTTGTTAATATAGCATGCATCAATAAAATTATGTTGTAAAATCTCATGTTTTTAATTTCTGTAGAATAACTTCATATTTCTCATGTTTATAATTAAAAAATGGCAACTAATTATTTAATCAGATACATTTGAAATCAATATTTACTGTTACTTTTGTGAATAAAAGTTGCATAATTTTTATCTTAATAACTTGTAAATCACTGTGGCAGTTCCCATCAGAGCATATAAGTTGTCTTACTATATAATGAGCAGTATTTGATAATTTTCTTATTTTTGCTTCTCATGATTTGAGGTAGTGGAAGTTTAATCTTCCTAGATCCAAACAGAGAGCTGTATGGAGGTCTATGAATATGTTAAATATTCTAAAGATTAAATGTTAATGCCACTTGGAAAGAACCATGCCAAATGGAATATCAGCCTTGCCACTCAACACTATGGTTTAAAATTTGGAGGTACTTTATTGTTAAAGAGTTGATTATATCCAAATTATCTTTTCATGCATGTGTACGGTCTAATATTAATGAATAATTTACCCTTTTAAAATACGATGTACATTATTACTCACTCATGTTTCATGGATTAAAATAGTTTTGAAATTTTACTGTTACTAGTAGTAATATTAACAGATTTCTTTTCTTTAAATAGATGTGGTATGAGAGTGCCAAACATGATATAAGATTAGCTCAACTTCTTTGCTTAGATGCTGGAGAACAATTTCCCCGTTTATCCAAATGCCATGAAATGGGTGGATCACAAGATTGGAGACATGCAGACACAGTAAGAAATTTAAGCATATTGTGTAAATAAGAATTTATTTCAATTTTTTCAATTATAATACTAAGAAATTTTCTTTCATATTCTTAGCACTGAAAATAAACTTTAGTGGCAACTGAATGATTAATATTTTGGTCTTCAGCTAAACAGTTATTGGTTTGATTACATATTTCTTGGACATATTTAAATTTCATAGGAATGGAATTTTATTTTAAGCAAAAAGTACTGTTTGAATTAGCCCTATTGTGAGAAAGTATCTATACAGCAACAAACAGATTTTCAGTGGCAAATTTATTTTATCTGAACTAACATAAAGCTTTAAATGAATAAAATATAATATTGAGTAAGATTTTTTTTATTGATAAGCTTATTCAGTTTATCAAAAAGACAAATGAGTATGTTGTATCAAAAATCAATAAAATGTATTAAAAGATATTGTTTACATAAAATGAATACACCAGGATGATTTCGTTTAAGGTCAATCAGAACATTTGTTTTAATATGAGTGATGTATTACGATATGTAGTAAATAAACATTAATGAAATGATATCGCTTCTATCAATTTATTTTCTTTGGCCAACTATACTTAGTGTTTTAATTAGAGTAGAATAACTAAAATATTTAACTTAAAGTATAAAAATTACATTTGAATTTTTATACTGAGAATTTTAAACTTTATTGTATTGCTCCCCACAAATGGACTCTTATACATATATATTAATGTATACATGTTATGCAAATACATTCGAATTTATAAAAACAATTTCAAACTATTCATGGTAATCAATGCCTGTATGCATAAATATTATAATGATAATTCAAAGATGGACATTTATAATACAATAAAATGAATTACTATCCATAATTAAGAAAGCTTACATAAGTTCTTGGTTTTGCAGCTGAACAAAAGTTTAATTCGTTTGTTGGTAAATCATATATTTATTTTAAAATTTTGATATAACATATCACTCAAGATCAAATCAGTTCACAATTTGTAAAAGTTTTAAAATTAAACTTAAGCCTTTTCTTAAATTTTATCTCAAGTCTTAGAACTATGGTTCATGATATAGTTCTCACATAAAATATTCTATTCTTTACAGGTTGATTCCCCTATTTACAACATGGCTGCAGGTTTATGTTTGGGTAGTCACAAGGAGGTTGCAGGAGAATACATCACTCTGTCTATCTGTAGTCACTCAGAATCTCGAAAATGGAATCTTCTATTTCATTCCCTACCTTAAGCCATTATTCATTCTTTTAGAAATATTCTGTGATAATATTCCTATATTTAAAGCCATACATTCATTTTGTAGTACAAAACCAATATTGGTTGATTGTATATGAATCAAAAATGCTTTTAACTTGTACATTTTACTTATACATTTCCATTGTTTATTAAAGATATGTGTGTTTAGCACATTCTTATATCCCAATGCATTTATAGATATTTTGAGATATTTAGTATAGTTATTAATGAAAGTCTCAACGAATTTATACAGTTATGAACAATGTGTAGAGTTTTACTCAGTCACAGTATTGTTATTTTAAAATGGTTTTATGTAATAAAATATTTTAACAAAATACTCCTGTTTCTTTCCTTAAAATTTTAAAGAAAAAATTGTATTGACACCATTGTATAAAGATATCAGACAAATTACAACAGCAAAATTCATGGAGATAATTGACCTATTTTGATATATACCACCAGAACATCATGATTTCTTTAAATACCTTTCACATGCACAAAATGTAGACGAGTAGTAAATTATTTTTGAAGATATGTAAAATAAATTCAGTATTTTTTTCAATTTAAAGCATCTTAAATTATGTTGAACAGACTTGGGAGGGGGGGGGCACCTTTTGATTGTTAATTCTAAGAGTGGCCTAAATTCTTGATAAGAAAACCCATATTATTCACTTAATAATTGCTACTATTTTAACACCTTTAGATACACTTAAACAGTATGACTGATTAGTAGCCTATATTTTTAAATTCATTGTAATGCAAATCCTTAAATATCTTGATTTGATGATAAATAGACTAAGGCCACTTTCAAAATAACGGCTTATATATATGATTGTATTCAAGTTAATTTTTTTTTCATGAAAAGAAATTTTTCATCACTTCAGACAGTCAAAAATCTTACATATATGGACATTAGAAAGAAGATTTTATTACTCAAAAAAAAATTTTTTTTATAATAAACATTGGTACCTATAAATTAACTAAAGAATTCATAATATTTTATTTTAAAAAATCATGACAGCTTAAATAGTAATTCATTTTCAATATATATATTTAAATTTGAAAAAACTTAAAATAATGAAAATGAAAAGAACTAGAACTTTTATTTTAAGATGAATACAAAATATGAGAAAAGAATATAAATGTGCATAATTTGATATTATTTCATAGTTAAATAAACAAATTGATACATACATCCATCACAAGTAATAATTATAACTCATTTAAACATGTTATGAAATTTCTTTAGTAAAACTTACTAGGAAAATTTAATTTTATTCATAAAGAGGGCTTTAAGTGGTTCTAAAAATTACTGATCTCACAGTATATCATGAAAAATTTTTTTATATTCAATAATAAATATCATAAAATACCTTAATTATTGCTGTCAAAGATAATCAATCTTTTGATTTTATCTCATAATTTTTTTGATACTATATCACTTTGCCAATAACCCTAGTACCAGCTAGGGAAGTCAGTCATGTGCATATAAAAGTTTATATTTTAAAACTAGCTCATTTTGTAAAATATGAAACTATTATAAATGTTTTTCAAAGGACGGAATATTATATTGCTTTCTATGGTTTTCGATGCAAGAAAATTTACATGATGCTGCAAATTGTACTTTGTTTCTGATTCCAGTTCACTTCCACAAACTTTGCTCGTCTTCTAATAGCTGGAATAATAAAAAATTACTAAATTACTAAATTAAATAAATGAAATGATTTTAAGTTAATATTTTTTTAAGGGCATACTTCATTAAACTATATTCTGTGCACTGAAGCACAAAATAAATTTAATACTTCAATGTAATTAAATTTGTCACCCAAAGTGAAAAGATGCATGATACACCAAACATCAGCAATCTATTCTTAAGCCTGCTACTAATAAAATATTTAAAGGTATGTCATTTTAACTATAAAGTAATGAACTTTTTTTAAGAACTACGCTTGAATGTTTCAATAAGATTTTTAGTGATAAGAAAAGTTACATAGAGGGGTAGTTTATTTTGTGATATAAATTTAAATAAATTATTCATATGATTGTTTTCTTCTATTTTACTAAAAATGAATATTTATTATATATATAAATGCCTTTACATTTTCAGCTACAATATCGAAGATTGAATGTAATGCTATTATGTAAGCATTCAAATAATATGATTGTTTTAGTACATTTTTTCTAAACTAACACAAAATCTTATTAAGTTCATAAAGAAAATTAATAATGTTTTATAAATAATTGTCAATTAAACACATCAGTTAAATGAAATTTAAATTAAAAATTTTTTAAAGCTTTTCATAAAACTATAGGATGACACTAGCTTACAGAAACCATTTTTCTAATAGCAAATAAAATGAAAACAAAAATTACATTGAATAGGCTGAATATACATTAGTATTTCTCACATAAAATGTTAAAAGATTTTAACTATTTGTTATTTTTACAGTATTATTTTAAGGTAATACTTGACATAAGTCTGATTAATAGATGATATAAGAATTACAGCAGGGATCTATTTAAACTTTTGTGAAACTAGAAACACTTCACATATTTTTATTAATTTTATTTTTTATTAGTAATAAACTTTATCATAATATTTTTTTTGCATTTTTAAAAAGAAAAATATTGTAAATATAAATGAGACATTTTCAGGATAAAATGACTATTAATTTATTCATTACAATATTCAAGCATTTAAAAATTTTCTATGAAAAATATCCATAAACTTTTTTTATTTCCCAACAGTTAAAAACATATGCAATATATTATCTACTTTAATGGCAAATTAACTCAACCAAATATATTAAATTACTGCAGTTTTTTTTAAACAGTAATTTGACAACTTGCAATAAAATATTTTAAAAATCTACAATACAGATAAATTAAATTGTTTCTCACCTTCTAGATAAACATCTCTCTTAAATATTCCAGCTGCTAAAGGTACACTAAAATAAAGAATATTATATATTAAGACAATAGCAATAGAACATCAAATAATATAAAGTAAAATTAGCAAATAATAGATTTGCCTTGTTTAATGGATAATAGTTTTAATTATTGTTTAATTAAAAAAAATGAAAATTTGAAAATTGAAAATTTGCATTCTATAGAAGTAAAATTTATTCTAATTTCATTTATTTATGTTGCCAAAGCTATACATTTTTGTTCATCATTCAATTATATTATTATGCATAAAATAACAAAAGTACACTTAATTTTAAATTTTCAAAGTAACCTTCTTAATATAAGATTAGTGTAAATAAAAAATAAAAAAAGTTGATATAAAGATAAAAACTTAAGATAATTATGTGATAGTATTTAGTAGATGCATCTAATAAACTTAGAAAAAATGACACACTACTTATATTACATTGTTCATAGATAGTAAAAAAAATTAACATCAATATCACATGTCTAAGATTATAATATATATAAGAAATAAGAAAGAAATGTAATAAATTACTATTATGAAATGTATTCTTATATATTAATATATTCCTTTGTATTATAAAAGCTTTAATTATAGTTAGGAACAAATCATTCAAACAGTTTTGCTAAATTAAGTAAGCTTTACACTATTCAATTCTCATCCTGCTGTCCTCAATTATAAGACTGAAGTTTAATAAATATTTTACTATACAATTCTTAAATAATATGAACTCTAAAAGTGAACTTAAAAAATTATAAGATCTTTAACTTTTGGGACAATGTAAAAATTCTTACATTTAAAATGTTAAAAATAGCACCACATAATTATTCATTTAAAATATTGCCAATATGTTTACTCCATATGCAAAAGTTTTCCTCACATTATATATTTTATATATTTAAAATATATAATAATGCAAGGAAAAAATTATATATGAAAAAATTCAATATAAGTCCACTTTTAATAACACAGAAAATTTTGTAATGATATTTAATAAGTGAATTTGAGAAATAGCTTTTATCCAAAATTTACACAGTAAAAGTATTCATTTGCTTCTAATTTATATAGATTTAAAAAATATATCCTTATGATATACTTAAATGGTCAACTCACACTAGTGTTAGATAAAATTAAAGTCATTAAATAGAGAATACTATTGCAAAGTAAGCATTTAAATTAATATTTCATAGTTGTCAATGTTTTTATATTTTTCAATATATTATTTTTTAATAGAAATAAAAAATAACTAACTTGTCTCTTCCAGGTTTGATTGTGACAGTGAATATAGCATACACTGGTTTATGGTCAGAAGTCACAATTTTGGGCACACAGTTGTAATGAACACATGTAATTGAAGATGAATCTTTAGATCGATACAAAATACGGTCCTAATAATATATTATAAATTAGTATTGAACAAATTATAAACTAATTATTTATATATATAGTAGAAATAAATATTATATATTAATATAATATTATAAAAACAATATTAAAAAAATAAATACACTTATGCACAATCTCTCATCAACAAGATAGTTTTCAAGTTTTTTAATCAAATATTTTTATATAAATTATACTTACAGTATATGAAGGTACTCTTTGTTTTGTAGAATCAAAAACATTTGTACCAACATCAAATTTGAAAGATGGATTAAAATTAATAATTCCTTCTTTAAAGCCAAGAAATGCTGCACCTAGAAAAATTGAATACAACATTGAAAAATAAGAAATTATAGAGATCGAATATAATTATTAGTTTGAATCAGCAATGTAACACTCAATATGCTGGTAAATTTTATTCTTAATTTTTAAGGGTTGTTTAATAAGCTAAAATAAGATCTGCACATTTTTAGTACATTTTTATATGGTATAAATTCATTATAATTGTTTTTACATCTTCTTTAGTACTTTTAGATTCGTTAAATTTAAAATTTTTCTAAAGACAAATTCTATCCCAAACATCCCAAGATTTTAAAATTTCAAGCTAAAAAATATAATTACATATTTTTTTTCTGCAATCTAGGATAAGAATATCAACAAAAATTACATAATTAAATTTCTCATAAAAATTTACATTCATAAATAATAATCTTTCAGATTTTCATTGCTGGTCATCAAATTACTGTACCAAGAAGTTGATAGTCTACATATGCATTTTATTATTTTGCCAAATAAAAAGTAGTATAAATTTACTTGCATTTAATATATTTCAATGTTTACAAATACACAAAAGCACTCAATAATTTTTATAAATGAATACATTACATAATTTAATAAATGTATACATTACATTTTAAAATGTAATCACTAATTGCTATAAAACAGGTATTTATTTTTTAACCTTTTAGTATTTAATAATTGAAAAAGGTACTTTGTAAGGCAAAATTAATAGTGATTCAATTTGTGATTTTATTTTCAGAATTCTGTACCCTCCTTATAGAAGTACTAAATAAAAATTGTGATAGACCGAGGAAAATTAATATAAATAAAAACAATTAAATAACAAAAAATAAAATGATCAAACTAAATGCAGACATACATTTTATTACAATGAGTTTTCCTTTATTCTTAGGAAAAAAGAAACAACAAATATTTACAGAATATGAAGTTCAATTACTTTGTATTTTTAATGTGATCAAATAGAACTTCAATGAGCAATGCAATGAATTTCATTTTAATATTTTCCCTTCATAATTCAAGGAATGTTAAATTCCCATATAATTTGTACAAATGACTTTTGTTTAAACAGTGTAATGTGTAGGTTCTAAATTTTATGAAAAACTAAAAATATGAAGAATTTTAAATATTAGAGAGAGAGAGAAAAAAACAACTTGGATACACTGAACTAGAGAAATGTTACATATATCTTTAAACAAGCAAAGATTTTTTCAATTTTCAGGAGTTTGGAACAGAATGTACAAAAGACATTATACTTCAATAAGTTACCTTGAAATCTTATAGAATTTTTTATACATAATTTTATAATAAAATTTATGTTAATAGTTACTTTTATTAATAGGTAATATTACTTTTATTAATAAATAATAAAGTAATATATTAATATTATTAATAGGGAATTTAAAAATTAAAAAAGTTTAAGGAAAATCGAAGAAGTCGAAAATTACATTAGATTGCAATAAATTGATAAACACGTATATAATAGAAAATAGATTCACCTTCTCTAATTGCATTTTGAAGCTGATCATGTTTTAATATATCATCACATGACTGATGATTAGAGTGGAACTTTTCTTTCAAAAGTCGTAAGACATCCAATCTACCACAAACGATTCGGAAATTCAAATCACCACACCAAAAAACACAATCGAATCTAGATGTCACATCTAAAAAATTAATTTCAGAAAAATAGTTATTAGTAAATAAGAAATGTACATACAAATATTTTAAAGCAAATTGAATTTAAAGCTTTACTTTTAAAATGAACATTTAATTTTCAATTAGCTAAACCATAATATATATATATATCTGTTGTGTATATGTATGAAAGTATGTATACACATTAAATTATTTAATAGATATAGTTAAAATTTGTATGAAACTTTCAATTAGTTTGACAATTATTTTTTCTTTAATTCTGAATGAATATGTGTATATTTAAGAAAAATATTATACAAAAGAATCAGATAAATTATAAATGAGAAAAATCGCTGGAAATATATATAAATTATATAATTCCTGTGTTATTTTATTAATGATAAATCTTCAATTAGTTAAAATAATTATTAAGGCTAATATTCTTTTCTTTCCTTTTTTTATTTTTTTATATATTTTTTAGTAAAATAACTTTACACTTTTGTTTTTGAAGTTTATAGATAGATTTAGATGAGTAAAAAATAAGGAGGAAATTAAATAATGAATATTAACAATTAAAATTCTGCATATAAAATGCTTTGTTAAGTGAAAATCAAAGATTAACAACAATAGTGTATTTTTTAACACAATTATCTTTTAATTAAAATTAAATTGAATACAAAAATTTATTGCTGCTCTTAGAACATATAAAGGTATAAAGCATACTTTAATAGAAAGAATCAAAACAACACATTAATGATAAATAAATAGCTAAGATTATCGTTGTTGTAAGAGCTATTTTTACTGCCTAGATTATATATTATATGCATTTTAATGATAAACTTCTCTTTATAATAATGTAGATATACTCTCTTTCTATGGAGGACTTAAAGCTGTCATTCAAACACAAGAAATTTGAAGCATTTACATCAAGCACTTCTATTTTTTTATTTTTATTTAAGTGAAAACTTTTGTATGATGAATACTGATACAGTGTAAATAGGATATCAAGAAAAGACACTTGTCAAGTGAGGCATATTAAATATAAAGTATATTTTTTATAATAAAATAAATCTATAGTACTAATAATACATTAAAAAGTTAATATAATGAATTAAAATCATCTAATTTTTAGGATGATAATTATCTTATTTTTAAAAGTATACGCAAGGCAATTTCTCGATATGAAAAATTTGTTTATTCTTATACATTCCATGGCCCCACTAGATGTAATATCACACGCAAAAGTAGTCAGGAAAGTCATTAGTAAGAAATAAAAAAATAAGTCTATTTCTTTTAAAACAAGCAATTATAAATGCTCATTAAAAAAATAAGCTTTCTTAAAAAATGTTTGCAACAAAATTTATTTCT
>JAPDSC010092684.1:0-12790 GCA_026290005.1 Latrodectus geometricus | reverse complement strand
GAACTATTTAAAATAATATTTCAGCCTAGCTTGTTATATAGTTAACCTAATATATTATAACGAATTCAGAGTGCTGCCACAAATGAAGTTTAACTTACAAAATATTTTAATGCATACCCAAATATGATTTGTAGTTTTATCCTTTTCTGTGTAAACTACTCATAGAGAAAACTCCTTTCTCAATTTCATTTCAATATTTTTTCCATTCGTTTAGTAAATGAACTCCTGATATCAAATGAAGTTTTTAATAAACAATCTCTGCTTAGCTTTTGCCACTAAAAAATATATAACTCATTAATCTTTGCTTAAAATTTGAATAAAATCTTACCAAATGAAACTATTAGAATAAAACGAAGCAATTAATTTTATGTCGTAAATATTGTAAAATTTAATTTTTTTAAGTGAAAAAAATCTAAAATGTGGGAATTTCATTCAACTTCAGATATTTCCGCAGTTTGATTTGTTTGTCTCAATAACTTTTTCTATAGAGATAGTTATTTGATGAGGAGTTAAATTTTAAATGAATTACACACCTTCTAAACAAATCCATCCAAGGAGGGAATTCAACACATGAACCATTGAATAGTAAACCAAAGAGCAAAACATTCAGCTGTCTGCTCGGTTACGCATATGTAATTGAAATTATACACGTACAATAAAGTTTTTTTTCTCAATGGCGGACACGTGGGTGATTAACCCTTTTTTAGCCACAACAAATCTGGAAACTGCTACTCATTTATCCTTACCCGGTGGGCACCTGTAAACCAAGTCAAGGAGGCGAGTAGCACTACCCACGTCACATCACCACAAACCCATTCATAGGGATGGCTACATTCATCCATTATCAGAGGAAAGGACAAGAAACACATAGGAAGAGAAAGTACATCCATATCCGAGCTGGAATTCGAACTCAGGTCCTCCCCATCCGTACTCAGTTACGCAAACCACTAGACAGGTTGGGCGGCAAAATAATTCCAAAATAAAGTAATTCTACTAAAGTAATTCCAAAATAAAAAGGATAATGCATAAAGCAAAAAATAAGGCATAAGAAATATGCTTCTAATACTTTATTAGAAGAATATACAGGAATATTTTATGTTAATTTTTAATGATAAAAAACTTTGTATTAATAAATGAGAAAATTTTTAATTTTAAAGATAAATACCTTATAATATAATAATAAATTTATGCTTGCAAATCTCTCACTACCACATTATTTTATACTTACATAACTTTTCACAAAGACGTTTATATAAAATTTAATTTTATTTTAAACAGCTACATAAACGGCAAACCAAGTTACATAATAGCATCACATTTAATAAAAATGTCAAAATAGAAATTGATCAGAATATTCACTTAGAGAAATAAATACATTTTAGAATCTAAAAATATAAAATAATGTCAGAAAACATTTATTTCTATACCTTGATTTTTGATTTGAAATAAACTTTAGAAACATTTATTTTCTTGATATATATTGACAACTATATGAAATATTTCAAAATTTACATGATCATTATTGAAACCATGAATGCCCTTTTAATTTTAAAAATGAGCCCAAAATTTATTGACTTATTTACAATATAAAATAAATCTCTAAATAATAGAATGTCTTACCGAAAAAGCAAACTTAATTAGATAACTAAAATACAATTACAATTTTTGAGAGTTGAGAGAATCCATAAATAAATTATTAATTATTTAAAATATGTTCGTTATTTATTTTTTATTTGCATAAATGAATATTGATAAGAAAATTTTGCAGCCTCATCATTAACTATCACTGATATATACTAAATACTTTTGCTTTTATAAAAGTGCAAATTACACATAATTATGTTTTAAAAATTACTTTGTAAATGCGTGAGTAAACAATATTATTTAATTAATTATTTAAATATTCCTTAATAGTTTAAAATATATTGTTTAATTTTATGTCTCACAGTTATATATTAATGAGAAAGTTTGGCGAAATCATCTTTAATTGCTGTTTAGATGTATAAAATATTTTTAAGTAAAGAAACAAATGCTTTAAAATAAAAATATCGTAATTAAAATTATAGTTATGTTGTGAAAATTACTTTTAGATAATAGGAAGCGATAATATTATCAAATTAATTATTTAATTATTCGATAATTATTTGAAATGTATAATTTCTTACCTGCATGGTTACTTTTTTGATAAAGGAATTTTACAAAAGCATATTCAATTCTTTCAGAGCTGTTACAAATGCTTTTATTTAAATAATGTATGTAAAGAATCATGCTATATAGAAATGTTTTTCTGTGTTATTAATTAAATGCATTCTAGACAATGGCTGAAAATAAGCCTTATCAGAAAAATTGAAAGAGAAAAAATTTTATTTTTTTAGATCTAGAGGAAACTTACGCTAGATATAATTTAAAGGAATTAAAATTATCAGATAATGTATCTCTTGTATTTTTTGTCGATATTACCAAAATTTTAATGTAATTCAATCTAAATTCATCCTAAATATCTTCCATCGAGTTTTACCAGAAAGCATTAATATAATATGCTATAATGTTGCTAAGATGTTTTAAGACATTAAAGATTTGCACAAACAAACAAAAATTAAATGTAAATACTTTTAACTAACGTGATTTCTCACAAGTTCCTTAGATTGAAAACTTTTAGTTAATTTATACAATTTTTCAAATTGTATTCACACAAATATAACAGAAATTGCAATATTTTCGTGAGCAGTTTTTTTTTTTTTTTTTTTTTTTTTTTTTTTTTTTTTTTTTTTTTTTTATTTTACTCAGTTAAAGACCATTGTGTTGAGAGGATCTATTATTGTTAAAATTTCCTTAGGATTAAATACTTTACTGTTTACACGTTATTTTTTGAAAGAATGGAACCAGCTTAAGTACTTACTGAATCTTTGACCCTGCTTCAAAATTAATTTCTTCGATACGCAGATATAATCCTTGGAAAATCAATGAATGAAGACTAAATATATGTAATAGGTGGTTTTTACACTGAATGAGGTATTCTCTTTCATGTGAATTTTTAAAAAAAATAAAAATATTTTTTTATTTTTAATTTATTTTTCTCACAACTTGCAAGTCCTTCAGTAATTTTGCTTTTCAAACAAGCTAAATTCACATCCAAATAGTGTGTTTTGAATGAAATACACGCGCCTTTGTAAACTTCTCATTGACATTTCTAGCTATTTACTTACAGGTATTTAATATTAGAATTTTATAAATCTTTTTATGTCAGTTCCAAATTGAAGAAACTTTTAGCAGCATCATGAAAAGGGAAATCTTTGCTTCAAATAAATTAAACATTTTATGGATCTTGATAATATCTAATACTTATAAGAGTATTTAATTTCAACTCCAAATCTCATTTTCCCCATCGTTGCACCCAGACATCATTGATATTCCATTTATGATGATTCCATGTTAGCTATTTAGATATTTTCAGTCATTTTCGTGAAAAGATTCAAATTATTCAAAATCAATTTGTCTTTAATAAATTTTCATGCGTAACCTGCTGTCTTTTACTGATATATAATAATATATTAATAGTGACTATATAATATATTAATAGTGACTGAAATATAATATTATATACTGCAGGTAAATGTCGATATGAAAAAAACTTAAATAATGTTTTCAGATGAATATATTTTTATAAAAATTATTAAAATCGAAATTTTGTATTACGTGTAAATTGCACATTTTTTATGATATTAGACACAGATTGTAGTCATACTCATTAATTTTATTTATAATATACACATATATATTATTTTTCCCATATTATAACAAAATGTATTAATAATTATTTATTTGAATTTTTTTATGCATTTCTTAAATTTTTATTACTGGCGAGCTTTTATACATATACAATAATAGTAATGATTAATTCAACTTTAAAATTTCATTTTAAGACTAAATTATACTTTAATATTTTCATTATAAATATGTGAATTCTTATTGTCTTCTTAAAAGTAAAACAAAATGCCTTCAGATGCAGAGTTATCCGTTTTAAATGCAAGAAATACTATACATGTTCTTTTTACAATACAAGAAATATGTGTTCTAATATAGTTAAAATTATGGTTATATAAAAGCGATTTTTGCAAGCTAATGGCCTCATATATTCTTTACATGATCTTGCTTTTTCTGAATGGGTGGAATTTAAGAGGTCGTGCGAAATAATGTCTCTTCAAATCTTAGTTGTATGAACGTGGTTTTTGGAGTGGAAAGTTCTGGATTCGTTCCCAGTTGCTGCTAAGGAAAGATAAATGGATAATGCATTGGAGGTGAACATCTATTGTAGTGAGTACTTTTGAATTTTAAATTGCAAGTTTTCTGATTTTCATTCCCTATATAAAAATTCCAATTTATAAAAAAAATTTTCTCAAAAGATGACAGATGGTAGAAATTTCTATGCATTATAATATTTTTTATTATGAAATTCGCTTCATCAGACAGAGCCTTGTTAATAAAGTTCCTACAAGACTAAAATTTAAATCGATGCCTGTTTCTATGGTACAGAGCTCAATTTTTTAGGATATTGCACAAAAGGCTGATTTTTTTTTTTCTGCAGAAAAAATGCAAATTTTACACATTTTCCAATGTGTTTCATTATGTATGGTTGCCTTCATCAGATTCAAAGTTTGTCTATAAATTTCGAACTGCTTTCAAAAATGTGAATGCATTTTTAATTAATAAACATTTCATCTTTATACCATTGATGAACTTCATGCTATCTTACGGCCGTATTCACCAACCAGAGTTAAACAAGGTTTCAGGGTAAAAGTCATAAAAAGTTATTCAACACTACAAAAACAGCAATTAACTCGCCTATTTGGATCCCTAGAATAACCCTACGATTTCGGAGGGTTAGTGCCGAGTCAGCTAACAATGGCAGACTTAAGAGATGTGTTTGTTGACATTGATGTGCAGGATTGCCAGTCAATCAGAAGCCGTCTTTCATGTCGTGTTCGATTAACTCCAAAGTTGTTTTACATGCGAATGTACCCGCTTCGTGAATAAGAATCGGCGAGTCATACTAAAGTTGAATTATATCCGAGTTGGGCTACACTCAAGTTAACCAGTGTAGCCGTTAGAAATGTATCTTCTGAACAGAATTTCCTATACAGTCTTCATGTGTAACGTTTTGTGAGTAAATCATTTCTGAATTGCATGTTTTTTCAATGAACTTTATTTAAGCTGGCTGTTATATTCTAATAATTCTCTTATAATGTTCCTAAATAATTGTTCATTTTTAGATTCCCAAAACTTAATAAACTAAAATATAAAATGCAATCAATTGTACTTTTCGCATCACTTATATATTAATTGATTAAAAATTTAAATTTTATAAATATAATTTTAAAAAATAATAAAACAGGATTAGACTGAAAATGTTTAATCCTGATTAAAATTCCTTGAGCACACTTTACCAAAATCAAATTTTATCATATTTAATTTTTCAAATTTTATCATAATTTTACATTAAAAAATAAATTTTTATTTCTTCCATTAACGTTTTACAAAGAACTCAAAGAAATTATTTAACAAAAGTTTACAATTGAAAGTACAGAATTTAAAATTTTAATTTACAAATTTTTAAAATCAAAACAGAATAGGAAAACCAAAAGCGTGATATATTTAAAGAATAAAAAATATTTGAGAACAATATATTTAACGAGCAAATAAAATATTAATGAATGTTTAGTTCTTTTTAGACAGTTACTTAAGAATTGGAATTTTTCTTATTTATAATAAATCAGAAAATAAGAATAATTTTTTAAATTGTAATTTAATAAAATTGAGATAACTTTCTCATCAAATTACAATTTAAGAATTTTCTATTTAATAAGATATATTTCATCCGAACTCTAAAATATTTGAAGTAACGAAGGAAGTTTTAAAATAATTTCAAAACATATCACTGGAAATTGTAATTATTCTTTAAATAAATAAGTAGATACAAAAATAAAAGGTCATATATGCATTTTCTAATTTGTAAAGAAAAATATGTATTCTTTAAAAAAAAATATGAAATTAAATATACTATAAATTAAGAATTTGGAAACTATAATTTTAAGTTTTTATTTCACATATATCATAAATTATGTTCCCTGTAAAAAATAATTATCAATCAGTAAGATTGATTGTTAATCAAATTAACAAAGAACAATTGATTTGGGAATAATTTCCCTCATTACTTTGAAAGGCCATAAATTTTTAGTAAAACAACAGACACAATATGAACTTCAAACTGTATAAGATATGTATAAGTTCAAACATTATTTTATCAAATGCTTAAATTTTATAAGTAATTATTAAATTTATAACTAGAATTTTTTAAAAACACTTTCTTGTTGAAGTAAGTTTTAAAAGCCTTTTTTGCATATGAAAAAATATACTCCATACCTATTGTTGAGCAAACAGTTATCAAACACTTGATTTTTTTTATTAAAAATATTCACGTACATAACATTGCGGCATCTGTTTCATATCCTAATGCGTCTGTAACATTAACCAGAACTAAAGTCAGAAATTTCTCCCTTTTTAAAGCCTTAAAAGAGCTCAAAAGTTATTTCCAACAGTGAATCGTATAGTGAACCATTTTCATACCAACTTTACATTAACTCAAATTTTTACTGGCCTTGGAAGTTTCAAAATTAATTTTTTCATTTATTCAGTTTTTTTTTTTTTTTTTTTTTTTTTTTTGTGCTTTTTTTTGTAGGATTTAGAAAATCTTTGCTTTTTCACGGTTTTGAACATAAAGAAGTTTTCTTACATGTCAAAATAGCCTTCATGAAAGTTCTTATATTTTCAAAGCAAGTATGCACCCAATGACCTCCTTTTTCCAGACATTATTTAATCAAAACATTCCTCGTACCCCTCAAAATAAATTTGTATTTAAATTACTTTAAAAGTTTTCCTTTACTTCTTTATTTATTATGTACTTCTTTTTTTAGAAATTTTCATTAATTTAATTGATATACATTTTTTTTAGAATAAAAAAAATTATTTTTGCAATGGCTTACTTCTAGTGCTATTAGATTTAATATTTAAAAATTAAAATACGCTCTTATATAAAGAACTGAAAATTTCAAGGAATTTTACAATGATTGCCTACTAAATTTCTTATGATATTTATTATTTTGAGAGTATGAAATTTATAAAGTCTTTAGTTATTTTTAATGAATCTAACATTCTTAAATATTAATGAATAACGACTAAAGTCAATAAAATATTTCAAAATTTATTTCAGTCAAATAAAAAAATGTCTTGAAGATATTGATTTTTTTGAATGTCGATTTTTTTGTCTAGTTGATCAATTTATAGTTTATGATTAGCTTCAGATATATGAATATTTATTCTTTGGTATATTAATATTAAATTTTTATATATTTATTTTAATCATTTGTTTTATTTTTTGTAATCAGTTTATAGTTTGTGATTGCTCTGTAGATAGACGTGTAAGCAGTCTGATGTATATTAATTAAATTTTTACTTATTTTTTGAATATCTTCGATAAGTATTTTAATGTAAAATTTATAGTAATTCATGTTTTATAGCAATATTCTAACTAAGCTCTTGAATTGCATAACAGAAATATATTACAATTTTCAAATAATTTCTTTTTGTATTTTATAATAATTTTATATGTTGTTGTTACTAATGACACTTGGCGACGCCAAGCCCGCCCGTCAGAGACTAGGCGAATGAAGTCAGAGAAAGAGCGTCTTCCGTTTTTGAATAGAGCACAATCATACGAAGGTAGAAATACGACTTTTGGCTCATAGATGATAGCATATGAATCTTCCAATTTAGAGATTGAAACCAGAGAAGACTCATAGCCTAGCTACATCCACCCCCAGAGGTATTAATTTGGAATGGGAACATGGAGGACATTGTGACCCGACATATTTTATGTGCCTTAGTCGCTATTTGTGAACACGACCGATCTTCGGCTAAGCCAGGATTCAAACTCACCATCTTTTGGTAACAAGAACGACTCTCCTAACCAACCAGGCAACCGCTGCTCCCTAAAAGTCTTATTTCGTCTTATACATTTACCAAAATTATTTTCATTCATTTTGATGGAACACGGTGAATATAAAATTTTTATTCCATATTTAGGCCGAGGTCCATATTCCATCTTCGTATGAGGGTACTCTATTCAAAAACGGAAGACGCTCTGCCTCTGACTTCATCGCCTAGTCTCTGACGGGTAGACTTGGCGTTGCCAAATGTCATCAGAAACAACTAACATATGTAGCTTAAATAATTCAAAATAAAGTGTTGCTTCAGATGTTTAAGAAAAACAAATATTTTTGTCATGATAGAATCTGTTCTTTTATCGATAAATTCACGCGGGCTTTCTTTCAATGATTTGCTAATTTATTTTAAGATCATATATAGAAGGGATTATTGCTGTAAGATAAATGATTTGCTGTTTTTATAATGAACTAACAGAATTATGTAATTTCACAGAACAATAATGTATTGCTTTAATTTCAGTTCCAGAGGAATTAACGAGTGGTGCTTATATTAAAATTTGCTTTTATAGAAACACAGCGATTACGTTTTCTTAAGAAACTAGAAATGTTTTTTATCAGTTTTTAACATGGTATGGGTAGGAAAGACGAGAAAATATGTGAAGATATGCTTAATAATTCCAGGATATCATAAAAGAAGGTGCATTAAAAATGTAAAAGAGGACTTCTAGATTAGGTTATTTAGATTCTAATTTAATTCAGAAGTTTTTTAAATCCTTTTTTATTTAATAAATATTTTTAATACGAATAAAGAATCAGATTTTTAAATTTTCCCTTGTACAATTATAACATACAATTTAACTTAAAAAGTGCGATTGAAACCTATTTTCATTGAATTTAGTCTTTGACTGGTTTGGTATTTTTGATAACAGAATGAGTAAGTATAATATGAGAACCTAACACAACAATTTCTTTTATTGAGTAAATTTCAATACAATGTCATATATTTTCGAAATTTCTCATGTATAACTTATTTTATGTTTTCTTATATGAAATTCTACACATTTTTATATAGCTCAAAAATTTATGACAATACAGTTCATGTCAATGTACCTCCCAATTTAATTTATAGCAGTTTCTACACAATTTATATTTTCCTATGGCAAATGTTTCCTGTAAGGCATTTACATCAAATTAGATAATTTTCCAGAAATTGCAATAATTCTTATGAATTACAAAATTTGGAAAAGATAAATTAATACATTAATAAAATCTTTATTATGCATATCATTAACGAAATAATTAACATGAAAACTTTAAAATCACAAAAATATTAAATATTTGTATTCAATATAATATTTTCTTTCTTGTTGAGTTAAATGTGACAAATTTTCTTTCACTCTGTGTGTGTATATTTTATTTATGTCTGATAAATTAAAAGCTGTCATAAAAGACCGATTTAATGATTATCCTTTAGCCTTCACACAAAAAAATTAATTCATAATACAATTAGAATAAAAGAAGAAATTATTTTGAAATTCCATAAAATAGTAAAATCTTATTATTGAAAACAATCCTAAAATCATTTTAGAGTAACTTCATAATACGGAAACAATCCAAGAAAATTAGAATTAGAAAGCCATGAAGTAAAGAAATGCTTTTGTCAAACAGAAATATCAGTTATATATTAAATAATATTAATAATAAGCCAACCCATATTATACAAAATTATGTTAGAATAGTACAAGGAAAATCGATAACAAAGTGCAGAGAAATGTTAAACAGTATAAAAATGCTTATCACGATTATACTTTTTTAAAAATACTAAAAGCTTAATAATTTTCGATTAATAAAAATAAAATGAAATTTATAATTAATTACATATGTTAGAAAGAGCAGAAAGTTTTTGCTTTATCTAAGACTCTTAAGTATCATTTCAGAAGGAAGAAACATTTTTCAAGCAGGTAAGTATTATTAATTGACTACGTGAGAAAGAAGAAACATAAAAGCTTACCCCACACAATTAATAATACACATAATAAAACATGAAGTAACTTTTTATTCTATTAGCAATATGAATAATGTGTTTCATTTTAATCTAAATTTGTTTCTGTTCAACTTTGGAACAAGCAAAAATAAAAGTTGCATACGATAAAAATTATTTCTTAACTTTTGGTAAATGTATTTAATATAAAAATTTGTAAAGATAATAATAAAGTAAAGAAATTTTTAGAATAGGGTTGCAATTCAGAAAAATCTCACTACGTGAATTAATCGTTAACATAACTGAAAAAGGCAGGTAATTTGAATTTTAGAAAAATATGAAATTTGTATGATAAAATCATTATGCTGTTTATCTGCTGATTCTTTATTTTATGAGAAAGTTCATTTATGCTTGTTTTTTAAATTACTTAATCATAATTACAAAATACAGAAAATGATGTTTCATGATGTAATTTTTTTTCTCAAAAAACAATTTTTTGTGTTGATCACTTGAGGCCTTAAAACGTTTCAACTATTAATATTACTTAGCTTTTGCACATAGCTTACAACTCAATAAACATTCATCAAACTAATTTCATGTTGCATCATTGCTTTTAGAGTATTTAGTTACAAAATATGTTTAAGATTAACCATTTTATCTAATCTTTTGAAAAACATTTTCTAATTTATTCTATTATACAAAAATTTTTCCTAAGAAATATAGTTTTTCTTCTGAAATATTTGGAAGAATAATTTCAGGAATTATTTTTCTAGGAGCTTAAATTAATTGCAAAATATTTAGTATTAAATTAATTGGAACAATATATTTGACATAAATTAATATTTTATTCTTGATTGCTATATAATTTAGTAATAGATTTGCATTGTACATATATAAATCAATTATACATCATTTTATAGAAATGAAAAAAAGCGTACGATATTCCTTTTAATTCATTTATGTAAAGATTATTGAAATTTATAATAATACTGAAAATAATAAGTATGCATACATCATTATGATTTGTGTACACATACATATGTATGTGAGTGTCTGTGTGGTTTTAGGTTCAAAAAGAATATTTATATTGAGAAGTTTTTGTTTATTATACTCTAGGTTTTCCTTGATTTATTATAAATTTACATTGCGTCGACAGCACTTTCTTTCCGAGTTCAGATAAAATAACTTTATCAATTTACCTAATTGTTTCACTGTAAGCCTTATTTTATTATCACAATCAAACACTTGCCTTAAGAAACACTCTTAAATCATTGCCTTTTAATAGCTTTTCCACAGGCGATGATTTACATATAATGTTTTTATTAATTATGATTGTTGCTTTCACTGCTTAACCCTGCTAATTATGTAAAGCGTGTCAAAGCTCTTCCTTTTTATATGTCATTAGGTCATTATGTTTCTTACGAATCCTTTATTAAGTCCGGCAAATTTTTTTCATTTTCTAAGCATTCCTATGCTAATTGCAGTCTTTCTGTACACTGATCAACTCGCAAGTAAAAAAAGCTTGCTGTGATTTGAAAACTTTGAATTTATATTGTTGTCACCATAACCATGAGCACTGTGTGGATTAAAAATCACAAGTTTTAGAGCATACTTTCAAGAAACTTTGTCAGAAATTTTGGTTCTATTGCTTGAAAGGATAGACCACTAGGATTTCATATATATTACCAATTAATAAGTATTTGGACACTCATTCAAATGATCTACGCATTCTGCACTTAAATACCTGTGGGAAACAGGATCCTCACTTGTTGCATGCAAGATGGAACAAACATCAGAGCTATTTAATTTCGAAAAAAACATAATTGCCGGATATCAAAGAAATAGCTTATATTCAATAGCCATACCTAGTGAGTTAAATATTCCAGTGGCTTTAATGATTAAGAAGTGAAAGATAAGTTAGAATGAGCTTTGGCCTAGCAGATCCACTAAACTAAGAGAGACCAACGAATTCTAAACAAAGAAATTAAGGAAATTCCCACCAAAACGATAACCCTTATATTACAATGATACCAATAAGAATCTAAAACTGTTACTTCGATAAACACTATCTGCAAGAAAGTTTGGTTTTCATGGCTGTACTACTACCTACAAACCTTTGATAACAAAATCCGTCTGGAATGCTTGGTTGTGATGGTGCAAGACAGGTCGAAAATTGAACATAGATGCTGTAGAGTGGAAACAGATGCTGTAGAGTGATAAATCCAGGTTCAAGCTCTATAAATCAGATGGCATGTTTTAAATTTAGCGAATGACTGAAGAACAGTTTTACCCAGAATGTATTTGAATTGGTGCCTACAGTAAAGTTTGTAGAAAATGGAATTATGGTCTGAAGTCATCTCTCATGGTATGTACTGGAACCTTTGATTCCAATTCAAAGTATGCTCAACACCAATTCATAGATCACAATTCGAGAAAACAATGTGCTTTCTATGGTGTAACATTTTTACTGGTTTTTTCATTGTTACTTCCAGAATGACAAAGCAATTTGTCATGTTGCAACATCTTGCAACGTTGCATGAATCAATTGCAACGTCTAGTATGAATTAGTTTATCTCTTTATCAGCAAAAGTGACTAGAGGATGAAGCAATTGGACTGACTTAAGTAAATTTCAGACTTAGCTCCTGTAGAATCTTATAGAACATCTTTAGGGTGAGCTCGATAACCAAATTAAGGGTACAACAATTCTTCAAAATCGGTGAAAGAGTTTACAGTTTTTTTCGTTTGATTGCCTTTGATGGAAGTTCTATTGAATCAAGGAAATAATCTTACGAAAAAAAATTACCAGCT
>JAPDSC010092682.1:0-12784 GCA_026290005.1 Latrodectus geometricus | reverse complement strand
AAAGTCACCGAAACAATTATAACTGCAGCTGATACTTCTATACCTAAAAGTTCTTCTATAATAAAAAGGCGTTGCAAACCATGGTGGAGCCAAGAATGTCAACAAACATATAAAAAGCAAAGGAAATTATGGGGGTTATTTAGGAAATACCCCACAACGGAGAATCTAATTGCCTTTAAGAGAGCAAAATCATTAGCTCGCAGAGCTCGTCGTCGAAGTCAGAAGGAATCCTGGTCTTGCTATGTCTCTTCAATTACACCTTCCACATCCAGCAAGCAGTTATGGAGAAAAGTTAAAGCAGCCAATGGTATCTATACAGAATTTTCAATTCCTGTTTTGAGAACCGGAGCTGCTATATACTCTTCTCCAATGGATATTGCTAACGTCTTTGGTGAAACATTTGCTAGCGTTTCCAGCTCTGACTCTTACAGTCCTTTGTTTTTAAGGACAAAGAGTCGAGCTGAGCAAACATCAATCCGTTTCAACCAAAGACAAGCTTTTCCTTACAACTGCGAATTTCGAATGTTGGAATTGAAGCGAGCATTACAGCAGGCTAACAATACCAGCCCAGGACCAGACGGAATCAGCTATCAAATGCTTCGACATTTAAGTCCAGATTCCCTGTTGAACTTATTATATTTGTACAATAGGATCTGGACTGAAAATGCATTTCCATCAATTTGGAGCGAAGCTATAGTGATTCCTGTCCTAAAGTCTGGTAAGGATCCTTCGAATCCTTCACATTATCGACCAATAGCTCTGACGAGTTGCCTTTGTAAGACTCTCGAACGTATGGTCAACGCCCGTCTCGTATATGTCTTAGAAGAAAATAAATGTATACATATCAATCAGAGTGGATTCCGTAAAGGAAGATCCACTCTTGATAACATAACATATTTGGAAACACAAATCCGCAACGCTTTCGTGCGGAGGAACCATCTGGTTTCCATCTTCTTCGACATCGAGAAAGCATACGACCGTACGTGGCGATATGGTATTCTCCGTAAATTATATGATTTTGGCTTTCGGGGTAATCTTCCGATATTCCTTCAGAATTTCTTACGCTCCCGAGTTTTTAAAGTTCGTATTGGACACCTTTTGTCCAATACTTTTATTCAAGCCAAGGGTGTTCCCCAAGGCTCTATTTTAAGTCCAACAATTTTTAATTTATTCATCAGTCATATTCTTCATCTTTTATCACCTTCAGTTTATGGCACAATGTATGTAGATGACCTGCAAATATATTGCCAAGGATCAAACATGCGATTAATTGAGAGGCAACTACAAACATCTGTTAATAAAATTGCTGCATGGTGTGCAGAGAATGGCTTTACATTATCTCCTAGCAAGAGCTGTTGTGTCCATTTCTGCAAGAAGACCAGCATTTATAACGATCCTGTTATCAAATTGAACAACACTTCAATACCTAAAGTCAACGAGATCAAATTTCTTGGTGTGATATTTGACCGAAAATTGACCTTTCTTCCGCATGTTTTACATCTGCGGAAGAAGTGTGAGCGATCGCTTAATATCCTCAAAGTGCTTTCAAATACATCTTGGGGTGCTGATCGCTTGTCACTGCTTCGTGTCTATCAATCAGTAATTTTGTCTCGTATTGACTACGGATGTGTTGTTTATGGATCTGCTAGGTCTTCTGTCTTACGCAGATTGGACACTGTACATCACTCTGCTTTGAGAATATGTTCAGGCGCATTCCGCACATCACCCGTCCAGAGTCTTTATGCCATTTGTCATCAATTGCCTTTAGACCTGAGACGGATGCAGCTGTCTCTCAATTACTACGCAAAGGTCATGTCTGACCGACAACATCCTATACGTTCCTTGGCCATTTCTCCTGCATTAGAGAGACTATACGATGCTCGACCATACAGCATCCAACTTTTTCTCACTCGAACTAAAGATCAACTCCATTTGATAGACCTACATGATGTCCGTTTTATTAAAACGGACTTTCAATCACATCCACCCTGGTACGATCGACAGATAAATATTATTAATCCATTTGCTCAATATACAAAATCGGACACAACCTCTACAGTTTTTCAACAGCTTTATCTATCTCACCGCTGTCAGTATTCATCGTACACGCCTGTATTCACGGATGGATCCAAAACTGCAGGACATGTTGGCTGTGGCGTATTTTACGCTAATACCAGTCAAGGTTACAGCCTCCATACGTCCTGCTCGGTCTTTACCGCTGAAGCTACGGCTATCCACCAAGCCCTTCAGCTTGTGAATACAGAGCAATTTAATAAAATCTGTATGTATACTGACAGTTTGATTGTTTTAGAAGCGTTGAGAAACTATAATAATTGTCATCCAGTTGTGTCCAAGATTTTCAGAGCATTGGATTCCATTGCTGGCAAGGGCTATGACATCATTTTCTGCTGGATCCCAGGTCATGTAGGTCTAGAGGGAAATGAAAAGGCAGATGCAGCTGCTAAAGCTGCATCGTCCGTACTTCATTCATCTGTCCCTCTTTTCGATGTGAGAAGGGTTGTTAAAACATTTGTTAAATCTCTCTGGCAGGAGTTATGGAGTATGCAGGTCTCTAATAAATTGTGTGCCATATTCCCATCTTTCATTCCATCATCAGTTTTACCGATACGAAGAGCAGATGTTAGATTAACTCGCCTTCGTATCGGACACACACGTTTCACACACAGACATTTGTTTTTAAGTGAATTGAATCCCTGGTGTGAAACGTGTGATGTACCATACTCTGTTTATCATATTTTAATTTCATGTCCTGATTTTAACTTCTATCGTTTTATATTTTTTCAAACAGATTTTTTAACTATGTATGATTTAGTGGGGGAGCCACCCCACAGAAACCTTTTTGCCTTTTTAAAGGCAATTGGTTTTATTTATTTTATTTAAATAGTATTACATCACTTTTATGAATTTTATTTTTACTTTCATTTTACTAATTATATTTTAGATTTTAATCACATTATATACACTTGTTTTTTGTATTTTAACATTTTAACGTTGAGTTTCGGTTTTTAACAAGGTTTTAACTAAATATTATTTTTGGCGCAGTTTGTCCTTATTGGACTTTGCGCCATAAAACCCAACCCAACAACAACAACCCGCGCCAGGCAACTGCTACAGTAAAGGAATTCGCCCTCCGTGTTCCCCCGACCGACCACCCGGTCAGACACGTGTCATCAATTTGTAAACAACCCCACAACAAGCCGCGCTAAACCGCATCCCCAGTGTTCCCCCCCACCTCGGAGACCGGCGCTCCCTTTGGTGAATGAACTAACATACCCCAAATCGAAACCTTACTACGATCTTTTCGGCAGAATAGCGCTATTAACAAAAATATAAATAATACGTATTTAACTGCAGGAAACTAAGCAATTGTACTATAAAAACCTTATTAAATCCCTTATGATGTTAATAAAAAAATATATATATATTTGGAAATGATTTATAATCACGTCCAAATAATTCATCAATTTCCCAAATATCCATATAATTATTACAAAGAAACTGACAAGGTCAGCTAACCAATTATTTTAATTAGAATAAAATCCCTTATCAACTTAAACCACACGAAAGATTTTATAAGAATAAATACTAATAAATTACCACTACTGATTATTGCACCTTTCTCATTTTGTCATATTACAAGCATTTTTTGTTTGGTAAGAAATGTTTTTGTATTATAATATAAACCGCCTGAAAACACACTATCTTCTTTGTACATATGTTAAATATACTGAAAAATTTGTAAATATTATGCTGAATTTCAAACAATTATGTAACCCAAAATTCTTACCATTTAATTGTTATCGTTAATAATTTCCCATGTAAATACGAATCTTGTATCTGATATATTTTGTCTAAAACATTGTTATGATAATATGAATGCTATAACTTATATTTAAGCTCAGATACTGTTCAATTGAGCTCATATGTTATATAGATGATAATATTAAACTGTCCTCATGATAATATTAAACTGTTAACTAAAAACTTATGTCATATTACAAGCATATTCTGTTTGGTAAGAAATGTTTATTGTATTATAATATAAACTGCCTGAAAAAAATGCTCTATCTTCTCTGTACATATGTTAAGTATCCTGAAAATTTGTAAATAATATGCTGAATATCAATCAATTATGTAACTCAAATTCTTTACCATATAATGATTATCGTCAACAAATTTCCCATGTAAATTTAATATTGTATCTGATATATTTTGTTTAAATTTATGTTTTAATATGAATGCTATAACTATATTTAAGCTCAGATACTGTTCACCTGAGCTCATATGTTATGAATTATATACTTTTGATAATATTATACTGTTAACTGAAAAAATTTTGTAAATATCTTTGAATCAATGTAAAATGAACAGGCCTTGGCCTGAGCTTGTAAAGCCCCCTCTGTAAAATGTCCTTGTCGGTATATAAATAAATTACTTATGATTGATATGCCTCTGACAGAGGCCGGCGGCCAGCCAGAGGATACCGGTTCGATACCAGACCATAAAGCTCCAATAAATTAATGCCAAAGCTTATATACTAATAAAAATAATATAAATGTTTGCACAAAATTTATGACAAACATATTATTAAATAAAATGAGTTAAAGCTTAAATTGGAGATACGTGCCCCTGGCACAGGAGCTCTGGTCACCAAAAGGACCAACCTCGTCCCATTGACTTCGGTGAGAGACTTCTTTTGGATCTCGAGGAGAGCGGACGTCTTTCCACTCTGCTCCGCATCTTTCGATAGCATCCGAACTGAAAGTGCATTGACCCGCCGCGGTACGCTTTCTTCTACTGTACCCGTCGAGCGAAAGTTCCTTCTAAACGGACGGAGCTCCGTTTTCTAATAACCCCCCGGGGGGGGCTATCCAGGAGGAAAGTTTTCCTCCCATCACAATTCCTTGCTATGGAACCATAACATCAAATTCGGAATCAAACTCTATGATTTGCCAGAATTCCAGGAGAAACACTACTTTACAATCAAACACCAGGATACATCACACAGGAGGTACCAACTGTGAAATTCTAAGTATGGAAAAAGGAAATTTAGCAACCACTACAACGAATGACCAGGTGCGTGCTGAGAGGATTTCTCCACGTAAACGAAATAGCCAGGATACGGGCTACCAACCTGTATCTTCAAATACTACAGCCATTCCAACGCCGAAAACGGAAGTTCAAACTAAATTCCAAAAGTATGCGGAACCGACAGTGGTTACCCTATTCGACCTGTACTATAACTGCTATCAAAACGGATACGCAGCAGCCGAGGATGTGAGGCAACAACAGTCGTTATTAGAAAGGCTACACATTCCAGTTTCCAATATGGAAATGAACTTTGTGATGAATGCGTTAAACCTACTTAACGAACTGAAAAACAGGGACTCTACCTCACAAGACTGTAACAATGTGCAAACGTTGATCAATGATGTGCACCAAGACCTGGATAACCTCTTCAGAAATGGAGGTAAGTGCAATCCATTAGCAATTAATAGTAGTGAGGAGATTTTTTATTTTACTCAAATTGATCACCCATGTGGTGAAATTAATATAGATACAGATGTTGATATTTTGAATGTCTTATTATATAAATATTTATCAAATTATAATCCTGATGTAACACCTTTTATTGATATTGATCTATGTACCCCTAAGCAGGCCATATACATATCCAATCGTAGGAAGCAATTCATAGATTTCCTAAATAAATTACAATTAATTCACTGCGAGAGCATGCAAAGCGAAAGTGCTAAGTCCCATCAATACTCAGAGCCTAAGAAAAACAACAAACATGTCTCTCCCGCACTCACCTCCCCAGGAACAGCAATCACACCCACAAAATGAAGCACACAACATCACCAATCTTCTAACAAGTCTTTCAATGGAAATTAATAAATGTTTTCATGAAATTTATTAACACCATCAAAGTCAGTAACCCCACCAACAGCAACAATAATGGTTAGAACGACGCTACTTCGCATTATCTCATGGAATGCGCAGGGACTTCGTCCCAAACTGCAAGAACTAAGGGAACTTATAAGTGACTGGGATCCCGATGTCATTGGCATTCAGGAAACTCACCTGCAACCTGGAATCAGAACACAAGTCGCCAATTACCGCTGCATCAGAAATGATCGCAGAACGCATAGAGGAACCTTACTGTACATTAAGAACGGACTCAGGTTCGATACCCTCGACACGACCACAACATCCTTTGAAAACACCACAATTGCTCTTCACACAGCCAACAACACAAGATTAATTATTTCCACTATCTATCTACCACCCAGCAACTCAATTGACGAGGTCGACATCTACAACATCTTCAACCAAGGCAGTGCTGTATTCATGTTCGGCGATTATAACTCCAAACACCCCTCCTGGAATCCGCACACTAAAGGCAACAACACAGGGAAAAAATTGAGGATGATCTTGGATAATAACAACATTGATATTTTCGCCCCGGATGACCCGACGCATTTTAGCTACGGTTATTCGGCCGCAACCATCATCGATTTTGGACTTTCCAAGCTCAATACAATCTTCCAATGCAGGGCCATCTCTGAACACTCTAGCGATCACAACCCTGTCGTGTTCGACATAGGACCTTACAATTCTTTGCCGCCACACGAGAGGACGATCAAAATGACCAACTGGGTCACATTCAGGGAAAAACTGGGAGAGTGCATCTCTGGAAACCCAAAAATCACCAGTCATAGCGAGATTAACGCCGCAGTGGAAGAACTTGAATTGAAAATTAATAACGCAATTAACTGCAGCAGTATAATTAAAACAAGAACACACAAGAAATATAACATCCCTCAAGAAATTAAAGAACTTATCAAAATTAAAAACAGAATTAGAAAAAGGTACCAAGAAACACAAGATCCCATTATTAAAACTCAGCTTAATAGAGCTCAAAAAAACATTAAAACCAAACTTCAAGACTTCCACAACCAGACCTGGGCAGAGTATTTGGAATCCCTCCACCCGGAAGACAATTCCATTTATGATACAATTAGAAAAATCAACAGAAAGGATTACACGCTCCCGCCGATCAGCAGCCCCAGGGGCTTTGTATTCACTAAAGAGGAAAAAGCGGAAGTTTTCGCAGAAACACTCTATGACACTCTACAACTTAATCCTGACACCTATGACAATGACACTATCTCCATTGTTAATAGAGAAACACGCAATTTCTTCACTGCACAAAGTACACCCACATGTCCACCCAAGTTAACTTCTCCTGCTGAAATCATTGATCTTATTCACAACCTAAATACCAAAAAAGCAGCTGGTCCTGACAACATAAAAAATATTATCCTTAAAAATCTCCCAATTAAGGCTATCACTTTCATCACGAAAATTTTCAACAGGTGCCTTACTCTCAATTACTTTCCGAGGGCGTGGCGTAAATCTACAACTGTCTTCATCCCGAAGCCTGAGAAGAATAAAAAATTCCCCCAGAACTACAGGCCAATTTCTCTCCTTAGCTCTCTTTCAAAACTATTTGAACGCATTCTTCACAATCACATCAGTGAATTCTGCTCTTCTCAAAACCTCATCCCCGACGAGCAATTGGGGTTTCTAAAGAAGCATTCTACTACTCACCAACTTCTGAGAGTAATTAACTGTGTTCTGGAAGGAATGAATAATGGATATAAAACTGCTGGCATCTTCCTCGACGTCAAACGCGCTTTCGACAAGCTATGGCATAAGGGCCTGTTATACAAGTTAATTAAAATGCAATTTCCAAATTACATCATTAATATTATGTATCACTACCTCAGTAACAGGAGTTTTACGGTTAAAATCCAGGATGTTTTTTCCCAGCCAAAATCAGTCAACGCGGGCGTCCCGCAGGGAAGTGTTCTCGGCCCCCTCCTGTATTCACTCTATATTAGTGATATTCCGAAATCGTCTGAAGTTATGGTCTGCCTCTTCGCGGACGACACCGCCATCATGTCTCAGCACAAGAACATTAAAATTCTCAAACTCAAAATTCAAAATTACATTAACACCCTGCAACCATGGCTTAATCGATGGAGAATTGAACTAAATGTGGAGAAAACTGCCGCCATCCTCTTCTGCGAAGGAAATCTCAGACGTTTCCCTTCAAAACTAAAAATTAAAGGCCAAGAAATTGACTGGTGTCACCAAGTTAAATATCTAGGAGTTATTCTAGATAGCAAAATCACTTTCAAACCTCACATGGAAAAAATTAGAAAAGATTATACTAAAACTATGGCAATGTTATTCCCCCTAACTAACAGATGGTCAAAACTATCACTCAAAAACAAGATACTTATTTACAAACAACTAATTAGACCGCGCCTCACTTATGCCTGCCAAGTTCAGGGTCAAGCTGCCGACACTCACATTAATTCCATCCAAATTTTACAAAATAAAGTTTTACGACAATTTACAAATGCAACGTGGTTTGTTTCTAATTTAATGCTTCATAAAGACCTCCATATTAGAACGATTAGAGAATTTATTGAAGACATATCAATCAAGTTTTTCCAGGAAATTCACGAAAATAGCAACCCCCTCATCAGATCTCAAATCACCCTCGACAACGCATTCTGAGAGCTGTTCTCGCCTAGTGCGGTTGTAATCGCTCTCACTCTCTCCCGGTCTCCTTTACCGCGACAGTGAGTGGTGCCACCGTTCCCTTCCGATCATCTATATCGGCGGAGCGTCGAGTTTTTTAGTGACATTACCGGCTCTTTTAGTGAGCTCGTGTATGTGCGGCGATCCTGATCCGTAGCATTTACCGGCTCTTTTGAGTTTGTGTACTTTGTACGGTGTTCCTGTGCTGTGCGAATATTCTCACCTCGGTGGGTGCCGCATTTTTCTTCCAATTTTTCATTCCACTACCAAGCCCGAGCTAACCTAGTCCTCGGCCTCTGGTTTGGTTTCTGGCTTTTAGACCCCTCACGCACTCACTGTTAATTAGATCAGTGACCCTGCAGGTCGATTTCTGGCATTTTCCTTGTCACAACCAGGGCTCACACCTTGTTAATGAGATCAAGGTCCCTGAGCGGTTGAATTTTCCTACTTTTGACTTTTCCTGTTCGGAAAAGCCCCTATCCGTTTCTTCGGTGACTTTTCACCATATCTGTTGAGGGAACGTTAGGTGACCCCCCCTCCCGCCGACCCGGAAGTCGTTCTTCCAGTCAAATTTAACAACGACAAAATCAAACATCTGGCTCAAACGTACTTAGAGTTTGATTACCAGAAAGATTACTCGTGTCTTGAAACAAGCAATAACGCCAATGAACTGCGAGAGTATCTCAAAGTTTTGCAGGGAAATACCTGCCTTCTCGGACCTATTATTGCGACGAACTTCCCTTTCCTACGATTTCAGCAGCAACTGCTAAATCTTGAACTCAAGTGTCAATCCCGCTTGACTGAGCTCGCAAGACAAGATAACTTAAGTTAAAAAACTTAATCTCACCCAGTCTGAGACAAAATCCCAAAAGAAAAAACGAAAATTCGTAGAGCTTAAAAGTAAAATTGACACGAGAAACCGTTTTGAAGTTCTCATAGACGAGCAGGCCCAAGATTCTAACACCGAGGCCCCTCTTACTGAAACTCCAGCCAATGAAAGCATTGAAACCACGGAACCGGCTCCCGCCCCTCCTAAACGCATACCGCCAATTTTCGTCGACGACAAAACCAATGGCCACAAAATTGTCAATGAACTTAATTGTATCGTCGACAACGTTATCACAGCCAATGTGACAAAAAACCATTTAAAAATCCAACCAAAATCTATTGATGATTACAGGAAAATCAATCGCTATATGGTTGAAAATAAAATTAATGCACACACATTTGAACTACCTGGTGATACAACATTCAAGAAGGTCATTAGGGGTCTTCCCCACGACTTTCCTATAGCTGATATTATTCAGGCATTACATGACCAGGATATTGACGTGCAATTAGTCACTCAAATGAAGAGACGCAATACCAACATTCCCCTCTTCATAGTCGAACTCACCAAGAGTGAGAAAAATAAAAAAATTCATGACCTATTATACATCGGTAGTTTCAAAGTCACTGTCGAAACCCTCAGAAAGAAAGCTACTCCCCCCCAGTGCTACCGCTGCGAGGGGTTTTTTCACAATTCCCGGTATTGCCACAGACAACCCCGCTGCCTCAAATACGGCAAAGACCATTTCACCGGTCAATGCACTAAAACACCAGATTCCCCGGCTCAATGTACTCTATGTAACGGACCCCATACAGCCAATTACATCGGCTGCCCAAAAAACCCTGTCAATTTCGTGCCTGCTGCACCTCCTGTCGACAATTTTTGGGAAAAAAGAAATGCTTTGGCTACCCAGCCAGCCCCAATAACCCACAGTGGCCCCCCAACCTACCACATCAAACAACCCCTCAAGCTGTTGCTCCCCCTCCTACCAATAAGCAGTATAACAACTTCAATGAAGTTTTTACTGAATTCTCTAGGCAATTAAATAACGTATTTGCAAATTTCTTGCAAATTCTCTCCTCTGTCAACCAAAATGTCATGAACAATTCCAATAATGGTTAGAGCATCCATACTGAGAATTCTGTCATGGAATGCATGCGGACTTAGACAAAAATTAAATGAACTTGCTGATTTTGTGAATGACTGGGAACCGGATGTGGTCGGTATTCAAGAAACTTTTCTTAGCCCTGGTCACAAGGCTACACTAGCTAATTATACTTGTGTCAGGAGTGATCGCCCTGCCCACAGGGGAGGTGGAACTGCTATTCTCGTCAAAAATAGTTTCAATTTTGATATTATTCACGACGGTTTCTCCTCTTTTGAGAGCACTTCCATTGCCATTAAAACCGAAAATTCAAAAATTTTTTTGACCAGTATATATAGGGCCCCAAACATTAATTTGGAAATCAACGACCTAAATAACCTTATGACCAGAGGTAGTGCGGTTATTATATTTGGTGATTTCAACAGCTCCCATCCCAGCTGGTGTCCCAATAGGGTCGCCAATTCAAATGGACGTATCCTGTTTAATTTCGCACAAGATAATAACTATGACATCTTTGCTCCTAGTGAGCCAACGTACTATCACACTACCCTTGCCCGTGACTCAGTACTTGACTTTGCGATCTCTAAAAACAACACCTTATTTCAAATTAGATCAGTGCCAGAGCTAAACAGCGATCACAATCCTGTGATTATTGACATTGGACCCAGTAATGGAATTCCCACTAGTCTTCAAACTGTTACCACCATCAATTGGGACCGTTTCAGATTTTATTTAAATCAGAACATTACTGGTAATCCAAAAATTACTAGCCAGATTGAGATTGAGGAGGCGGTCTCTAACTTCGAAGCTAAAATTTCCAATGCAATCAATATGTCAAGTACTGTAAAAAACACTACTTCTAAACAATACAGAATCCCTGCAACAATTAAAGCTAAAATTAAGGAAAAAAATCGAGTTAGGAAATAGTGGCAACAAACTCGTGATCCCAATGTTAAACGCCTGTTAAACAGCCTTCAAAAGCAAATTAAATACGAGCTACCGCAATGACCAATGGTCTGATTACCTTAAAAGTGTACACCCTGAAGATAACTCGCTCTACGATGTAATCAAGAAAATTAAAAATAATGATTATTCAATACCACCACTTAGTAGTCCGAGCGGAATGGTTTACTCTAACTCTGACAAAGCTGCTGTCTTTGCTACTGCAGGTTAATCGATCACTGCAATGCAAATAATATCATTCCTGACGAACAATTTGGTTTCAGGAAGAATCACTCTACCATCCACCAACTGTTGCGCGTCGTCAATGCTGTTGTAGAAGGTTTCAATACCAAAATAAAAACGGCAGGAGTTTTTCTTGATATCAAAAGAGCCTTTGATAAGCTTTGGCATAGGGGCCTCCTAGTCAAACTAATCGACTATAACTTTCCACCCTATCTTATCCACATCATAAAGCATTACCTTTGTGATAGGAAGTTTATTGTCAGAGTAATGGATTGTTTCTCCGAACCACATGATGTGAATGCCGGGGTACCGCAGGGTAGCGTTCTGGGTCCACTTTTGTATGCCATCTAAGTTTCTGATATGCCCAAATCACTCAACGCTATGACTTGCCTTTTTGCTGATGACACGGCCATATTTGCCCAACACCATGATCCCAGACGTGCCTGCCTTTTAGTGCAGAATTATTTAATCGAACTTGAAAAATGGTTCTACAAATGCCATTAATGTTGATAAAACTGCTGCCTTACTTTTCGCGAAGGGCAACCTACGTAATCTTCCTCCCTGTCTCCACCTTTTCGATGAGGACTTAGAATGGGTTGATAAAACCAAATATCTCGGGGTCATCATTGATAAAAAACTTAACTTTAAGGATCACAAAGATTATGCTTCCAAGAAATTTAATATCGCGCTGCAAATGCTCCGACCCATAATCTATAGTAACTCCCTTAATTTAAAAAATAAACTTTTAATATATACTCAAATCATTAGGCCAAAACTAACCTATGGCTGCCAAATTTGAGGCCAAGCGGCAAACAACCATATAGAAGCACTTCAAATCCTCCAAAACAAATTTCTTAGACGAATTGTGAAAGCACCCTGGTTTGTAAACAATCTAACTGTTCACAAAGATTTAAAAATTCCCACCATTCGTGAATTCATCCAATCCTCCACCAAAAAATGTTTCGATGATGTTAATACCTTCACCAACCCACTAATCAGTGTACAGTCTTCACTTTTATGTGGCACGC
>JAPDSC010092678.1:1067-16489 GCA_026290005.1 Latrodectus geometricus | reverse complement strand
ATATATATATATATATATATGTGTGTGTGTGTGTGTGTGTGTGTGACGGTGACAACCTTGTGATTTAAGTATATTTATATCAACAATGCTGTTTTCTGCTATATTGTTCGCAATATTTGTAGAATTATTTGAAAGCAATCAAAATAAATATAAAAGAAGCCAAATTTGAAAAAATAATGAAGCAAAATTATTTATAAAAATATTAATTAAGCATTAAAAGTATATTTTTCTTGAGAAGAACAGCATTCTTTGGTTTCGTATTCATCATTTAAAGTATAATGTTAATTAACATCATTTTAGTCTGTAAAAATTAAAAAAAAAACATGCTCCCTTTGAAAAAGTAAACCTAAAATTCTGACCAAAATTTTAAGAATGGACAAGCAATGAAAGAAATTCTTAGCTTCATTTATTACACTTTAAAATGATTAAAAAAATCCAAAACTTCTTAAATCAGTTTCAAGTCTAAAGCAGTGTGAATTTACTGAGTAGTGTTTAAATTAAATCACATATAACTTTAAATTGATTAAGAAATGCAATTCAAACGAGGTATAGGGAACGAGGTATTTTTAAGGGACTTTCAAGCTCTGAAACATTCATGACTTCTCTCTTCTGCGTTGATCCCCCTCCCCCCTATGCCTTACTCCCCTTTTATAATCAATGATCTACTAGTTAATTAGTGGTTGAAAATATTTATACTTTATTATTTCATCGATTGTTATAGGAATATTTGCTTCCTTGTGCTATTTTTAATTATTATAAATCTTTAAAATACTGTCCAGTTTGAAAAAATTATATTTTTATAAATCATTAAAATATTATACTAAGCTTAGTTAATTTGTCTGATCTTCCGCAAAAACATCAAAATATATTTATTTTATAAATTGATATTAATAGTTTGAAAGTTTGAAATTTTTATTTATGATATTAAATATTTTTAAAAACAGATATTAATATATAAATATGAAATATTAAGTTTTCAAAATATTTGAAACTAAATTGCAAAGATGATTTGAAAATTTTGGGATTGAATGATTATTTGCCTACATAATTACAAAAAAAAATTATAAATTATAGTTTCACTTTATAATTATTATAAATAAAGTGAATCAATTTTTTATTATTTTCCAAATATATGCCAAACAAAAAACTAATCCCATGAAAGTAAAACAATAAAATTCAAATTATCCATATTTATAAATAGATATATAATATCAAACGAACTGTTAATTATTAAATTCCAATATATCAATAATATGTTTATTTTATTTATAATCTTGGTACATTTTGATTACATACTTTTTCAGAAAGAATAATGTAATATGAAACATGATTAAAATTTATTCATGTACAAGTTCAAATGAAAATAAATATATTGAAATTCAATTTGAATTTTTATGCATTTTAGGCTTAAAAAGATTATTAAAAATCTATTGAAATCAATTTTATATAATAGAAACGTAAGGTTATTCTATTTAATATAATAGAATTTTGTATTTTATTACATATAAAAAATTATATTAATTAATATAATAGAATTTTTAATTGTATTATATAAATAATGTTTAAAGATATAACGAGACATTCAAATTTATAAATTTTTATCTAAATTTCCTTTAATTATATTATTTAAAAATGTCAAATGCTAAAATTTTTAAATGTTCACTTTTTAAGATACGTATATAGTGTGAATTAAAGAGACAATTTATATTGAAGCATATAATACTCGTATAATATGTTTAAAAGGAACATTATTTATCAACACATTCTTTAGCACTAAAATCATTACTTTACTAATTTACAAATTCATATATTTTTGACAAATACAAAACAATTTTTTATTAAAAAGAAAAATTAAATTATAATACCTTTGTTACTCATGTAAGTTGTATAAGGCAGTTATTTTAATTCTTTTTGAATTGAAATAAGAAAATAAATAATGTTTTTAAAGTTTACAATATAACGTATTATTTTAAGCCATTTAATATTCAGCTTAAGCCTTATATGTGTTCAGAAAAAGTTCAGAAAATCATGATCATGGATATTTTTTGAGCATTTTATGAATATGTTGATTAAAACTCTTAGCCACCTCATTAATTAATTTCTTTAAATAACTTTTAGTTATGCAGTAAAACAAAGGTAACTATGATAAATACTGATTTTGGTTTCGCAAAATTTTCATTTTAAAATGATTTATTTCCGGATAATTTAATTAAAATTGGAAAAGAAAAATAATTTCACAACTTTAAAATTAAAATACACTTGGTTATATATTTTAAAAAATCTGAAAAATGTCAGATGTTCTTAATGATTATATTCTCATACGTACTTAGTAAATACCTAAAAATTAAACTCATATTCGATTCATTTGTTTTTCAAAATTATTTAAAATATAATTTTGCGCTTTCTTTTAAAATTAATATTTCATATAACTATGTAGAACTTTAAAACTAAGATTTTTTAAGATAAAAATGCCATATTTTATCATAAATTTAATAAAATATGAAGCTTATATATTCGGTTTATAATGATAATCCTTTATATATTATAAAGAATTATTTGAAAATTAATTATCATTGAGTTCACTCAGAACTATAATTATTTCAGTTTAAAATTTCTTGCAATAATAATAAACTCATTTTTAAATTATAATTTATTAATTTCTATTATATAACATATAATTTAAAAAAAACATATTGTAAAATATTTCTGGTAGAATGGAAAGCACCCTTTAAAAAACTGGAAAATATAAATCTAAAGCAGAAGCTAAAGACAATTATATTTCTTCAAAGCATATAATCAATTACAAAAACATTCTTTTTATATTGAATTATAATGAAAACCTTGAACATAATTTGAATACATTACTATCATTATATTAAAAATATCAAGTAAAAAGTTCATAAACGTCTGTAGAAGGAAACAAATATAAGTAAACGAACAAGACGCAAATACATGCGTATAAAATAATTTTTAATTGAAAAATATAGAGCATATTAAAACGTATACAGAGTTAAATATTAAGTTTAATCTGTTGAAAGATAGCATAAATTTTTAAAACTGGTTGCATGGTTTTTATCCATAAAATGAAGGTAATTCTTTTGTTGTAACTTTTACATCAAATTCTATTCAGCTTTGAAAATTCCTTTGGGGCTTTTCTTTTCATGATGTAAATAAACTATTATCTGCATCGTTATAATTTGCCACCAACATGAAGGAAACATAAAAAAATTTAAAATAATAAAAACATATAAATTATTCTGACAGAGAAAAATCATTCAAACGTGTTTTATGTGATAATAATTTACAATTTAAGATTATTATTGTGTCTATAGCTCAACCACATATTACTGCCTTGGATCTCTTGATAAACAAACAAAAAATTACTTTTGTTTATTTTTGTGTATAGAAGCGTTGATCGTGTTAAAACATTGTAATATAATGTAGAGATAAAAACTATGAACACATATTTCTCTGTGCTACACTTTTCATCCGTTCTTGGTTAAATCTTATATGATTTCCCTATTTCCAATTCGTATGAAGTTGAAAGTTTCAAAAGAAGTTTGTTGACTGAGGGAAATAATTAATTCTGGGTTTCATTGCTTTAAGATAATATTTCTTTTAAAATGACTCTAAAAGCAAAAGTACTTAGCTGATGATAAAGAATTGAAAAATTTTTTAAAGAAGTTTAAAAATTAATACACAATTGTAAGAAATTGCTGTACATACTATTTTTAGGAAATTATAAGGCACCAAACTACCATGAGATTCTAAGTAAATTGTTAAACTTTTATATTTCTTTTGACATCTCTGTTTCATCAATAACGAACAAAGGGATATTTTTTTTAGAAAAATATTACCTGCTTTAAAAAGGAAGTATCAAGATTAAAGCAATGCAAGAATTGCTGGATATTTAAGAAAACTATTCTGCTTCTCAAATATGAAAAAAAAACATTTTAAGGAAGTTTATTTCATGTTTTAAAAAAGTTAAACAGTATCAAGTTTGTAAACTGACATATAGCATTACATTCCTGAGCACCAAGTGCGACACAGGAGTCCTGACTGATTGATAAAAGAACATCCTTATTGATGCTTAGCATAAAGAGTTAAAATCCAACCCCTTTTTACATATTCACCCAAAAGCTTTTATTTATTGTTTTGAGAAATGTAATTTATCTCTCTCGTATATTAGATATCTAAACAAATAAAAGTCATTGTAAGTGATTTTAAACCTCCACCGTAATTTATTTTTCTGCAGTATTTTTCTTCTATGGTATGTTTTACTTGTGTATCGCAATGAGGCAAACTCATAATTTCTAAATTATACTGATTAAAGTTCTATCAGTAACGAGTCATCCATCTATTTTAGCGTGGATCCCCCGCATCGGAGAGCACTTTCGTAGATAATCGTAGTGAACAGATAAAATGTTATGAAAGCCATAATTTATTAATGATTTTATAAATAGCTTGGCTGTGTTGCTGCTTTCAGAAAATGCTATACAATCGAACAATCATGTTAAAAATAAATACTGGGATGGAAACTTTTTTCAGACAATTCTTTGTATGTTCAGCTTCAAAATTTGTTTAGCGACTTTAATAACTATGTGACTTTAATTAAGAGAAAAACGTTTAACAAGAGAGAGAGTGAATCTTTTTTTTATTTTAAGAAAATGGTCTTCCCATTAAACGGTCTAAAATAATAATCACATCTACAGTAAATAGTAAATGCTGGAAAAAACAACTGATCGATGAAACAACCTACAACTATATTTCGTCTTGAAATAATACTCAATGCAACCAATTGATGCTTGCGGTGCTGTTAAAACACTTTTGTGTAGCTACAAGAATTTATTGACAATATATTATGTAATACAACAATCAGTTCGTGGTCGAATTTCAAATGGCTGATGTGGTCTTATTTTGGTGTTTCTTGTGTGACAGTTTTTAGATACATCTTCTATAAGCTTCTGCAAGCTTGTAACTGGAAAGATTAAAAATGGAAATTCACTTTCGAATGTCATAACATTGTATTTCAAAAATAAATGTAAGTCTTGAAAACTAGGGTTATATGATTAGAGTTTAAAGACATAATGGCTAAGGACTGCTAAAACCCTATATTCTTAAATATAATTAAACTCAAACCAATTTAAATAATGCGATTTTTAGCATACTGCTTTCTTTCCCCACAATTTATGTATATAGTTCATTTACATATATGTATATATGTTTACGTACATAAAAGCATAAGTATAATTAATTACATCTTTTATCAATTCTGTTTTTCTAAACCTTATGATCTTTATACTATAAAAGCTGTTAAATACTTGAAAATGTCAAACATTGACCATTTAAATTCAGATGACCTTCAAATTTAAAAGACTGAATTTTTGTGTATAAAATTAACAATTTTATTATAATAGCATAATACAAAATGTTTTACCTGTTTCTTAGCAAATATATATCATTGATTCATTTTACATATTTAATGAAAACAAAATTTAAAGTGAATTACTGCATTTAATTTACTTACTACGCATGAAAGGATTTTTAAATTACAGATCTCAAGATTTTTTTACAAAATTTAATAGAAGATACAATTTTTAATAGAAGCAAATTGAAGAAATAACCAAGAACTATATATTATATATATGGAACATTTTAGCGAAATATGCGAGGAATATAAATGTTTACACAACATCGATTATTTTATTGGAAAAATAATCAATAAAATGTATATGAATTCCATAATTATACAATATATATAATTGTACACATTTCATAAAAACATTTATTTTAACTTTGCATCACACAAATTCATTCTCCATGAAAAAAAATGTTAAATTTAATTTATTAAAATAAGACGATAAAATATTTCCCTCGGTTAATGTAAAAAGTAAGTGTATGCATAAAATGTGTATTCTAGTTAAGCATATAAATAATTATCTTAGAAATTCTTTTTAAATAACTAAGAATATTTTTTACTTTTATAAACGCTAGCCTTAACGAGTATTCATTAAACTTTCAAATTATTAAAGTAATATGCATTTCCTAAATGTTTCCTTGTAATTTAATTTGATATGAAAGTTTAAATATTTTTCTTTGGCAATTAAGTTTAATAAGATCAGTTAAATACTTCAAAGTATTGCACATTTAATTTTATAGTATTGATATTTGCTTTATAATTTTTATTTCTTTTATTACTCCTTTTGACTAATACAAACTATTAGATAAAATTGGTTCACAGAAATTTAATCATAGTTAAGTAAACATCTTAAAATGCTTCTCATAATATGTTCAGAACCTGATTGCCTTTTTCATTCTCGATATTTGCTTGTTAACTAGTTTTTAAATTTAAATTGTTATTTATTTGATTAAAATAACAGTAATATGTTTTAAATTTGATATCCAATGTTAATAAATTATTAAGTTACACCAAAGAAAGTATAAAAATAATTTATAATAAAATTTAGTAACCAATTTATGATTCTTTACTCTCTAAAAATTGCAAAATAAATTGCTTCTATTGATATTTTTTGCTATGGAGTATAAAGAGTTTTAAGTATATTTGCATTTTTAGTAATTAAATAATTGAATTTTATTGAAGTTAATTAAAAATTTTGAATGAATAAAAAAATAATTTAGATAAATATTTTAGACAAATTTTATAAATTCCAATGAAATTATATATTTACATTTTTTACAACCTGTTTGCTTATCGTTCATGATTGAATAAAATGGAGTTAGTTGTTGTTGCTGTCGAGTGCCAGCTAGGCTGGCAATATGGGGTGCGCTGCTCCACTTTTCCAGCTGAACCATATTTGGTGTGGGTACGACTTCCTCAGTACACACATGCCATAGGTACCTGTTTATAGAGTAGGCAACCATTCACACACAAAGAAAGGACAAAGACAAGAAAGAGAGAGAGAAAGCACATCCATGCCCGAGCCAGGACTCGAACCCAGGTCCCCCCCCATCTGTAGTCAGGTACGCTAACCACTAGACAGGTTGGGCGGCAATAGGGTAAGTAAAAGAACACATTTTTTAATCAGATTCACGTCTCATGTCATAAAAACCCATTGACAAATGATGTGGGAATATATTCCATAAAGTTTCATGTTTTTAACAACTGTATAGATTTTCTTATGTAATGAAAATAAATAATTAATATATTTTTAGATAAAGCACGCTTATTATTTTGAGATCCGATAAAAAATATTATTATTTTATTGAAAATGTTTTTACACTGCAAAATTACAAATATATGAGTCTTGTCTAATGAATAATCGTATCAAATATTTAATAATAAATAAATCATAACTGTTATTAAATAAAATATTTAGATTAAACATAATACTACATATATTTTAAAAGTTACCCGGCACAAGAGTTATTGGGAAATTTTACGTTAATCTTAAAAAATAGATTCGAATAACGAATCAATAATAAATTATTATAATAAGCGTAACAAGTGAGGTAAAAATTATTTTCTTTATGTATCTCTTTTGTGTCTCGTAGTCCTAAAAATTAATTGAATTGGTCGATTGTGTAAATCACATTATTGATATTAAAAACAATTTTAAACTTTTATAACTTACTTTAATACCAATAATACAAAAGATAAGAATTTATTAAATGATTTTACGACCAATTTTTGATTTGATTCTAAGTTTAAAAAAACGGTATAAAAGTGAAAATTCTTAACACAAATTATTGAAAATTTTAATGAATTAATATTCACAGCAGAATACATACTAAATTTGTAATTAGATTAAAATTTTATTTTTAAGTATCATTAATTAAGAATGTGTGAACATTTATAAATATTATTATTAAAAAAAAACTTAATTTGTTATTGCTAAAGATCTGGAAGAAATTAGGTAAACATATTGCAATTACATTTTTAAATTCAAATTACTTTATTTTTATTGCTGACATTTTATCCATAAAGGCTCATAATGTATTGATTCTTATCCTTTTAAAATTTGTTTTATAAAATTTCATCACTTTTATCAAAAATCCCAACATTTATAATTTTATTACATGATAAGCTTTAAGAAAACTGAAAGCGGTAGTTCCAATGTGATAGTTCAGTTCTATGATTCCAAAGAAACTCAAAAACTCTGAATATGTATATACATATAACGTAAACATGTTTTTTCGTAATTATTTATACTTTATAGAAAGAATAAGATCAGATTTAAAAGAACGAAGTTAAAATCTTTTCATGTTTTTGAAATACAATATACACTTCTAATTTTGATACCTTTCATGTTTTCCATATAAAAATAAATAATTGTTGTGTTTAAAAACATTCATATTTTAATGATTTTATGATGAATATAATGTTTACAAGAAAAAGCATTAATTAATTTCTTCTTCAATATATAATAATATAACAAATACTAAATTGGCATTTTAAACAGCATACATTTTCAAAAATGAAACAAATTAGAATTCAAAATAAAAGGAAATTTTCTGAGATAAATTTTATGTTTTCATAACATATTTTAAATTTGAACAAAAAGTGCTTAAAATAATGCAAAATGATGTTCTAAAATCACAAAATTAAATTATCAATATTTGAATATGATAATGAAAAGAACAGAACTTACTAAATCATTATCCTATATCTATTCAGGTATGGAGAAGAAAAAATTGTTTAAAAGAAAATGTTAAAACAGTGTTTTGCAATCAGCCTGAAGCGAAATTTTTTGAATTACTGTACTTCCCAAGTAAAGGAGAGAAATGAAACAATTTGCGCATTTTCTTTTAAATTTCAACTGCAAATGGAAAATGAAAACAGTATTTAAGAGAAATACTCTGAAGTTGGATTATGAATTTCATTTCTGAAGTTAACTATTTTTCTGAATAATCGTGTAGTTCTGGTAGAAATAAAAAGTTCCTGTTGAGCATATTTTATACACTACTTTGACATAATTGGGTTAATGATATTCCACTTTATTAAATTTTCACATATATATATATATATATCACAATTCAATAAATAAATGAAAACAAGAAAACAATTTTATGGACATTAATTAATAATTTATCAAATACTGGTATAACTACCAAGAACGTTATAATCATGCAGTGTTTACGTTTGGGAATTTTTTTAAATTTATATTTTATAATTGAATATACTGTATATGAAGCATAAAATTCGAGAATCGTTATTAACTAATAGGGGCGTGATATCAAATTAATGTCTCTTTATGCTTAAATCTTGGTAAAGCTAAGAATTTTAAGTATTAAACATTATTGTATTAATTAAAATTTCAATACTTTCACTTAATTATATAGCTTGTATGATGCAAGAATTAGAGATGAAAGAGGAACTTTAAATTTCAACTTTTAAAAGATTAAAACTCCTCTTTAAATTTCTAATGTAAAAGTGTCATATTTTGTTTTAAAACAAGTAAGCCTTGAAATATAAGATTTAAAAATTAAATAGCACTAGTATTTTACAGTAATTATTTCTAATATTGAATTAAATATGTTTTTTTTTTGCTCTCTTCTATTAAAGTTAAATTAATCTTCAATCTTCTTTCACTGTTAAAAATATATTAAAATTAGCTTTAATAGAAATTGGAAATAAATCGATTTGCTGGAATATTTTGCATTTTGTCTATATCATTATGCATTATAATGTTATTGTGTTTTAAGATATTTATTTCACAAATTTTATGTACTGATTAATTTTTGTGATTCAATGCATATAATTATAACAACAATGAAATTCTTGCAATTAAAAACGGTTTTTCTCTATGAGAAATGTTGGAAAAAATTGTTCATCATTTAATAGACTTTTAAAAAAATACTAATACCAATCCTAATAAAATATTTTAACTCTGTTCCCTTTAAAAATATTTTAAGATCGATTTTGTTGAAATCAGTATGTTATTTATAGCATTTGCAAGTTGCTTGAAAAATTATACAAAATGTCCAGTGAAATATTTCACAATAAATTTTGGATTTCATACGCGGCTTAACTGCGTAGATTTTGTATCTTTACTCAAAATACAATTTTAGTTTTTAAGGAGAAACATTAATATGTTAAAGCAATTCCATTATTCTATCTGTTGATATATTTTTCCCATTTTCAGTCAAAATGCTTCATTTCTATAGTTTCCTTTAATACTGAGTAATTTTATATCTATATATAATCAAACTTGCTTACAAGTTAGTATACGAGTAAACATAGCACAATGATTGTTAAGCTGAAACAAATTTAAATTCATATTAATCTGCTATTATCACCAGAAAATGCTTATCAACAATGTCATTGTGTCAAATGGCATGTATGCTACAATTAGTGTCACTATTACACCTTCCTTCATAACGATCTGATAAGCAGCTTTTGTCAGCTTAAACATTAAACTGTAATTTATACTGTCACAAAGCTTTGATAGGCATCTTAATGTGAAAAGCAGATCACGCATAAACACAAAGTTCTGGAATTCAATGTCAAAATGCTTACTTTTTGCGTCTTCTATGAGATATTACGTCTAAAAATCATTGATCTTTGAGAGAAAGAATTGTTTTGCTTTTCTTTTTGTGAGGAATATTCATGGGTCCTGATGTAGAATAATGAGTATGACTATTATAACATCTAAGCCAATTCCAATTAATGCAATAAAAATTATAAAATAATGTTTCAAATTAAATAAAAATAACTACAGTAAAATTTATTTTTTTGAAAAATTATTGAATGTTTTCTAGATATGTTTGCCCTTAATAAAAATAAAATCTGAAAATTCAAAAATGCGAAATCAAAAATGTATATAAAACGCATATATTATTGTTGGTCACATTTTATACGTGTTACTATAAAGATTGAGCTGATTTTAAAATAAAGTAAAGAGATTTCTTATTTGACTTCCAAAAATGTTGATTCTCAAAAGAAATTTGCTTTTTATAGTTAAAATATTTGTAAGAGTAATTATAACAACCAATTTTGAAGGAAGCTTTTTCATTAATCAATGAAAATATTAACTTTATTAAATATGTGTAGTTTTTTTTTTCTTTTTTAAGAAAGAAAAACGAAATTTTGAAGTATTTTAATTATTTTATAATAGTATATTATTACTATTATGTTTTTAACATTGACATATGTTTTGCATTTCTAACAAACTTCAAACATTGGTTTTCGGAAAATATTTTATCAAAATATCTTTATCAGTATCTATTTCAACAAATAGGCAAAATATCATATTTGTTAGGATATTTTAATCAATAGAAAACAAAGGAAATAGTAGAGCTTATCTTAACACTATTTATCAATATTTTGTACTTGAGATAAATGAAACTGTTAAAATTTCCACAATTTATTTGAAAGAAAGTTTGCTTATGTCATTATTTTTTCTAACAAAATTATTATAAAGAAATCCAGATGGAGACTAATGGAATAAAAAAATGAAATAAATCACTTTTCTTAATTGTTTTAAATAAATCAGATTTTAAGAGCTTAATCTTGACCAAAAATTATTGTTTACCTACAAAAATAAAATTTAATCGTTGTTCTAAAGTTTAAGCTGACTATTTTATAACTATCAGACTACTGTAAATTTGAAAAATAATTATACAATTTATTGTTATTTTAATTTAAAAAGATTTATGTGAGCAATTTTCAAAATCTTTTAAAGTCTGGGGTAGAAAGGAAATGTCAATGCGTGAAACACATTTTATAATGTCAAGAAATAGTTTTGTGGTTTAAAATGATAAATATTTAATATGGATGGTACATTCTTGATATATTTGGTAAACCTGAACAGTGAGCTTACTGAATTTATATTATTGGTAAAGATTAATATAGTAACAATTATTGCTTGAAACATAATAGAAAACATACTTTAAATTGTAGTTTGAATTTCTTAACTATTATTGCTGTTTCTAATAATAGTTTAATAAAATATTCTGACAAATGCATTTTAAACCATGTATATTTTAATGTAATTTATAGATTTTTTTATTTACTTAAATATTTCTTTCTTTAATTTTTATTAAAATAAACATGTAACGCTTGTTACAATAAAAGTGTACCATCATTTTTATTATTAACTATAATTGTATCATTGTTTTGATGTTTTTGATAATAAAATTTAGACGAATATATTTTCGAAAATACATTCATGTAAACGAAGCTAAATTTTTAAATATAAATTTCAAAACATGGCATTTTTATTAATGTTAATTAAAATGACAAACATTTTGAAAATTTTATTACAATAGAAGTACATGACGTTTGAATCCATGCTTGATTACAATTGCGTTGAATATTTTAATTTCAAGTATATAAATTACATTTTGAAAACAAAATTAATGAAATTTTTCAGCTAGATTTTTAATGAAATTGAATTAAAAAATCACAGTCTGTATTACTGAATTCTAACATGTTTAGTGATTAAACTTTGATTCTAATGAGAGAAGTTAATTAAAATGATAGAAATTAATTAAAATGTTATAATGTGCAGTAGTTAAAGAATTACAATTTATTATAGAATTGATAAAAGAAATTAAATGCTTACTTGACAAGCATGAAGATATTTAGAATATTTTAAACTCAACTTTATGAAATTCCCCATTATTACAAATAAAATGCATGGAATACATTTTTTTGAAATCCAGTTTGTTGTCAAAATAATTCATTGTGCAAAACATTACTGTTTGTACAAACATTCACTATTAATGATAAATTAATGAACTCATATCTATATTTTTGTTCCTGAATGTTTACATAATTTTCTGGAAAACCCCTTACAAAATAAGACCTTGTAAATGAATTTATGTCTAAATGAATGTCTAAGGTAACAAGTGATAATACTCAATTGAAACAATGTTCCTATTACAATTGAGTCATGATGAGAAACTCAGTGTTCATTTTTACATTTTCAGATGTTACAGAATGGAACTGACCTGAGAAATCATGTGAGTTCCTGAGATATTTAATTTTGAATTTGATTATGGTTAAAAATAACTTTTGATTTTGCAATATTTCTTTAAAGTGTATATTAAGATATTTAATTTAACATGCAATATTGATATTGTTTTATTATGGATTTTAAAAGTGACTCATAAAAATATTTAATGTTCAATTTAATATTTTCTTAACATTAACTTGTTAAATCCCAAGAGATATTTTAGTTATAGTGTTAAAGTTTGAGTTTTCCTGTATAAGAAATTTAAATTAAGTAGTACTTAATTTTATTTAAGATTAAAATATTCCAAAACCATTTACTTTACAACCATAGAATTTGTTTCGTTTCTTAATAAAAATAAATTTTATCTAGTTATTTAAGTTTAAAATTATGTTAATACTAAATGCTTAAATGTTCAAATTCATATTATATTTTTCATTTAAATAAGCAATCACGTAAAAATTACTTAAGTAATAAAATGGATAAGAAGAAAAAATTAAAAATTATTTTGAATATTATTTGTAAAAATATTGAAATGAAACTATATTTCAAATAAATTACTCACAAAAACGTACTTTATATCTTAAAAATAATATATTTGTAGAAATTATTACGGAAAAAGTTTATTACAAAAATATGCAAGCAACCTGATTGGAAATACTCCAATTTTACACTTTTATTTTTCTAAATAGTTTCATTTAAACAAAATAAATATAACGAAAACAATTTCTTGAAATTAAATTATTTTTCGATGTGTAAAAAAGGGATAAAATATAATCATTTGAATGAAGAATCTTGTCTAATTATATAAGAAACCAAAATCTTAAAAGAAATGTCGATTTGTGAAATCCTAGCTTGCCATAAAGCTTACATGCATGTCATAAGATGAATACCATTATATTTTTTTCCTTATTTATAGTTCTCTTTGGACAATTCCTAAACTCCACTGATTTGATTTTGCATTTTACTGAATACTCTGTAAATCCTGTTATGGTATAAAATACTTGGAAGCTTTGATTGTAGTTTGAAAATGAATTGAATACAATACAATTGCATAAAGTGAACAGGATAAACTCAATTTAAAATTAAAGATACATTTTTATTAAAATCTGTTAAATTTTTAGAAATGTTTTTTATTTAAAATTTTATCATTCTTTCTTCTAGCAGCCATATAAACTTTTCAATGAAACATATTTATTTTCTTTATATACGGACTCATTTGTTTTACTTAAAGTTGATTAAGATGCGCATTTATTAGAAGCATAAAATACATAAAAAATAAGCTTTATTTCTATACATTTTTTAAAAAACAAGAAATATTTGCTTTCTTATTTGTTATATTCAATGAAGTAGATAGTACTTATTTAATGGGATAAAATGTAAAAATGTCTAGAGAAAACTGCCTTCATAAATGTGGAACTACAAATTAAATAATAAATAATTTTTTGTTTAAGTTCAGGAAATAGTTTAAGATATAAATAATTGCTGAATTTATTTTGATATTAATCGTTATTTATTTATTGAATGAACATACATTACAAACAACTATACGCCATAATAAAAAAAATTAAATTCAATTATAAAAATGGTATTTAAAAATGTATTTTGTTTTTCCATAATTTTAAAAAATCTTCTTAATCTATAATATTTTGCATTAGTTTATCTTTAATTATATCTAAAAAAATTAATTTTTATTTGCAACAATCATATACAGGTATGACAAAATAACTTCCCATTTCGAACAATAATAAAAAAAGTAGTAAATATAAGAAGGAGAGAATAATCTCGTTAGAGAGAGAAGTTTATAAAGTTTTGTGGCAATGTGATTCAGTTATCATCTTGCATTGGAGTAATGAACGTGGTGCATTTGCCATGGAGGAAAATTATTCGAATGGTGGTTTAATTATTTCAAAGCAGCATGGTTACCGAAATTGCTTCAATATTGCACATTTGGAACCTATCTGAGACTGGAAATATATTACTGATTACTAATTTCTGAGAAGAAAAAAAAAGAGTTTGCCCCTGCTTTTTAATGAAAAAACTGTCAGAGTCAGTTCATGCGAGAACATGTAACTTTCATGAACATGTAACATGTAGTTTGGTGATGTATATTTTCAGAAAGACATAGGAACATGCCATACTTCAAATAATTGAGACTTCTAACATATGTTGTTAACATGCGAAATCAGTTCCCAGTTTCCTCATTTCAATAAAAGACGTTTTGGAGACTCCTGCACTTTCTTCAAATTTGTCATTCATGTAGTTTCTTCTTGTTGGAGTTTCTTCTTTCTATTCATGTATCTAAAAGAAGCACTCACAAACTTTGGGAGATCTCTAAATAAACATCCAAATACATACAGTCAAAATAACTACCAGCATAGTGTGGAATGTGATGAAAAACAAAAAATTTGGTTTACTCAGCATACCGACAACGGCAATCGTAACTTGCCAGATATTCTATTTAACGCTATGCAAACCAAAACATTTAAAAGTATAGTTTTGTATAGT
>JAPDSC010092673.1:0-10345 GCA_026290005.1 Latrodectus geometricus | reverse complement strand
TTCAAATCCCGGTTTGGGCATGAAGGTTTCCTTCCTTTCTCTCTGTATTTTTGTCCTCTCTTCTTCTGAGATGATGGATGAAAATGACCAGCCCTATAAACGGGTTTGTGGTGGCGTGACGTGGTCAATGTTACCTCCGTGACTTGGTTCACAGGTGCCCAACGGGTAACGCTAAATGAGTAGCAATTTCCGGCCTTGTGGTGAAGGGTTAATCACCCCTGGCCCACCGTTAGAAAAAAATATATATATACTACCCTTTTAAATCTTACCCTTCTATTTCGTGATGTCCAAAGAGAAAGGATAAGTATATAACACGTTCCGGGTTCAAATCCCGGTTTGGGCATGAAGGTTTCCTTCCTTTCTCTCTGTACTTTTGTCCTCTCTTCTTCTGAGATGATGGATGAATGTGGTCCGCCCTATAAACGGGTCTGTGGTGGTGTGACGTGAGCAATGGTACTCCTACCTCCGTGACTTGGTTCACAGGTGCTCACCGGGTAACGATAAAATGAGTAGCAGTTTCCGACCTTGTGGCGAAGGGTTAATCACGCATGGCCCACCGTTAGAAAAATTATATATATATACAACCCTTTTAAATCTAACCCTTCTTTTTCGTGTTGTCCAATGAGAAAGGATAAGTGTTATCATGCTCGGAAGGTCATCGATTCGATACCTAGTCGAACAGAAAATCGTCATTCTAACTATATACATGTCAAAATTTCTACAAAGTCCAACACTTCTATATTGGTATATCATGATGTGAAGTAGAATTTGCGAGGTTTCGTGTGTACTTTGTCTTGGAGAGTTATTAAATATTACAAGACGGTTGTCTGTGTTTAGCGACTTTAGTTGACAGAAATAGTTTATGCCCAAAAGATACGGAAACACGGAAAAGATATGAAAGGAAATGTACAAAATATATGTAAATTAAACTTACCTTTTTCAGTGATAATTTAATGCTCTCAATATGAAAAATTTATGGGCTGTCAATTATTAAAGCTGTGAGAATATTAACTTAGTTGTATTTTAATATTTTAATACATTTTTTAAATAAAAAAATTTTCTTTATATATCATGAAATTTTCTCGTTTGATACTCTAACAAACTTAAAATCTTTCTTTTTAATGAGGTCAGCTTTTTCTTAACCTCTTCTTTCCACGTTAGGCGACGTTTCCTGGAGCTGATATAACCAATTAGGAAACGTCTTTTATTACTCCTGACAGTTATTGCTCTTTGGTAAGATAATGTAAATATTGATTTTCTTGGCGGATGATATTTGAAGCACAACATTATTAAATAAAGTATTTATTTCACCTTTCTCGGCCCACAGTAAAAAAAATAAGAAATGACAGGCTATGTCTCATTACAGACCTTTTCTAAAGAAAGAAAGATTATTTGGGTAGGCATTAATTAAATTTCATTCTAACATTAATTTTTATAATTTTATCCATGTTTAGATCGGATTTAATTAAGAAACAATGTTTGCTTAAATTTTGAAATAGATACTTTATTAAGAGGAAATTTTAATGAAAGGAAAAATCATAATTGGTGGAATTAAAGAACGAAATTAATATTCTTACAATGGTAATTAAATAAAATATTTAATAAGTCAGTGAGTATAAGATAATTTTTTTTTTACAAAACTAAAGAAGAATTCAGTTTTGAAGTACGACCAACTTCTAATTATTTATGAATAAAAATCAATTATTTCGCTTGTAATTAGAAATCCAGAATACTCGGTTCAAATATGTCTGAATTATAAATAATATTCGAGATGTTTACCTCCTTTTAATTACATAACAAAATTCCATTATTCTCATTATCTTTTTGTGGTTTATTCCTATTGGCTAGTCTCTGATATATCAGAGACTAGCCAATCGGAATAAACCACAATAATGTAATTTTCTTAACAACAAGGAAATAGGACAGCTTCAGTTTATCATATGATAGAATTCATCTTGGTAGAAGAATGAGCTCCATGTTTTCAGAATTTGTAAATAGTGAATAAGACATAGCTTTTCAAAGTGGTAAAACATACAATCAAGACATATTTCCATTAGCAACGACAAATTTCTAGCAAGCATAATAGACCTTCAGTAGGGTCGGGTATAGATCCTGCAACTATCCGGAAATCGAACAACGGCTTTACAAACCAAATCACTGTGGCTAACAAAGTCATTTTACAAACATTTACTAGGAAATGTGGATCGCGGTGGTTAGGGCATCATTCTTATTACCGGTAGTTAGTTCGAATCCCGCCTTAGCCGAAGATCCGTCGTGTTCACGAAGGACGACTAGGGCACGTAAAATAAGTCTTGTCGCAATGTCTTCTATCTTCCCATTCCAAATTAATGCCTCCAGGCTATTGGTTAGAGCCAGACTATGGGTCTTCTCTGGCTTCACTCTCTAAATTGGAAGATCCAAATGGTGCTGCCATCTATGAGCCAAAGTCGTTTTTCCATCTTCGTATGGGGCAGCTATATTCAATAACGGAAGATACTCTATGTGACTTCATTCGTCCAGTCCCTGACGGGTGGTCTTGGCTTCATCTAGTGTCATAAGTAGCAACATCATCAACAATGAGGATATATTTTAATTATTGAGTCAAAACTGATAAGAAAATAATTTGAAATTATTTGAATTTAAAAAAATAGTATTCATTTATAAAAATTCAAAATTTCATTTTTAATCTCTTATAATTTTCATATCCATTAATAACATAATAAGTGAGCAAGTTCCCACGGAAGCCCGTAATTTCAATAATAATAATAATAATAGGCCATTTTGAAGAAATTTTGAATTACTAGAGAGAACCATTATTTCTAATTATATTTCTACCACAAGTTGATATTATTCCCGAATTACATATTCCAAAATAATAAAACTGCGTTTTTAAAATGAAGTTCATAATTTCAAAATTATGGTTTGAGACTTTATAAACAATTTTATTTACGTGCTCAATTCCTTATTTTACAAATCTTCCATCCATTTCCTTTTAAAAACACACAAAAGATTCATTTTTAACTAGCATTAACTGTATCATTTTGACGATTTTTTCCACCCACATGAATTATATCACCGCCTAATTATGCGTTATTATCTTCAAAGAGTGTATATTCTTTATATAGTTTGAGTTCTGAAAGGGAAATAAAAACATTTCAAATGACAAATCGATGAAAATATTTCTACATCAATGGCTTAGCTTACGTTACACTATCATAATTATGATAATATAACATAAATTAAACCATTTGGGGTAAAGTGTTATCATTGTTGGAAAATAAAGTTCTCGATATTTTTCAACAAATTACTATACTGATGTTTTTTTTATTTTTTACTTGACATTTAACAATCTTTAAGCATTTTCATGACAATGGTAAATTTCTGATTTATTTCGATTCAACTCCTTAAAATATCATTTGAAAAGATGACTATACAAAATCTTAAAACTTTTTCCAAATAAAAACCTTTTGTTAAAGATTATTTCCAAATAGGTGTATGTGCTTGCGCTTGAATTTTTATAATGAAAGATTATTTAGTTTTTTATAACACAAGATATCAACAACACGTGCTAAACATAACCTTGGTGTAGAGCAATGATTTTCGAAATAGAAGGTCCAGTGCTCTACATCCACCATTGCTTCACAACGGTGGTAAAGGTAACGTTCTACTTTCTATTTTCAAAACTGATGGTGTAGATGCTTAGGAGTTTTCCTATCTTACATCATTGTTATATATGTCACTAGCATTTAAAAAGGCTTTATTTCGTGGTTGTCATTTAAATTTTTACAAGAGCATGCAAGGTCACGGTAGTCTAATTGGTTAGGGTATTACTCTCTCGATTGCCAGGTTGTGGGTTCGATTCCCAGAGTACTACAGAGCATCCTGTTCACTAATGGCGACTAATTCCTGTAAAATATGTCATGGTTTCAATGTCCTACATGTTCCCATTCTGAATTAATACCTCTGGGAGTGTTAGGAGTCAGGTATTGGGTCTTCTCTGGCTTCCCATCACTAATTCGGAAAATCAGGTGGTGCTGCCATCTATGAGCTGAAAATCGCACTTTCACTCTCATGAGGGGTTTCTGACGGAAGAGGGAAGATGTTCTATCTGATTTCATTTGCACAATTCCAAAGAGACGGGCTTGGCTTTGGACAACAACAACGTAAGCATTCTGCTTTTAGACTACATATTACACAGTATGTAAATCCAGTTACACGGCTACATAATTAGGATTTCTGGGTTCTTTTTTAAGTAACTTTTGGTTAAGTAAACTGTGGTGCACACTTCTTTTAACGATAAAAAGGGGTCTCGTGTTCAAAATACAGAAACTTCAAATCTCCAATAACCTGAAATATTTTTATACTATTGTCATCATACATATGGTGAAATTGCTGTTAATTAAACAAGAAGGGGGTTGATTTATAATATTTCTTGCAACAAAGAATTCATATCTAAGTTTAATTTCCTGTTTCAGTACTCCTCATTTTTAACTAATTATTTCATGATCAATTATTTGAAAAAAATAAACTAATACTTGTTTTCAAAAAAGCATAAGTTAATGTTTATAAGCTTATGTAATACATTGATTAAAATTTCTAACATTTGTTATAAAAAAAGTTTAAGTATATGTTTATGCTCTTGAATTCATTAAAATTTAAGAAAATATTGCATTTTGTTGATCTCATTTTAATCTATCTGTACAATTTCTAATTAATTAAAATGTATACAGTACTGCATGATTTAATTTACATAGAAATTTTTTTAAAAAGATTATTTATTAATCTATAAAAATTATTTAATTGCTTATTTACTTTCCCCTTGAATATTTTTAAGTAGAAATGAAGCGATAAATCTAATTAGTTATTTTTTTAAACAAAGCATCAAGCATTTAAAGAGGAAAATATTTGATAAAAATTGATTCACATAAAAGGATCATTATTGTGTCTGTAAACTTGAAATTAAATATTTTCAGTACATAACATTATTTTAAATGAAATGTAAAAGAGAGATTATTTTTTTAAGAAGTGAATGTTTCATTTAATATTTATATAAAAAAATATTTATGCTTTTAATATATATATTTACATCATTTGCTGTGTTGAACTTTTATAAAATTAATTAATCAACATAATATTTTATGTAATAAATTAAAAAATACTTCTGATTTATATCTATTTGCATTTAAATGTAGTTTTAATACAAAAAAATATTGTTATCAATAAAAACTAAAAAGAGTAAATCATATATTTGAATAACCAAAAATTATTTAAATCACAAAAATGTTTAAGAATTTTGGCAGTAAGCAATATAAATTTCCATTGATAATAGTTAAAATTTAATATATGATTATAATTTTCATGCACAAAGCAAATAAAATAAAGGATGCCAATTGGTGTCCACACTAAACATCAGTATAGCTGTTACACAATCTAAATTACATTTCGTAAATAATTTATCTATATTTAGTTAGTTTTATATAAATGTCAGATTTATTAATGATTTTTAAATAAGTTATCTACATGTATCAAGTTTCTTAAATAATTTATATATACTTATCCAGTTTCTTAAATAATTTATTATCTATGCTTAACTAGTTCCTTAAATAATTTATATATACTTATCCAGTTCCTTAAATAATTTATACATACTTATCTGGGTTTTTTTTTAAATAATTTATTATCTTTACTTATCCAGTTCCTTAAATAATTTATACATACTTATCCAGAGTTTCTTAAATAATTTATTATCTATACTTAACCAGTTCCTTAAATAATTTATATATACTTATTTAGAGTTTTTTCTTAAATAATTTATCTATACATAGCCAGTTTCTCAAATAATTTATCTATATGTAGCCATAGTTTTGTAAATGATACTATCTCAAAGGTTTTCATATTCTATTTTAAGAATAAACTTATTTTTAGTTATAAACTTATTTTAATTATAAACTTATTTTTAAAAATAACAGTTGAAAATTACTTTAAATAATCAGTGAGTGTGTATGACCTGAATAGAGTATTGCCAATGTCAGCAAAAAAATATCAGCAAAAACACGGATATTTGTTAGTTCCATCATGAGTCACTCTAATCATGTCATCGGATGACCCAACTTATAAACATACCATAAAGCAATAAAAGCAATGAAATAGTATTATTAGACGTAGGAGTTATAACGGTTACGTTCAAACTGCTTTATGCAACCTCGCATAAAAAATAAATTAGGAATATGTAAATAATTATTGGGATTTGTATATATAAATAAGTTTTAAAATTCTTTCAAAAATAATAATTTAATATGAAGGAAAAAATTGGGGCAAACAGATGGTTCCAGTAAAAAATATTAAAGTAAAGGTAAAATATTAATTTAATAACATGAATTAGCTGATTAATTATTTACTTATTGCACATTATAAATAATCTAAATCATAAAATTTACTTTTTTAAAAAAATAATTATTGGTTTAATATCAATACATAAGAAAAATTCGCCTATGAACAAACATGATTACCATGCTTTTAGAGCTTGGAAACACTAGTCATTTATATATTAGTTTGGGGAAAAAGTAATCCATTATTTTTCCGGTAGACGTCTGTAGTGATCGATATCTCGTGAGGTATCTATCAAACAATTTCAGATTTATGCTCGTTAGAAAGGTGACATTTACACTAAAATATCCTCTTGTGGTTTTTTGTTTGATTAATTCAGTTACGAGTGCAAGGTTTTAAAAATTGAAGACAACAAACAGAAAATTCGATGCATTTTCGTTTTTCTCTTGTAAAGGCGAAAAAGATAGCCGGACGGCTAAAATAGTGAAAGGTGTTTATCGTTCTATATAAGACTGTAACAACCTGTTACGTACAATTTTTGTTTCGTCGATTCCATTCGGGTATTTTTGATGTTAGAGATGTACCTCGCATGTGGATAACAGCATCGTCGAAAATGTCTATAAAATATCAAAAATGATCGAAGTTAACCGCATGTCAGCAGTCGTAACGCGCAAGACATAAAAATCTACATGAAAGCTGTTTTAAACCTTTTTACAAAGCGAATCCAAAAGAAGTTACATAAAGTTCACGTAAAAATAATGGGTTTCTTTTTCCCCAACCTAATATTAAGAGGGAAAAGTTTTGGAAAGGTAATTTTCACTTTATTTTGAATGCTTTGATGTTAATACGGCAGTTTTTCTTTCTGTGAGATAACAACTAATTCTTATCTTATTCCTCTGTCGAACATCATTGAAAATGAAAATATAAATATATGCGAATGAATGTTTAAATTTGCATGATACAGATTGTCATGAATGGCAAAGTTTTGAATTTTCGATGAATCTTCATAATTCACTAATAATAAATCTCGACAGTATTATTAATAACTACTTAATTAATTTTACAAAGTAATTTATATTTTATTATTCATTGTATATTGTGATGCATATTATGCATATCTTGTTACAATAACGTCTTCTCCATGTATATATGTTATTATATTGCGAAGGAGTTCGTGTAACAAAAAATGGTTATGAATATTAAAAGTGTCAACATTCTGCTACATTCCCATTATATGCGTCTTTACTAGACTCATGTTTGCATGACACCCACTCAGAGGAAATTCGAAGGCAAATATGGTGTGTGCGTGGGTGTGTACTAGGTGGGTATGCAGTTCATTATAAAAACATTTTGATCTCTTTTATTTACAGTGATTTCTTAATAAATGGAAAAGTAAAATATTAAAGTAATTCACATGATATTCAGAGTCAGAATTCACATAAATATTAAATTTATTCACATGATATGTACAAAGTTATACACAAATCCAATTCCTTAAGAAATAAAGTGATACATTCATTATGCAATTTTTTATACAATTTTTTAATAATTCAAAAATTTCCATTTAATTTAAAAAATAAAAATTGTAATGCCTTTTTACAATCAAGTTACTAAAAATATTGTAATTTATAATTCAGATTTCTGGTAGAATAAATTTATTAATATAGAATGTATGCTATGAAAATATAGGAATAGCATAAATTATTCATTCGTTTTCAAAGGGCTATATTTTCAAAAGTATTCCCATATAATAGAGCAAATATTAGTTATATAGTTATATAGCAAAATTATATAAATATTAGTTATATAGGAAATATTAGTTAAATAAAGTTATGCACAAATGTACAAGTATTAATTGTACATGATTAAAGAGATTTGTTAAAAGACTATAATCACCAAGTTTTTATTCTATATTTCTGACGCAAAACGAGTCTATTATTTTTCCCATCGAATAAAGCAGTATGAGATTAATATCAGATGAAAATGGCGAAGATAGGAAAAGTGCTTTTATTCTTGAATATGTCATTGAATATTTTTACCGAAAAATAAGCAAAATTATAAATCAACTAAGGCAAATTAATTTAATTTCAAAAACCAAAGATTGAATTTACTTTTTCTTATTTAAAACATTAGTTTGGGGGAAAATTTATCCACTATTTCTTCAGTAGACATCTGTAGTGATCGCTATCTCGTGAGGTATCTATCAAACAATTTCTGATTTATGCTCATTGGAAAGGTGACATTTGACACTAAAATATTCTCTTGCGGTTTTTGGTTTGATTAATTCAGTTATGAGTACAAGGTTTTAAAAATAGAAGACAACAAACAGAAAATTCGATACATTTTAGTTTTTCTTTTATAATGGTTAAAATGCTAACCAGGTGGCTAAAATTGTGAAAGGTGTTTATCGTCCTATATATGACTGTAAGAACCAGTTACGCACAATTTTGGTTTCGTCGATTCCGTTTGGGCATTTGGATACTAAAGATGCACCTTGCATGGATACAACATCGTCGAAAATGTCTATAAAATATCAAAAATTATCAAACTTGACAGCATGTCAGCAGTCGTAGCTTCGCACAAGACCTAAAAATCTACATGAAAACTGTTTTAAACCTTTTTACAAAGCTAATATGAATGCAGTTACAAAAATTTCAAGTAAAAATAATGGATTTCTTTTTCCCCAAACTAATATATTAGTTAATGTTACTGGAGATTAATTAATTCAGAAAAGATTCGAACATTACTTGTTTCTGTACAAAACACTTGAATATTTTCTGCTTCACTAAATTCTACAAAAGCGGTAATGTTAAAAGTTAATTGTATGCAGAATATACTTCCTTGGCAACTATCGAAATGATAAATGCATAGAATGATTCAGTAATCGTTCTAATTGCTTTCGAATATTCCCTTTTTAACATTTTCATAAATTATCTAAATGGAAATCATCTATGTAGGTTAAAATAAAAAAAGATATGCTACCTTCAGAACATAAAATGGATTCGAAAACAGCTCGCACGAAACGAATCATTGTAACAGATAAGAAATCTGCATATATTTCTCTGATATTTATAAATTCTATATTTTTTATCTCTAAACCCAAAGATATCAAGCAAATTTTTCTCCTTAATTAAACTATCTTTTCAATGCATTTACATTGTCATCGACCATTATTTAAGACATTTGATATATTTTACATTTAATACTAATTTTGTGAGATAATCATTTGAATAAATATACGTCACAGTTAATATTACAGTTGAAGTTTAGCAATTTTATTTTCAAAATAGGAAAAACATAATCATTAAAATATTTTATTCACAGCTCAGAATACAAATTAGAATGAAGCAAAAAGAGAAAATTTAGCAAAATAACTTTTTATTTATAAAAGAAAAAAGACAGTAATATAAAATTTGTTTTAAAACTTTTTTGATATAATCTTTTTTCTTTAAAAGTAATTCAATTCAATCAAATGAATAAATTTTAGAAAAATATTACATAAGCTGACATTACTTCAATGGTTAAATTTTTTTCATTTAATTTTAAATACATTTTTAAAAATAATAAGAACATATATGTTTCTCATTAATTTAGAATCTTTTCTTATTAATTGTAAACGTATAGCAAAATACTATTTGTAAACATTTACAAATACTTAATAACATTGAAAAAGAGCTTATGTCTTGTTTTTTTTATCTTATTCAAAATACACTTGTAAAAAAATTTGGTGGAATGTATGTTTTTCCTCAAATTACACTAACGCTTATGCCGTTATGAGCAATTTTAAATTGGGTTGGGTCTTAGCAGATCTTACATCTTTGGCACAAATAATTTTTGTTGGCGATAAATTTCGCCAGTCTTGGTAATCCTACTTTAATAAACTAGATATGATAAACTTCACTATTTCTGGAATTCTTATTTCGCCATTTTGTTCTGCCTTGGAGTTTTTTTATTTTTTTTATTTTTTTTTTCAGTTTGTCACTAAGGTTGTGGGCTCTCCTCAGATTTTACAATCAAA
>JAPDSC010092666.1:285570-329919 GCA_026290005.1 Latrodectus geometricus | reverse complement strand
TATAAATTTAGGATTATTTATTTAATTCTGTCATTCTTTATCTTATTTATTAGAATATATTGACTAAACTTTTTTCCACACAGTACATGCTAAATGTTTCGCAAAAAGTTCATTTTGTTACATAAGCAAAGTTAACAATTACATTGTTTTAAAAATCTACAACAATATAGAAAAGCCTTACAGACTTATTAGAATTCTTGAATAAAAGCTTGTCTTTTGGTTTGATCATAATTTATTCAAACAAAACTTCCCTTATTCAAACAAAATTTCCCTGGAAAACCTTCAGGTTTTCCAGGGAAATGCTTTAACTTTTTCATTGCAATGAGTTTTGAATACCAAAACACCCTGGTGTGTTGTTAATATTCATCGTCGGTATCTAGGGGTGATGCAATAAGTTGAAGCAATAGATGATAAAACAGGTGGGGGCATTCACTTTTTTTGGTGATGTGACTACAAGTGCAACATTAAAAAAGCATAATATAATACTCTAAGATCTTATTAATTGAATTTATACGCATATACTGTATTACATTGTATTAAATTTACTTCTACCGACAAGAAAGCAGATACGCAAAGTCTATACAATGTTAAATTTAAGCTATTGTAAGATAAGATCAATGCCCTAGCTGTTAAATACCCCTTTAAACTACCTTAAACATATCGATCAAAAGATATTAACTCCTAGGATTACATTTGATGTGTATAGTTCTTCTCAATAAGACAATCTTCTATTTGATCTATTATTGAACATGCAATTTCCTGACGATGACAACAATTTTTTTTTTTTTTCCTAAAGCTGTTTTCATTTTATCGATAAGTCTAAGTCCATCCCAAATTGATTCAATGTTGATTCAATATTTATTATGAATTAATTACATGTGATGATATTGACACCTAAACTAACAATATTTTTCTCCTTAATAAAGAATTGATTATTCATGATAATTAGAAAATAAATATATAAAAATAATGCCAATTTTTAGTTTTTATGTTTTAATTTACTTTACAAATTTTAAATTTTTATATCTGTGGGATCTGTTAAATAAGTAAAAAATAATTCAATATTTTTAATGCATCCGCCTATTCTGATTTCTTTGATTATAAAAACGAGAAAAAATCTTAGTGCATTTTGAATTAATGCATTTTTCAATTAATTTTTCTTTAATCGATTTTTAATTTTAATATTTACTTTTACTTGACAAATTATGATGGTTATAATAACTTACTTGAGAAGAACTTTTGTTTGTTCTCCAGAAGAGGGTAGATTCAATACTAATTTCACAAAAGATATTTATTTTAATGAGATACATATTATTGATTTAATATTATTCCATTTGTATTATGTGCAAATTTGTTAGAAAATTGTTCACCTCAGTGTTAAAATGTATTAATAATCTAATAATTAGGATCTGCTGTGTGAGTTTAGCTTTCCAGTAAAAAGAAATACAAAACATAATATAATAAACACAAGATAGAGAATAGCTATACGAGAAAGAGCCTGATTTCAAAAGGTAGTGGTTGGGATCTTATCCTTCTCTTATTGCCCCTTTTGATTAGTCCAATCGAAAAAGTCCTGGACCAATCGAAAAACTTTATACATAAATGTGTGTGTGGTTTACTCTAAATTAATATTTAATAAAATATGTTGCCATTCTATTTGTGTTGCTGTTGTTTCTGATCTCTAGTTAACATACAAAATCAAACCAACTCCATAATTTTAAAAACTTTCAAAGAAACTAAAAAAAAATCAAATGATTTGGAAAACACCTCATCCAATTTGAAATCGATGCAGTTTAGAATATGCTTAGCATGTTATGCTTAGAATATGCCTGAACATATTAACATTTCGTTTCGGTCTTAAAAACTTTCTGTCCTCGTTCAAAAATGAGCGACCTCATGTGCCCATGAGCAAATCGTGAAAGATAATTCTGATGACATATGTTACCCTCGAAAAAGATAGCACCATCACGACTCTTACTATCAATATCAATGGTGTTCCAGAGAAAGTTTCTTCAAGTCCCTGTTCTGTTGCTGTAAAAATATAAAATAATAATCATTAACTCAGGTAATAACATTTTCACTTAATCATTTTGTAGAAGTATTCAGATTTGCTTGCCAATTGATTATCGTCAGTTGGCGAGAATGGACAAATAATGTAAGCAAAATGAGAAAAAATAAAGTATTTTCTATCATCAAAAAATTGCTTAAATACCATATCATCTGCACAAAATTGTGTACCTAATTATGCTATATTCTAGTATTTTGCTTCGACCAAAATAATCAATAAAGAAAAAGAACATTTTTCGATTAATAACAATTAAACTAATAATAGTTATGAATGTATTTTCGAAAATGTCTTCTCTGCACATTCTTCAATATGATACAATTTTTTTCTATATATCTCATTAAACTAATTAATTTCTATTTTCCCTTCAAAATATTCCCATTTTTTTTTATTTGTTACCGTTTTTGAATTATCAAATGCATAAGAAAACACTAAAAATAATGTGGGACATTTTTGGAATTGAATTCTATCAAAAAATGATGTTCCAAAAGAGATATTACCAATTATAAATATTGCCTGAGAAAGAAACTATTTTCCCTTTTGTGTTTAGTCTGACAGAAAGTCTTTCTTATGAGTATGTGCGTGACATTAATTTTTCCCATCACAAAAGCTCAAACGAACATGTTTGATTTAGTATCTTGTGATGTATTACTTCTTATTTTCTCATAAAAGATATTTCCTTGAATTATCTTTACTACAAGGGAAACAACACACATTTAAAATTTATTGAAAGAAATTGATAGGGGTGATGCATAAGATATTATTCAATTCTTAAAATTTATAAAAAAAAAACTCAAAAAAAAATTAATGAGGATTTTTAAAAAAATTCAAAAATGAAAATTTTTTGTTTTTTAACAAAACTATCTTGATATTTTTTCTTAGTTAGTGTGTACCTTTACTCAGAATTCAATTCTATGTATTTCTTTCAAAACAAAAAAAAACTTAAATACTTAATATTCTATTAACTGAACTTACTCTTTTTAAGTTACTCTTTTTAATTTTAGAAAGATGAACCAAAGCTAATTTTTAAAATTAGAAATCGAACTTTTTAAAAAATTTATTTAATATTACTTTCACATGGAAATAAATATTTAAAGAAATAAGTACAGGTTAATATACAATGTATCTTTGACTATGAATGATATCCTACAGTCGGCAATACTGAAGAAAAAGAACACGTGATGCGAATGGCCTTTAGAATACTGGCAAAAATATCATATCACCGAAAATAATTAATTTACTTACGTCATTAAATTTCTGAAAATTTTAGAGCACCAAAAACTGAAACAAGCATTAAAGAAGATCTCAGCATACATTTTTGGAAAACGATGCTGATGCTCATAAAACTTTTCAAAATTTTTTACATGTCTGAAAATAATTTACAAGAATTCAGACTGCAATTTATTTCTCTTCTCATACATAAACCACTTATTTACACTTCACTAATTTTTTACGGCGCATTTACATGATTTCACTTTATAGTAAGTTTATTCAGTATTTATTAGAAAATAAAAAGTTTCTTTCTTTTTGCAAATTAAGGAAACATTTTCTTTTTACTTTGATTCAAGTAGTTTGAAAACATTAGAAGATAATATAAGATTTTATCAATTACATAGGCAAAGCTTTAATTTTTCCTTTTATAACTTTAAGAATAAATTCTTATAAATTTGCATTATTTATCCTGTATTAGTTTAGTGAAAAATAAATCTATTATTTTTAAGTGAACTTCAAGGCTTTATTTACATGTTTTTCATTAGCTTTGTGCAAATGATTTCAAGCTACTTCGTGGTTGATCTTAGGCTTCAGGACTGGTAACATGCTGGTCAACTTCAAATATTTTTGTAAATTTTATCGATGTTTTCGATGGTGGGTCTACTTACGCGAGGTACATCTTCAACATCAAATATACCTGAATAAAATCTGTGAAAACAAAATTTCACATCATTGGCTGTTAGGCTGCTATAGTATCAGGACCATAAACACTATTCACGGTTTTTAACTGCTTGACTTGTATTTTCACTTTTATCAAAGAAATACTGTGAATGTACTGCATTTTCTCCTTATTGACTTTCATTTTTAACACCCTGTACCTTATAAATAAATGAACCAATTTTAAAAAACAGCAAGTATATATAATTTTTAGTGCGAAATGTAATCTTTCCAACGAGCATAAATCTGAAATTATATGATTAATACTTAACAAGAAATTGATTACTAAAGTCATCAACTTAAAAAATAATGGCTTTCTTTCTCCCTAAACTAATGTGTGTGTGTATCACTTACTCAAAAGAAATTCACAAGTGAAATTTAATTTAGTTAAAAACTACATTTCCAAATTGGACATAAAAACACAGCAAACGTATTTTGAAGATAATTTATTTAATTCATTTTAATTTTTAATTTAGTATAAATAGTTCATAAGAGCAATATCAAATGCGTCATTCTTACAAATTAGAAAATTTATATTAAATATTTTAGGTGATTTTTTTAAATAAATTTTGAATTATTTTATTTCAAATGTTAGGGAAAGTAATTAAAAGGAAAAATAATAAACTTCATCAAGGTTAATGTTTTCTTTATCAAATACGTTTAGAAATAGCCATTATGGCATCACGCTGCCCAATAATTCATTTTCAAATATTAATTTTTTGTGGTATATTCTTTTAAAAAAGTTTATTTTTTTTACTTAATATGAATAATTTTGAAACAGAAACTAATCACAAATATTTTAGCAAGAAAAATTTATTAAAAAAATATCCTTCCACATTATAAAAACAACAATGAGACCTATAAAATAACTTAAAACGATCTTAAGAATAACCCTGATAATTCGCGCACGCGCGCGAATGTTCATAATTCATCTGTAAATAAATCTAGTTTGAAAATCTTTTTTAAGAGGTGCTTCAGAAATACTTGTTTCCGTATTATAAAAACAACATTGAAATATAAAAATAACTTAAAATAACTTAAGAATAACCCTAATAATTTGTCTGGTAATAAATATCGTTTGAAAATCTTCTTTCAAGAAATACTTGCTTTAATTGGCAAGTATTTTATTAAAGGTACATACCTTTAATTGATATTATAAGCATTTATTAGCATGCTATGCATATTAAGACGTTTAATAAATACTTGACAATTGAAGTAAGTATTTCTAAAATCCCGTTAAAGATTTTCAAAAAATTATCCAATAATCTCAGTGTAGTGCTTACAAATATCATTGTTCAAAAGGAAAAAGTTGACTTTAATATTTTCCAAGTAAATTACCCTGTTTAGAATATTTGTTATATAACTGAAGAATCATGTCTTAAGAAATATTCTAAAATCATATAAGACAACATTATTATTATTCTTAGTCAAAGTTACTCTTCATATTATTATTCTTATTATCAAATTATTCTTATTCTTCTTCTTATTATTATTAAAGTTATTCTTATTATTGTTGTTATTATTAATCTTTAGAGAAAAGTCAGTTATGAAGTTGTAAGAGGTGATGGATTTACAGTAATTGATAATGATCTTAATAATTTTATTCTTAAAAAATAAGTAGAAAAGAACATTTAATTGTGTCTGAAGACGTTCCAAATTAATCTATATCACAAAGCATAAAGAAAAATTGAACTTTATGGCTGCTTTTTACACCTATCACTGGTGTTTTGTGTAAAAATATTTCAGCTGCAAAAGCGATCTAGAAATTGTGGGAAAATCAGCTTCGCATATTGAAAAAATCACTTTTTCGGTACGTTGTGTGACGTAACAGAGTTGGAACTCTCATACAAACCAATTAGCTTTGCACACATACTTTAATTTGTAGATCTTGTCAAATAATACAAGATCTACAAATTAAAACCTATATATTTATTACCAAATGTGTGGACAAGTTATCATAATAAATCACTGCTTCTTTACAAATCCGTAAATGTCTTTTTCTAGTATACATTTGAGTTTTAGTAACAGGATCATTTATTTGCTTCATTTACCAATTATTATATTAAAGTGAAAATATTGCATGCAATCATAAGATTTACACGCTTTTAATGTTATAAATTACTTAAGATTCTACTGATTTCCAATGGAAACTTAAATAATAAAATTTAGAAAGAATAAGAATACAATAATAGGATAACAATAAAATTCTACTGTATAAGTAAAATTTGTTTTTATTTTTTTTCTATTAATACAGTAGTTAAATTATTCCCCGTTTTTATGTTAACAATATAAATAAAGTTATAAGTTGTATTATTTTTTGTGCTGATTTGTTAAATTCCAAGAAAAAAGTTTTTAATAAATTATTTTAACTTCATTCAATATAGTAATAGTCAATTTTTTATTAAGAATGTGCAGAAAACGTGCAAAAAATATTTATTCAAAGCTATTCTTGAAATTATATTACATTAAAGTTCTGTTAAGTAATTTAAAAATTGTATTATAGGTTAATATATATTTATATTGAATTTAAGATTAGAAATACATATTCTATTATTATTGAGTGAGTCATTTAGTGTTAACTTTTAACATTCTAAATCTAATTTAAAACATTAGAGAAAACTGATAAATAATTTATATTTATGAACAAAAAAAGAATTAATTTGTCATTGAATAGTTTAATGTTAACATAATTTGTTCTAAACTAAATGCTACAAGATGACTCCTTTTGAAATATAAACTTTGTATCTAATCCAGATCGCTGTATTTTAGGAATGAATGAATTTTTGTGTAAAACTTAGTTTGAATGCTTGTTTAAGTATGTAGACATAAATAATCCCATTTATTAAACAAATGTTATAAAACCTTGCTTAAATTACAACCAATTTCAATACATATTAAAATAATTTTGAAACGAGAAATGGTCCAAAATCTTATACAAATATTTAGATTTAGGCTCATATACAACAATTTATTAAAAACATCCGTATCTGAATATAAAAAAAATTTTCATTCAAATTTTTTTAAAAAGTTTAAATTAATAACTTTTTTCTGTCAACAGATTTCTTTCGTTATAATATTGAAGTTACGTCAAAGAATCATGAATTACATTAGGCTATCAAATTTCATTAACAAACAAAATTTTCATTGTATTTAATGTTTCTAATACTATACATGCAAAAATGAATTCTATGTTTATGGTTTTTTTGCATAAAATATTCAAAGTCTAATATTCAATTATATTTTTCTAGAACTTCACCATTACTTTGATTTTAAAGGAAAAAACAAAGTAACTCATTTTTGAAAATTTTTAGCATCTTCAATTTGATGTTGATGGTATAATTTATTCATAAGTTTAGAATAAATCCCTTGCTACATTAATTTGACATTTCTTTCAAAGAAAATTAAGCATTTTTAAGGTTTATAATTTACTTCCTATCTCAGTATGAATAGTTGTTTAAATCTTGCATCAATGATGCAGGAATGATAAATAAATTATTTACTGGTGAATGGATTTGTGACAATGAAATAGAATAATATATAAAATTACTTTAAAGTATCTATCGAAATAAAATTGTTATCTGTTTGAATGTAAAAATTTTAATTAGGGTTGAATTGATAACGGTAGCACGGAATGGACTCAAACTTATATTAAGATGTTTGGTTTCTGGATAGATTAAAATACAAGATATGTTTATTCTTATTATTTGATTATAGCGCTTGTAATTAGCTCTCTTCAAACTTAATTAATGCTGATTTCTACAAGAGTGGCACACCGTTTGGGAATTCTACTGGCTTCAAAAATGAAGACATGTTTTTATATTTCTGTAACTTTTTTAAAAATAAAAATGATTATAAGTATTTTTTCAATTTTTAGAAAAACATTTTACTGTAACAAGCGTATTTTCAATTTTCGCAATACGTGACCTATAATAAATGTATGGATGTAAAAAAGTTCCAATTTTAATGTTTAATAACCTTGTTTTGTTGGTAAAAACAATTTTCAAGTACTTCCCACTTCATTCAATTTGTTTTTAACTGATTTATAAATGATACCTCATTTCTTAAAGTAAGTGAAGTTTCATAAAGTAAGTGAAGTAGTTCGAATGTTGTTAAGAAAAAATAAATATATTTAAAAAGTAACAAATTTGTTGTTTTCCAAATCACAGTTTTTCCTTGGAAGCTAAAACAAATGTTATTTTTAAAGGCCGAATCGTGAAAAAAATATATTTCATTAAATATATGAGAAATGTTTGTCAATAATAATGATAAATAATGAAAATTATATGACAAAAAGTATTTATTTTTTATTTAATGGAAACTATATTACAAAGATATACTAAAAAAAGATAGGTAAAAAATTTATGAAAAAAAGATTGGAAATATAAAAACAAATTTAAAAAAATATCTTTTCATAAAATTATATATTAATTAGTGTAGTTAATAATTAAAGTTTAATACAGGTATTAAGATAAAAAATAAAATTATTTTCTATGAAGAAATCCCCTCCAGTGTATCTTTGTTATCAATATTGGTACGTGTGGGGTGCAAGCTAGAAGCAGTATTGACAAAGTCTTGGATGATCAATCATAATTAGGAAAAAAATTTATATGAGCTTTTTTCTAAGTTATAATTCTGAAGTCTTATCTAAACAAGGAGCTATAAACATGATTGTTAGTCATAACACTCTGAAATATAAAGTTATTTTAAATTCAAGAACGCGCAAATGTATGAACTCATATTTGTGAGATAAGAGGCCACAGTGGCCTGGTTAGTTAGGGAACTCGCTCTCTCTATCGGGAGGTAGTGAGTTCGAATCTTGATTCAAACGAAGATCCGTCGTGTTCTTCAATGGTGGTGGGGTCATGGAGGACATGTCGGAATCACAATGTCCTCCACGTGAAATGATACCTTTGGGAAAGGTAAACCAAATCTGGGATCTTCTGCTTAGTTCCTGCTACTGAATTACGATGACCTACCCAATTTCGGGGCAACAATGGCATTCTCACTGGGGGGCCTACTATGTTAAACGTAATTATTGCCACGCCTTCCGCTAAAAAGTAGAGATCCTATAGTAGCCGGAAATTATAAATAAAAGTGAAAGTATTTTTGTGATAAAATAACATTTTTTCAAGATATTTCAGTTGTTTCATTAAAAAATTTCTATTATATCATTAAAAAGTAAAATTCGGAAATATTTTTTTTTTTTTGCCAAATATAAAATTTCTAAAAAAAGTTATTTGTTTTTCAAATTTTACAATGTTTGGTATTTGTCTTCTTTGAGAAACTCACTATATTTGTTACGATATATTGTTGCATGAAAAGAACTATTTTTAATACTGTAGTTTTTTACAGCAGTATATGAAAACAGAATCATATTAATAGAATGGAATTTATATTGTTCTTCCTTCATAAGCACGGTATAAAAAAGTAGAAGAATGAATTCTATATTTGTTGCAGTTAAATATCATGAGTACTCAAATTTTATTAACAGTTTAATCAATTCAGTGTTAACCAATTATAGATTATTTATTTTGTTATTTTAAATATTCGATGTTTACTTATGAAGCTGTGTTAAATTCTAAGAGTTTACTGATTTTTTTTAAAAAAATAATTCCTAATAAAAGGCTTAATTTTAGTAATGTACAAACATTACTAAAATTCCTTAGTTAAGTAATTTAAGTTATATGCTTATCTTGTCATAAAGACTTAATGTGTAAAATATTTGCTACTGTAAAAAATCCTACAATATTTTTCCTTAATTTTATTCAATATTTATTATATTAAACTAAATTGTTTTTAATACTTGCAAAATTGATTGTACATATATGATAAAAGAATGTTAAACTGAATTCATTTTATTCCAAGCAAATTTAAGAAAACTCAAATTTACTCTAAATGGATGCCTTATACTCACCATTCCATAAAACAAAAGTGTATTTTATAATATATTATGCAGACCATTTTACTGCAGAATATTTTAAGTTATTAGGTTCCTTAATTATCTGAACAATAATTTTAATAATATTTTATGCTAAGTCATTGCTCAATAAATTTTAATAATTATCTTCAAAATTAATTGATAATTTTAAAATAATTCATTTTTACTTCTTTATCTAATATCTCAACATATCACAGAAGCTTATGTATTAAAATCATTTTAACATCTTTTTTAAAACAAAAAAGTCAAAAAAAATAATAATATAAGTCTTTCTGCGGAAAAAAACGCAATTGTTTCCAGAATCTAGATTTATTAAAAGTTATTGTACTAATGACAAAGGAAAAGCTTACACCTGTGCTATCATCACTTATCATTCGTCATCAAGAACAATGGCATCATTCTTCATTCTTTTTAATCAAATCTTTTAGCAAGACATTACTGGATAGTTGACGCCAGGAAACGATACGATATTTTTTCATCAAAAAAAGAAATATATTTATCGTCTGTTTAATGTCGCTGAACAAGTTAACGCATGCGCTATAAAACGGGAATATGAAAAAAAGGCTCATGATTACAAAAAAAAATTTAAGCTGATTTATTAAATTCTTTGAACATGCTAATTTTAATCAGACTTTTACTGACATAAATTATACATTAGTTTTTAATAAATGTGATAAAAATAAATATAGCTATTGAAATAAAAAAGGAAATCAAAAATAATCAAAGGTAAAAAATAATGAGTATATGTTTTAAATAAAATCCAGTACACATATAATTCCCGTGCTTTATATAAAAAAACAATTTTACTTCTAAATTATAAGTTTAACATCCTTTAATGATTTCCAATTTGAATTTGTTATTGTGCATTCTCTATCAGCTAGCAATTTTAAAATCATACTTTTTCTCTTATTGAGAAACAATTTTACTATTGAGATATTCGATTTCACAATAACGAATATTTCAACAATGCAATTGCATTTTGGGACCTTCTAGTACTGGTAGGTAAGGTGTTGGTCTCAGGACTGGGTAGAAGTAGGTGTTGGTGATACTAATGTTGATACCTTCCTGCTGAGAGAGTCTATGCACATTAAAACTTCAGTGATACTCTACTGATGTAATAAAAGGTGAGGATGCCTACTCTCATGTTGATATCATCAATTAACCATGATTTATATAGTTGCGTTGTGGATCTCTTCTCTTGGCCTTAAATAACCAGCCGCAGGAAACGAATTGCAAAAACTGGGCTTAATTGCACGCATTTTAGCATTCAAATATGTAGTTTCTATCGTTAAGACATTGAAATTTGACACATAATCCATTATTCCATTCTGAATTTAGTGATTTTTTGGTGAATATCCCTATTTATCTGGCTACCTGGATTTTTATTACATTAGAGTTCAATAACAGTGACAGATATGAAGAAAATTCTATTTTGGCAATCCTAGTATTTTATCATCGCGAAAAAATTTAGAATACTTCATTACATAGTTCATTGAAGATAGTTCATCTGAATTTTTTTTCCATAAATTTTTCTCAACTTTTGGATACTTAAATTCCAGGTTGGGCTGTTTTTTTATTTAAAATAATTTTTTTATTTATTAATTGTTTAAAAGTACTGTTTAAAATTGTGTCAACATACCCTGTTTTAGTATCTGTCTTTCAGTTTTATTATATTATTAAAATAAAATGTTTTTAAAATTAATCGTTAAACTTAATGCATGTTTTAAAATTTGTATTTATATTTAAACAAATACTGTTCCTTATTTTCTTGATTAAAATTATAGGACATTTATTTTTTGTTAATGTTCTGTTTACTAAAGAATTCATGTAGATTTTTCTTAAAATTCCTGTTTTCATTTTCGAAATTATTGTTCCTGTTTTTCTTGTTTATATTTACCAAATTAAAGTTCTCACATTTTTTAAAAAAATAAATCCTAATATTTCAAATATATATATATATATATATATATTTATGGTTTTTATTTATCAAATATAGATTTATTATTTAGATGCGTAAGTTTTTTCCAAAAAAAGATTACGTTACAAATACATTACCTTGGCAACAGTTCTTAGTCGCCAAAAAGTTCAGAAATTGGCAACATGGATTATATGGCTGCAGTCTCTAAAAATGCAGTTTCAATCGTACCAGTTTAAAAATTGATGCAATTTAAACGAATTATAATTAAGTCGAAAATTTTTGATAATAATCATTTATTATCTTTAAAATTTAGTACTTAAAGTTTAAAAAAAATTTGCAACTAATTAAATTTCATATCATTAAATATTGTCAAACCTTATCTTTAAATGAAATTCTAAATTGAATTACATCATTATATTCATATAAGCTCCATGAAATCCAAAATGTTATTTTCATTTATAATTCTATACATTATAATTTGCTATAAGAATATAAAAAGAAATTATATTACTTATATTTATAAATAACTGCACATAAATAACAATAATTAATTCAGTTTTCTTAATTTGAAAAATGTGATAATCAAAAATAAACAAAAATATGAAGAAAAATAAATTCATTAATAATTAAAAGCACTTTTAGATTATAAGAATTATCTATCGTTAATAATTAAGAATTTATATATATTACATTCCTCTTTTTCATAAAATTATAAGTACATTATTAAACGAATACTGTTTCCATATGTAGGATTACTTTTTTTTTAAAAAAAAGAAAGTATTTCTGACAATTTAATTATTCCAATAAATTAAACTAAACACTTAAGAGAAATTTATGTAAATTCATTATGTCATATATTTGCACGGGACGTAATGTCTTAAGAGAATTATTTTATAGTGCTGTGTAAAATTACTTTAAAAAAGCCAGATATAAAGTATAATAAATATTTAAATACAAAATCAAATTATAGAACATTTTTCTCAAAGAATAATTATAATGAATTATAAGAATGTTTTTATTCCAAAAATACGATATATGAGTTTAAAATATTTATCATTTTAAAGTAAAATTATTACGAGAAAATAAATCCCCAATTTTTTTTTTTTTTTTTTAATAAATACTTTCAATAAAAGAATAATCCTTGTAAGCTGAATATTTTAGAACCTTTCATAAGCTTTAGTAGTCCTTGAAAAAGGTCTAGACCTTGAAATAGGAAATTAAAAATTTGAAACTGTCAATAGCTTCAAACCCCGGACTACTAACGGGTTTGAAATACTTAAGAAATTGAGTTTAGAATACTCCAAATCCTTAAAACTAACGAGTTTAGAATACTCATCTAACTCCTCGTACCACAATCAGGAGACGAGATGTGACCTCGTCTTATGACCGTGGTTCAAGCTCTCTCCATCCACGCCACATTAATATAATTAGAAAACATATTTCCTATTCTACAATTTTTATTCGCTTTTCTTGGCATTAATGATAAAATTCTCTTTATATGGAAGCCAGAAAAGTTATATTTCAAGGTTCATAAAATAATCAGCGACTAAAATGTTTTTACCAGTAAAATGCTTGAAAATAAAGATCTAACTTCTACAAATGCATATTTAAAAAGTACAGAAGACAGAGGAATCTTATTTTCATATTTGGATTCTGTGTCTTAGTTAATATATCAATTTGAAAATCCAAGGTGCTAATTATTATCCTTGATAACATATGTAGCAATATTTACGATAGAAACAGAGATTGCCAATTAAAGTAAAAATAATTGGAATAAATTATTTTAGTAAAAATTATAATTTATTTTAAGAACTGAACTTTTCTTATTTTAACTGTGCTGAAGGCATAAAATGACAGTTAGCCTAGTTGTCTATTAGTTACTTATTTGTCGAAAAAAAACATTATAAACCTAAGCATTAATTATTATTTCCTTTATTTATATTTTTTGTGTTTTGTATTAAGAAAAGAAACGGAGGCTTTAAAGCTTTTTTGCTATTTTAATAACATACTTTCATTTTTTCAATATCGAAATTTTTTCATCATAAAAGCGATTTTTCATAATTAAATCTCTTTAATTTGACGACAGTATATTGATTTATAATTAACTTTCGAGTAAAAACGTGAAAAAGTAAAATATACTTTTTAAAGCCTTCTTAGAATTATAATGAAAACCATTGAAAGTTATGACTGGTTGAAATTTTTTTAACTAAAACTAGAATGAGCTTTTTAAAGAATTATTAATATGTAAATTTTTGCGTTCATAATTTCATTTTCGCTTCCCACTTTCGGAATTATTTTTTGAATATTGGTAAACTGCATTATTTTATATAATTAAAATAACTTTGTATTTTTTGTACACTTAACAGCTTTATAAAATATTTTGTGAGTTCCTAATTTACATTAAAAACAAGACAAAGCAATTATATATTTAAAATATTTATACGAAAGGGCCAAAGTACGCTTATTTTCCATAAAGAATATACACAAAGTTTTTCAATAAAATAAGACAAATAATATTGTTGAAAAACTTAAATAATCTTTTTGTAATATAATATGAAGTCGTAATTCCTAATTCATAAATAGAAGAGTCTTTCTTATGTTACTGGCATAGAAATAAATATATCAAAAAGGATATTATAATAACAAATACTTAACAAAATGGATGTACATAAATTTACTTCATTTTCTGAGATACTATTAATAAATCATGATATACAGCAACCGCCGCTACATGTAGGGGCTCTGAATAATATGGATTTTGAAGAAATTATTAGGTAATGGTAGGTATTACTGGCTAATTTAAAATCGATCTTATGAATCAGTAGCTACTCTATTCCAAACCAGCAATCATTCAATTTGCGGCCTGTGTTGTTTCACTTACATACTTCCCTGTACCTAGGCAGCACCTGTACCTGTACCCTGTACCTACCCTGTACAGTAGGGCTTTACCAATTAGGTAGAAACCGAAGGAAGAGAATCTTCATAATTTAGAACAAGGGACTTTGCAAAAAATCTTCAATACCTTACCTGACACCTCCAGAGGTATTGTTTCATTTTTAGAAGATTGCAACCATGATCTATTTCACGAGTTCTTCCTACTTTTAATGAGCGCAATGAATCTTTGGGAGTCAAATCACGGTGGAATCGAGTTCAAACAAATTATATTTCTATAATAAGAATGGAACTCTAGTAGTTCACTAGCTTCATGCCACTTTAGCAAAAAGAAGCATCATTTCCCAAGTGCAGTGATTTGAAGGGTGACCATATTCACTCTCACTAATTTGCTGGAGCTCTGTGAATTTAGGAACGCGTCCACGAATTTGTGACATCCACTTTTTCACATAGGACATCTACAAGAAGTCTTCCCACTAGTGTGGTGTGGACTCGAAGAGAAGTGTAGCAGCTCAGGTGTGACCTCATTACGAGATCATGGTTCAAAATTACTAGGCACTTAGTGATCGGCGAGTATTTCAAAACAATTAACCTTAAGGTACATTCTGAGGATCTTCTGCACCACAGTGTATTCATAATAAAAACGACGTTCTAACCAATCTAGCCACCCAGACCAGAAGCCATTTGTGTCCGATAACAGAGAGATATCTAGAATCAGCAAATCAATGTAATTTAGGCGTATCCTTACATGTAGATGTGCAGTGCCTTGAAATGCTTTCACAGGCAAAATCTCAAAGTAAGGAAGTATTACCTGCAATTTCCAGAAATACATACTAGCTTGTCAGTGTCGAGATAATATATACAAATGGCTGTCCAATTCACACACACAGCACTTTCTTGGATATTTATACCTACATATTATCGTATAGCCATGCATTAAACTAACACGTCTAGTCTAAGCTTCGGAGAGAAGCTCTAACGATGGATTGTAGGGAGGAATCATTATTCTAACAAAAACTGAAATATCATACCATCAGGATGTTCTTGTCCATAATTCAGTGTTTTTTTTTTTTTTTTTTTTTTTTTTTTTTTTTTTTTAGAAAATAATATTTCTGGTATTAAGATACAAAGATAATCGAAGCAACATACATTTAGAATATTGTATAACAATTTATTTCGGATATTGCTTATAATTATTGTAGTACTGATAAATATATTCTTTGTATTATGATTGCGGAAGTGGTTACATTCTTTTCCATTCCATGCGCACATTAATTGTTTTCTTTGATAGTGTTACATATATGCAGAGTATATATAATGTCATCTTTCAATCGATCATCTTCTGTTATATTTTCCTATTTCAAATACGCATGCGTGTTGCTTTGTAAAAGTTGCTGTGCAATCAGGTTTAGCTCCAATTCTTCTTTAAGTGAATGACGCGTCCTTCACTGAAGAAGAATTGGAGATTTTCGCATCGTTTCTTTATGAGGAACGCAAGTATCGTTCAATTATTGGATTATGGTTTTTATAAATGGAATACAAATATTATTCATGAACAATGTTATTAATGTTATTCTTGAACGATATTTATCTTGCACAGTCAAGACATTTCATTAAAATATGATGTATGTTCTTCAAAACTACAATCATTCCTCGTTTTATGTAAATGCTATTATGCTTCCGTCGTTGAACAATGTGGCCTGTTTGATAAGGAAGTCGTTCTCATTAACGAAATGTAATGAATTTGAATCCCAGCTTAATCGAAGATCCCTTGCATTCCCTAAAGGTCACTGAGCCACGCCAAATAGGTCATTGTCTCAGTGTCCTCCAAATTAAATGATACCTCTAAGGTCAGGTTTTGTAGAGTTTTTTGCTTAATTACTGCTTCTAAATTACGTAAACATCCACCCGGCTATTTCCTGGTAGAGTTAAACCTACAGCTAGGTACACGGAAGTATGCTGGTTCAAAAACACTGCCATCTTGGGAACAGCACTGAATTTATAAATGGGAACTTTTTTAATACGGGAAAAGGCGCACTTAAAATGCATATAAGAGAATGAGCGTTAAGTTTATGTAAAAACTCAAACAAACCTAGCTTTCCTTCTTTGCTTATCAACTTTTGTTAAGTAATGTTTTGTAGACTATTGTTGTTGTTGTTACATAAGGCTAAAAAAAAACCCAATCCATCAACATCTGGGCCACTCGCAAACGCATTTAAATTACAATAAAAGAGGAAAAAAGAAGGTAAAAACCAACATAAAAGAATTAAAATTCTAAAATTTCAAAAGATTAAGAAAGTCTAAAATTTCAAAGTTTAAAATGCTAGAGGGGGAGCATGTAAGTGGTCAGGACATGCGATCCCCAGCCATCCAGTATAACTTGCAAACATCACCACTGTTTTGTAGATTATTTTGCCACATTAATAAATAATTACAAAAAATTACTTATAATTTATTCCCATATTTTTTGTAAATAAATATATGTGGATTTTTAAAAATATATACAGATATTTTTACCATATTTAGCACAATATATTACTTTGTCCTTTTTACTGTATCAAAGACATACTTTTCTTTAGCTAGATTTTTTTACTTTTCTTATTGGCTTATTTGGTTCACTTGAGGAGGTTCACTAAATCAACTGTTTTATGAAATTTTAGGAGGTGATTTATGAGTGTTTCTGTTCTAAATATATTCTTTTATGAACTTACATTCCCGCTTTTCTTAGTTTGCTTTTCGTCATTTCTGCCTATATAGAAAATTTGAAGCAAATCGTCTTCATTTTTCCTGAATTTGAAAACTCATGTGAGAGTCATAATCTTTCGTCATTAGAAATTTATGTTCTCTATAAAATTTCTTCATAATTTATGTTTCATTTATCTATAAATGAAAGCCTTTATTGATTCTTTATTTCCCCAAGGCATTTCATTTCCTCCTTGTACGACTGATACCATTTTATTTCACTATAAAATTTAGAAAAGGTTAACTAAAATCTGAATAAACGAGCATGCGCGTTGGGTCTTAAAGACCTTAACACTAAAAAATATAGACTAAAGGGAAATTGAAAAATATTCGCATTAAAATGATTAGAAATAAAGTGACCATGAATGTAACAACTGAAAATCTGAAATGCTTTCGATATGGATGATTTTACACTGTGTTTTAAGGAAACCCAGTCCATCATACGTGCTTTAGGGTTAAACGTGAGGTAGAAATTTCATCCGGTTTGGATTATTTTTCATTATATAATTTTTAAGGACCATTAGGAAAAAATATTTTTCATTTAAAACAATATTTACAATGAAGAATTAATGCGTTGTCATAATTACCTTTTCCTTTCTTACTTAAGTAAAAATATAAAATTTTAATTCAAATTCTGCATTTAAAAATGTGCGTTTTATTACCTGAACAACAATATTAAATTATAGTTTAAAGTGTGCTTTTTGTAAAATATGTAGTTTTTACCAGTTTTTATTATTTAATTTTTTAATTTTTTTACTATTTAATTTATTTTACTATTTTTGATTTTTTCTTGATAAAAAGTAAATCTAAAAAGTACAATGATTAGCAAAATAAAATATTGTTTTTACCAATAAAGGAAGAATTCTTTACACGTTAATTTAAAAGTTTCACAAATTACAGAATTTTTTTCATTTTAAAGAATACGCTATTGTTTTTTTTTAATTTTACTCTATTGTGTTTTCTTAAGAAATATAAAAGACACTGCTGAGACGCTAAACGAAATCATTTCTAGTTTGTCTTGATTTTGTAAATTTTAATTAATCCCTGCTCAAATACAAAGAAAATGATAATGCATGTGTTTCTGCCTTTATATATAAATTATCTTTGGACACAATGGGGTCCCATTTTTGCTATTCCTTCTACCTTAAGTGAAATATTATTAAGACTTTTACCGTGAAATGAAAGAAACTCGTCAGAAAAAAATGAAAGAAGCACTTCTTCATTTACAGTTTATTGACTTCGAATGAATTATTTTTCGCTTTATGTGTCTATCGTGCATAACAGCAGCACAAAATGAACAAATAATTATTTTTCTTGGATAAGAAACCTTTTTCTAAAACTAATTATTTTTAATTTATATTAATCAAAAAATCTTATTAATTAGGAAGATTTTCACTCTCAGTAGTGTGATAATTTTCCCATTAATTTGTAATTAACATCAGGAAAAATAAAAAGCTCTTATTGGAAGTAAACAGTAGTAGATTGTGACTATGTCAAGTCACAATGTCCTCCATGTGAAATTATACCTGTGAGGGTGTCAGGTCAAGTTTGAGAGTCTTTGTGTTTGGTCTCTGCTTCTAAGTTACGAAGACCTACTTTCGGATCTATCATGGCACACCCTCTGTGAACTTCGTTATATAAGGAGCCATCACTTCCTCCACTTGTAGTGATTAAAGGTGGAAATCCTAGTAGCTGGGCATTAAACCAGCAACAATTTATGAACATAAATATTTTATTTGCATTATTGCAGATAATTAAAGTATTAATATTAACGCATCAAATTACAGGTGGTTGTACCTAGATAGTTAAAGGGCTTCATCTTCAAATTCAGAAGGTTGTTTAAGAACTGGCCCTATTAAAAACAATCTTGCTCAGGAGGATTATGCGAGTAAATGTTTGTAGTCGTATAACCATCTGTTGTTACTATATCAAAACTTGAAAACATGTCATTTCAAGAGTCACTTGTCTGTCCTTTAAAAACACGAAGAGTTTACTTGTTTATACCAATTTTAGACCCTAGAAATAAGCAGTATAAAAAAGTAATTGTAATAAGCAATTGTTAGTTTAAAAAGAGAAACACAGGTACAAATGAAATAAATGATACCATTTTTAATGTAAATTTTATCCTTTATATAGTTTACCCATTAAATTTTCTCAAAAATAGAGTTTTTGTAATAAAAATATTTAGCATAAATTTAAATTTTTTTTCCTAAATTGCTTTTTGTAATTAAAAATGATTTTATTAAGAAAATATTTCACTGTAAAATGTGTAAAAAATAGATTAATTTTTTTTCCGCATTTGATTGTTATTAGAGAATGGTGCCCAAAAGATATTTTTACATTCTGTCTTCTTTCGAAAATTTTTTGCTATTGTTTTGTTACTCTTGTTAAGTGGGCAAATGATTCCTAACAAAATATATTTTTTATAAAAGCAAGCGGTTTCTTTGTAATTGGTCCTGGTATTATCTAATTTTTCCATACTGATTCCACTAATTAGGCCTTTTATTATTGTTATAGTAGAGATGCATCGTTAACTATTACTTAAAATAGAATGTAAAATATATTTCTTTGGTTCTTAACATACTTTTAAAACGTGAAAAGGGTAAAAGTTAATATAAAACTTTGAAGATATTGCTTATTTCCCACGCAAAAATTTTTTATTTTGAAAGAAAAATAAATACAGCTATTGTATAATATTGTTAATATAGCATTTTATTAGAAATTTAATTGATTTTTCGATGTTATTAAATCTATCATATTTAATATAATAGAAATTTTTATATCTTGACTTTTATTTAATTTATAAAAATAAACGCGTTTCCTTTTACGAAAAAATAAAGCTAGATTTTAAGTACAGAATCATTTATTTACTTGAAAAATAAATATTAATTCTAATATGATTCAACAAGCATATAAACACAAGAGAAAATATGATAACATCCTATGCTTTATTATTTGATACGTGTTGCAAATGATTTATGCTGAAAGAAATATTACATATAATCAACATAGTAATTTAATAACACCCATTTAAAAAAAAAATTCAAATGTCTGTCGGTCACTTTTACTATCAAGATTTAAATTAGTGGATTTTTCCATGGGAAATTGAAGTAAAAGATAAATTAAACATTTTTTAGCTAATTTTGAGGCTAGTTACAAAAGCTTTGGAAACACTGTTAATAAAATTCAAAATATATCTGTTTTCTAAGAGATATATAAGGTAAACAAGGAAGTTCTTGCCGTTTTCACGTTGCCATTGAATGAAGTGAAAATAAATATACAAATTATTGTATGACGTGATTGAGACACTGGTCAGTCGAGTGTGGGAATATCAGTTGTTAATGAAAGTAGGTCCACCGCGCTCATTCATCAATTGTAATTCATACAGTAGAGAGGTGAAATGGACGTTTCGAAAAATTCGTAAAGCAAACAACTCGTGTGTTGTTTACTTTACGACCTCAAAGTGGGCTTCTCAGCTGCTCCATCAAGTCATCAAATTTGTCAAACGTTTGGATATAGTGCTGTGAAAAATACCATAAGACAATTATCCCAAGATAGTATCTCGCATAGCGTAAGACCACCTATGCACCCACGCAAGATTATACTATATGGCTGGTAGACCAGTCCTTAAGTGGTACACTATGAGCTGCTAACGAAAGGCCAAACGGTTACTGAGGACCTGTACTCGCAGCAACTGGAGCGTGTGCAAAAGTCATTGCAATAGAAAAAACCTACACTGGTTAATCTCAAGAGTGTATGTTCTTGGTCAATAACACGAATCCGCAAGTCGCGTGGGATCCCAAAAATATCATACAGAGATTTGGTTGGGAGATTTTGTACCATCCTCTTTACTCAAATCGCCTTGGCCCATTAGATTACCATCTCTTCCATTCCCTGGGCAATCAGCTTTGTGGAAAATCCTTCAACAATTAAAGCACTCCCGAATAGATCAGCTTCTTATTATTTATTATGGTGATTTGAAATATACTTATCAGTTAATTAAATGACAAGCAAAGGATTCAATGCGTCTAAAGAGATGCAGTACACTTAAAACCCAGATAGGATGTCAGCAATTTTTATGCAAGAAAATTATTGTTCATTACATTGTAAACATGCTGACCAGCTTTATTTTTAACGTAAGTTTGAATAAAATTTTACAAATAAAATTTAACAGTGATGTGGGGGAGGTTAAAATGCAATTATAAATTTATTGAATGCTATATATGTTGGTGTATTTATTACAGAAGAGGTATTCTTTTTGACGATGTACATCTATTACCAAAACTTTCCTATTATTCTTGAAGTGGGTTTTTGTTTCTTTCTTGATAGGGGGCAGAGACATTAGACATGCTTTCACATCAAAGTTTTAGCAATTGGTACCTTCCGATCTACTAATTGTTTGTCTTGCAAAGTTTAAGGTGTTGAGTTTTTGAGAGGGGGTTGGAGTCTATAACATGTGGTATTTAATTATAATTGAATACTCAGTTGATTAGTGTTGATGGGCTTCTTATTAGTGTGTCACTTTTTCTAAATCAATTATAATAGTTGGCGAATGCATAAGATGACGTTTTTTGGAAAATACTTACATGACAGTGGTTTGATGATACTTTAGATGTAAACTAAAATATTCTAACTCTGATATATCCTAGAGTTCTCACCTATGAACCAGAAATTTAATAAAGGAAAGTCTTTTTAGATTGGATTTGAACTATAAAATGTCAATACTTTGATAAAATTATTCTAGCATTTTCGTTTGCTAGCATGTCAGCTATTTCATTTCTTATTGCACCATCGAAGGCTTTTAATAATTTGATTCTTGTTCCTAATAATTTGGAAGTTGATATAGAACAGTTGTATGTTGCCAAATACTGGCGAATTGCAATTCAGATTACATAGTGTTAGTATACAGTCATTTTTACAATTGCTTATGTTATGCGCAAGAGCTTTTAATTAATTGATAGGGTTTGAAACCACGGATGTTGTACTTTTTCATTGAACAATACTGATCCTACATAATCTTTGAGTTGCCTACATTAAAATTTAAAATTGTTAGAAAGTTTGAATAGAGATAGCTCGGATTCTTTCTAGAATATTGTTTCTTATTTTGATAATGTGTATGTGTATCCATAATTGTATAGATTTCTAAATAATAAAATTATCACGGTTATAAAGATTTTTCAAATATAAAATAACTATAATAAAAAACTTTAAAAATAAATTTGTCAAATTCATAGAAAATTTTAAAATATTCATAGAAATTTTCTAACTGAAAAAAGATTTGGTTAAAGATTTTAAATCTTTAACCAAATAGAAATTTTTAAAAATATGTCTTTGCTCTAAGATTTTTTAAATTATAAAACTGCTTTGCTTGTGGAAATCTTTGTATGTATAAAATAATCAAGTTTGCATAGAGATTTTTTTACAGCAAATTTAAATCATTCTCGTAAAAATTCCTTTAATATATACTTAAAAGGAATTTCAAAATACAAAATTATTGTGCTCATAGTTATTTTTAAATATCAATTTATCATAGAAGTCTTCTTTAAAAAATTCAATGTTATCTTGCTCGAAGCGATGGTTATATAATTTACAAATTTATATGCTCGTAGAGTGTTACAAACATAAAATTATCAAGCTCTTATTTTATTTTTCATAGATGAAATTAGAATCATCATAGTTTTTTTCATGAAATGTAAAATAATATTTATATAAAATCATATTTTTATACATTTCAAAAACATTTTTACTATAGTAAATACTTTTAAAATTTAAATACTTCTTAAAATTGAATTTTTTGCATGCAAACTTATTTCTGATACAAAAAAGTTGACAAACTAGTTCAAACTATGCATTGATATCAATGAAATTACAAATCAGTACTTAGATAAAGTTAACATTTTCTAGAAATAGGCAGGACAATCTAGTTATATAGATTTTTATAAATAATTTCACTCACAAAACATTACTATTTTAATGTTTTATGACGAAAGTGAAATAGATTAGGAAGAAGCCACTAAAAAAATTTTTATTATGTTGAACTTATAAAAATTAGATTCCTGGTGAATTTCTAGAATAACTCTCTGAGCACTTATAGTATAATTTATTCAGAAGTGTGAGAGCTAGGTTTCCTGGGAAAGTGCCTTGACGTTTCTATCGCAGTAACTCTGGAATACGAAAGCAGGCATGGACTTGTTAATATTCATAGACCGCCGTGTAGACTTCGTTGAGCTGGTGTCAATCAACAGGCGATAACGTACCAAGAAATGACAGATAAATATTTTTTTTATTTTTTATTATTCTTTATTTTATTTATTTATTTTGGTGATTGGAATTTTCGAGAATCAACTCGAAATGGAAATGAAATATCTAGGCATATAATAAGAAAATTCTTTTGAACCATTTAATATGTAAGGGAACGACATTGATGAATTTATATAACAGAAATATTTTTCAAAAGCAATAAAAATATCATTCAGAATTTTATGTTATAACATAGACTTTTTTTATTGATAGAAAACTCTAGCTCATAAAACACAACGCCAAAAATAAAAAGTTTGCTAAAAACATTGCAAGAATTTTTGGTGATTTGGTTACGATTGAAAGTGTTCATCACCAAATAATTGCCAAAACTTCTTGATAAACATTATACATTGACGTTACACTAAAGCAAATTTTAAGAAGATATTAGATTTTATATTATATATTTATTAATTTTAAAATTCCCATAAGTGTTAATATTTTTAGGTAATTAAGTATTAGTGTCACTGCAGCCAAGTTTACTATTTTTTAATCACAGTACAATAAATATTTATTTTTCAAGTAAAACAAGTAAGTAAAAATCTTCTGTTATTTTTCTTTGTTAAATTGTTTAAGTGAAATTTCTGTGTTGTAGTATCATCATCATAAAAAATTAGGTGTGGTGACGCTAATACACGAGTACAAATATTTTTATGACAAATTTTAGCTAAGCTGAAATTAAAATAAGTAATTTTTTTTAAAAAAAATATTTAAAAGCTTTAATATATGCAACTTTATGTACAAAAGATTACAGTACATTATTCTTCTTTTCAAGTTAATGAAATTGATTGCAAAAAAAATATGGGAATTTCATAGAAGTGAATTACTTTTTTCTAATAATAACCCTCCTACTTTCTAAATCGATTTTTTTTCAAAAACATTTTGTAAAATTAACATTAAAATTACCAGTAACTTTTGTTCATATTTATATTTCTTAAGTGTAATACCTTATGTCGACTCTATTTTTGTAATATTAAAAAAATCATAGATTTATTCATGAAGATAATTTTTTGACATTAATCATTATTTATATTGTAATGCGCTGAGTTAAATCATATTTCTTTGACCTAATTTTAGTTCCTCACTCCAAATGTCTATTTTTTGACATTTATCATTATTTATATTGTAATACGCTGAGTTAAATCATATTTCTTTGACCTAATTTTAGTTCCTCACTCCAAATGTATAGTTTTTGTGGCTAAAGTTTGGAACATTTTAATGATAACAGCATTTGTCTAAGGTACATATCTTTGTTTATCATGGCCTACAAGTCAGACTATCCTTTGTTTACAGCATCGTGACGGTCGCATTTGTATTTGGAGGTATTATTTAGAAAGTACACAAGAATTCATTCGGAATAGTCATACCTCTACATAACTTGTAGTGTTGTTATGTAGCACCTCTTATACACCCCTCTCAGTTCTTGTTCTCATTGATCTCACACTGAGCAATAGCCATTTAACTTTTCATATAGTATTGAAGCTAGCGGCTCTAGAATTTATTCGAGTCTTATGAAAGTCTGTTTCAGCAAGATAATGAACAACTACATATTTTTGGTATAACAAAATCCTTTCTTGCAGCAGAAAGTATTTGGTGTTTGACTTGGTAAGCATTTTCTCCAGACTTCTTTTCAGAAACAGGTCTGTTAAATGATTTTCATTGGTTGTCTTCTTGACACTCTACAGTTACTTTGGTTGATAAAGTGTATCATTGTATTGAAGCTGCGTGGTTGTACCTTATGCAGTCTTATTTAGTTTAATGTAGGGATTTATAGATAATGTTGCTACCTAAACGAATTGTTCTGGGTACTTATTTTTCAGGATCTATATTTTCAAATTTCTTGAAAATTTAATCCCTTGTTTATTTGACAAGTAATATATTTGCCAAGTAAATATCATTTTATTAGTGCATTTCATCCTGTATATAACAATATCAATTGCCAGAAATAAATGTCCGGTCTTTTTTTTTTTTTTTTGTTAAATATATCTTTGCTTAATGCTATGAATTTTAATAAGAAGAGAAACATTTAACTCTGGTCAATTTGACCACATTCATACACTTTTCTTCGTTGTAGTTGCCGCATTGTGGGTGCATAGTTAGGAATTTCTATATCCGTCTCAACTATTGACTGCCGTATTAAAAAATTGAAAACACATCAAATATTCGTACGATAAAATGTCTCTCTGTTAATGTTGGTAGAAGTATGAAAATATCGTATCAATTCTGCTTTTGACATCATAATTTAAGTATGGGTAAAATATATTTGAAGCTTTTCTATTTCAGAAACTCAGAAATAATGACGGAAACAAAATGAAACGCTTCCTCTAATTTACATGACAAAATATGTATCCGTTTTTCTTTATTTTCCTTCTCAATCATTATTTAATAAATATTATCTTTTTACGATATTTATTTTCTTTATTTTACTGATTATTTAAAATACATTTATTATCCTAGCTCCTTAAATTTGATTACCACTTTACATGATAAGCAAATACATTTACTTCTTTTTTTTCCCTTCTTCGAAATATGCCTTTTTGTTTACTTTATCATTTTTTACTCCTTCTCTCTTTACCAATATTTTCTGTGTGGGCACAGTTGGTGTGACATTTTAAACTTAATATTTTTTATCCAAGTGTTTTAAAACAATGTATACTAATGATATTTTCTCTTGATCAGGAAGGATATACTTTAAATTAATTCCTATTTTTATTTCATAACACTTGTTTTCATAATTCTTAATGGCCAATGGATGACTAAATTATTCTAAACGCTATTCATACGCTGGGCAATTAACACTTTTAATGGTTTAAAATCTATTTAGAACTAAATATTTCGGTTTAATTGCGCTTTGTGTGCAAACGTGAATAGCAAATTAATTGATTAATATACTTCTTCATGATCTTTCTCTCTTCTTTTTTGAACTTGTCTTTTAATACTTTATAAAAATGACCTCCATTTATTGTTTATTTTTACATTCATTTACAGCTTTTTGCTCACTTGTAACTGTGTTTATTAAGTAAGTAATTGATGTACAAGAAATGTAAATACTAATTGTGTATGCAAATGATTTTTTAACTTTGTTGTCAATTTACAAATTTTTCCTATTCCTTTGACATTATAATAGGAAGGCATTCTCTCCGCCAAGTACACTTGCCTATTATAATCGTGATGTTGGGATTTAAAAAATGCAATTCAATCTACAAGATGGATATATTTCATTCTCTATTTTTAATTTAATATGTATAATTATTCAATATATTTCATAATTATTCTTTTTATTCAAACTATGTATAAATTAATTCACAATATTTCTATTATAATAATGTATAGTTAAATTATTATATTTGTAAGTGTTTGTGAGAGAGAGTAATAATTTTAAAGTATTGTATAATTCAAACCACATAAATCATTAAGAAGCATTTACTTTTGTAACAGTTATATTTTTTTTCTCGAAATAAATCCTAATTTTGTGTACATTTTCCAAAATAACAATAACATATGCATTATAAATTGCTTTTCTAGAAATTATCCCTATCGTTTTCTAAAGCTACATTTTATGAAATAAATGTATCTATCGACTAATTCATGAAAAGTAAGCAATCCTGTTAAATATTATCCCTTTCTTATTCACAATAGAAACATATTTTTATCGTCTGCTACAAGTATTTCAACAAAAGGTTTTTATCTTTATTTCGTGGATACTGAAAAATTTGTGAGCAAAGAGTTGTATCTTTTTTCATAAAAATAAATCAAAAGTAGAATTTATTTGATTAAGTGTTGGCATTTATTTATAGTTTCAAAACATTTTACCAGTAGCTTTTTTATGAGGGAAAATATCTTTTGTAACTGGTAAATACCCAAACGAAATTATTCGTAAATGTATTATGAGAAATAAAGCATTTTTTCATATAATTAATATAATAAATAGTTTGAATTAAAGTATGCATTAACGTTTTTTATTACTGCAACAGTTATAAGAAATATTTCTGCCAAAAAAATGAATTCATCTAAAAGTTTTTAGTCATGTTAGTTTCATTTTAAAAACAAAAATTTTTTTGCTTTGAAAATTGAATGTTCTTGGGGATTACCGGGGCATTTAGTTTGAGGCTATTTATTTAAAATTCAGACAGAAGAAAATTCAAAAAGAATCTATTAAAGTTTATAGACAACTGTTTTTCATTATTAATTAGTTTTTCTTTTGTAATTATGAAATTGCAAATTAATTATTTATTTTATACCATTTTCTGTTTTAAAAGTGAATCTATTCTAAAAACTATTCTAGTTAATTAAAATTTCTTTAAATTTAACGTTTTAGTTAACATATGTAAAAACTCCCGTTGTCTGAAATCCTAATAAATTTTTTGTAAAAATTTAAGAGTCATTTTGTCAATATATGTAAAATATTGAGCATTAACAAAAAACAATTAACAACTAGAAATTTTAGTTTTCGAATGTAATCCGTATAAAAACAAATGTACAAAACGAATAAATTGAAAATTTATAAATTTTTTTAGTGTTTTAAAAGATTTTTCGGTATAAATTTATCTAATGTAAATATTTTGTTGTTATCATTTCAAAATAATGTTAAAACAATCATTAGAATGATCTTTATAGGTTGTCAAAGTTCAAAACCTCCAAATGTTGATAAATTTAGTAATATTTTTGCCTTAATAATAATTATAAAAAGGTTAATTGGAAACAGTTTATGGGTAAACTCCTAGTGAGTAGAAATAGTTGGCGCAAATTTTGCCAAATCGACACGGAATCGTTTTAGATTGTAGCACAGTAATTTATTTAATGAGAATCGAAACAAAAAACTAATTTGTTCTGAAAATGTTTAATTTGATGAGTAAGAACATACGATTAATGCTTTAACATTTTATTTGTAATAACACATTGAATATTTTATAAGTAACTAAATATATAAATACTTTAAACTGATTATTAAAAATAGCAACAAAAGAGCCACTTAAATAAACAATAGGAAAATTATAACATTACACTCTAATTCAAAATTAACTCTTTACAACAATAAATTTATTTGAGTTCAGTCCAGAAAAGAAATATTAGAGACTTCCTAGCTGGCCTACAGCTGAGTAGTTAGAGTTTCTGCCTATTCAGCTGCTAGTCCCTGATTCGAATCCCGGTTTGGGATTGGAATTTCCTTTCTTTCTGTGTATTTCCTTGTCCTTTCATCTGAGCTGATATGTAATCCTATCCAATAAACATGTTTGTGGTGGTGTAACGTGGGTAATGCTACTCTCCTTGGTTTACAGGTGTGATAAATGAGTAGCAATTTCCGGTCTTGGGGCAACAATTTAAACACCCAGTACCCACCGTTAGAAAATAAAAAACAGCATTCCAATCAAATTCGTTTTCGATGTACTTTAGGTCACAGCTTTTAAAGTTTTAATGCGTCCTTGTATATCAGTCAAAGAATAAATTTTCATAACGTGTTCATTGGCATATGGCTTAAATCCCGAATTCCATCACTTTGAAAATAATACCACGTATTCTGTTCTGTAGTAGGTAGTTCACGATTCTTTACCATTTTGTGTTGGAAAAAAAAAGAAATAACTATAATTGCAGTCTACTTTAAAAATAACATAAATGCTTCATCAAAATAATAAGGTATTTGGTACATAATTTTATATAGCTAGCGGAAAATCATGTTATTTGGGGAACTTTCTAAATTAATGAGGAAACTTAATTAAAGCATATTGTGGGTAATATTTAATTAACATTTATAATTTGATTTTGTGCGATTTGCCTTTCCAGATTAGTATTTCGAGTGGGAAATTTTATTTATTTATTTTTTTAGCATTAGGGCTTATTACGCTTTTCTGTTTAGATTAGGGCTTATTACGCTTTTCTGTTAGAAAGAATTTTTTTCTTATGATTTTCGACAAAGTTAGAATTGTATTTAAATGTTTAAATATTTCGCCACTATCATAAATAATCAATGAATTTATGTAATTAAAAGGTTGAAATAGGGTAATAGCCTTTTTGTATGTTCTTATATATTTCTACTAGTAGATATTTCAAATACATTTTACCCTTTTATTACTTATTCTTAAATTTTAAATTTGAATTCTGATTTTAATTTTCCAACCTAACAATTTATAAATTTTATTATAATATATTTTTTTTAATTTACTTTATTATGTAATCATATTTATGCCAATAGAATCTACTTTAACAGAATATATCATAAGCGGATAAATATTTCATACATATTTTGATGAAATATCATACAATGGAAATTATATTCTGACTTTAAAATTTGTATTTAGTGTAATCTTTTCTGATTAACATAATTACAGCTTTTTTGGTGACTGCAACAAGGCTTAATAAATAACATAATGTGAAAACGATGTAATATGGTGATCCGAAGTACAGTACCCTCAATCTATCTTTAATAAATTACTGAATAAACGCTTTTTTTAAAACGAATATTATATTTTCTGCTGTAATATTAATAAAAAAATTAATTTGGTGATGAAATAAGACGAATGTAATGTGTAAAATGCATTTGATTACTTTGTCGTTTAATGATCTCTTTTGAACACGAGGGCTAGATTTGGTTTGTTAATCACTCCATGATCATTTTTTTACAAGAAGGATAATTAAATTAGGACCTATGCTTTAAAGTAAATTCGAAATCACTACAAATGTCCATACCTATGGTGGGATTGGAGCCCTTGATTTTTCGAAGCAAAGGTAAACGCTCTATCCACTCGGCTGAGAACACGGTCAACACGAAGATTTATCTAGCCATTATTAATAGCTAAAAATGAATTTCGTACAATGACTATTATCACATTCAACGTAGGTATCAAACTCGTGAACTTTAGACCGAAGACCAAATCGAATTTGTTAAAAAAGTAAAATTTCTCCTATTTCTGAAATTACCAGATTATAAAATCTTCAGATAAATCAATAAAAATGAATGAAAGTTTGTTTGATCGATGTCTATAGTTTCCTGGTTGGATCATAATTAGTGGATTAACTGCCATAAATTTATATGAACTGAAATAAAAGCTCAACAATTATTAAAATGTTCTTATTTTTTAAATGATGCATTAAATGAAAATTTTAAGGAATATTATATTTCACGATATTAAATTGTAAGGGATCAAATTGTACTGGATCTTTCTTTGGTGCTGTGATTGTAATGTAAATGGTGATATGATTTTAACAAATATATCTACGATAATCTACAAGTTATTTGATTAACTAAAAACATTATTTCTGTATAAATGTGCGTTAATTAATTTCTAGGCAACTAATTTAAAGTTCAGATTTATTGATGTAACATAACTCATACCAAATTATTTCAGATAAATCTGCAACCAAACTTAAAGCTTCAACAAAAGAAAAAGCATTTTTTTCCTTTTTGAAAGATATAAGCAGTTATAGTTTTTGTATTTCCTTATTAAGTGCATAGTAAACTATATAAAATTAATTTCCTGATTGATCGACTAAACTGAGAAATTGTGATATATGTAATTTTAATTTAACTGAAAATTCAAATTAATATTCAATTTAGCTTCAAAAATCTGTAGCATTAATTTTTTATTATAAAATAAAAAAACTAAGAATTGAATTTTTATGTACCCTACTTTAAATATTTCAATTTGCTCAATGGTAAAATTCTAATTTTCTGTAAAACTATTTCAGAGATTGAGTCACTGTAAGGTTAGAATTCTTAAGCAGGGTTTAGATGTTAATATTCATCGTCTGTTGACTGAAACACTGGTGTCAACCTGCAGACGATAACATAAGGATGAATTACGAGTAAACATTCATCTTGTAAAAGGGAATTCAATCCAATAGAAAATAAATATTAAAAATATGGAAATGGCAGATTTCGACGCATACTAAATTATTTTAGTGAGAGGATTTCATACACTTAAGTTAAAAGAGACATGAAACCTTTAAGACTTTTATCTGTCTTAAGTTTTAAAAGTCATTTATCATCATTTATCTTGGCTCCTTAAATAAACGAGAAGGGATATTCAAATATAAGAATTCGAAATTTATAAACTTGGTACTTCTCAAAGTACTTTAATCTATTGTTATAATACATTCAATACTTCTAGAATACTGATGATCAATTTTAAAACTTAATTTAATGATTTTGTTGGAGTGGAAAAGTAAAATATTCTTAACAATATATTTCAATAATAATAAATTCGTCTAACTATAACATTAAAAAGAATAATTTAATTTCTTGCCTGTTTAAGAAAAGCGCTTTTAAATGAATTTCATTAAACTCATCTATCAAACATTATTTTACAGTTTTTATTGCAAAACAGAAATGCAATGATGACAATTTTAGCTAAATTAAACAATTGTTCTTACAATCCTAAAATATATAGATGAATTTTAAAAGGTTTTAGACTGATTTTGGAAAATTTAATAGTAGATATTTTTAATACCTTTTTAATTTGTATCAACACTTTTTTGGTCATCTTCCTTTAGTGATGCCAAATATTGGGGACTATTTAAATAATTCTTAGAAATGTAGCAAAATTAAAAAGATTTAGTGAAAACATGTAATCTGAATTAAACAAAATAGGTTTTAAAATCCTTTTATCTGCTTAAAATCTTTTTCTTCAAATTGAAACAAAATTTTAAGGATTAGGGACAATTGTTGCGAAATTTATACAATCATTTGCTTTCATAATTATGAAATCTAATGCGTAGAAAATTTATATAAGATTGCTAATGATGATAACGACAACAAATTTAGGATGCTAAAACAAAACTCTTAAATCTATTTTAAAAAGTTAAAATCTAAAAAAGAAAATAATTTCCAGCATTGAGATTGGAAATATAAAATCAAGACAATTAATGATGAGAGAGAGATGGCGATAAGTTTTCCTGCCAAATAGACGATTATTTTAAATATTGTTCATGTTTAAAAATAAAAACCAAATAGGTCATTCTTTAAGGTTACTGAGGCTAATGTGAGCATAATCTCGAAATTACGAGTAAAAAACATTTTTGAGCCTAAATTATATATGAAACAAATGATTTCAAAATTGACACTAATGAAATTGTAAAATGAAATTTATTTGCTAATATGTTTGGAATATGTGTTTATTGATCCTTGAGATACACTAAAGTACTATTTCCTTGCGACAGAAGATATTTGATATCATGATATAGACACAGACTTTTCCATGGTGCGAGTAAAGTAATATAAATTTTAAAAAAAATCTCGCCAAATTCAACTTTTCTGTCAGTTTATATCAAGATATGGCTTGAATCATCCACTAATAATACTCGTTTTTTTAGACCTCAGAGACATCCAGTGTCTTCTTTCTCACCACCATTGCAAGAGAATTTTTGACTTTCGGGTGGAAAGGAATAGTTTTTATAACCGGCACCTTACAATACATTCTATCGTCTGGAATTCTCTGTTAGTATTCGAGCTGAAATATGATGGGAAGAAAATGTCGTTTAAAACATTGTAGATTATCTGTTCTGCTGTTTAGTTCATCTGAGATAGAACCAATCATTCTTTTGGAAAACTATGCTCGAACTGCAGCCATGTCTTCTAGAAAAAAACTATGGATTCAGATTCCAACTTTTGAAAACCTTTGACATGGTTGTTTTTAAGGACCCAGATAGAGTTTCTGTTTTCGAAATCGAGGAGTCTGTAAAACGATCACCAACAATTAGCCCTTCTTTCAAATGGTGAACGATGTTTTGTTTTCTTCCCAATTTACTTCATTCTCATCACAAAATGCACTATTACACCTTACTTATTTTAGCGTTTTAATTACACCATGTAACCCATTCTGATGGCATGAATAATCCACGTCATAAAAACATTTTGCATATTTCATCCTTAGCAAATATTTAAATAAAAAAATGACTTCCAATCTATTGGTTAATGTATATATTAACATGATTATATAGGTAGGTAGGTAGGCAGATATATGGGTAAGTTGGTAGATGAATAATAGAAAGATATTTATATATTACGTGTGTATATCATTAGTAAGAACTAATGATGGAGGACTAATATGGAACTCCATTCCTTAAGTTATGCAGTTTTGCTTCATAGCTTGAAAATAAAATGTTCTAGTGCAGTTAGAATTAAAATTTTAGCATCATTAGAAATTAAAAAAAACTGTTTTGACAAGTTTTTTGTCCATTTTCTTGCATCTACTCCCTTAATTCAACTTTCCAATTAGTTATTGAAAATCATGCCAATAATTGATTGACAACGTTAAATAAATGGCTGCAAATATTATTATCATGCTGTGAAGATAGTGAATTCAGTACTTGGTGCTGCTGAATCAAGTACAAACTGAAATCAAGCCTAGATCAGTAAAGTTTTGTCTAGTTAATTTAGAACAGCAGACTTTTGAAAAAGGGCCGATCTAAGTTCTTGTTTCGTTATTTAATCATGGTTCAAATCCACAAACAAAAGGCTATATTTTAAAAGTTTCACTGGAAAAAAATATGTATACACAAATGCAAAGCAGTAAAACAAACATTCGAAAAATTATATATAAATTTTAAGAATAACGTTTTTATTTTAAAGAAAATATCCCTTAAATTATTATACTTATATTGTAGTGATTTTCATTTAATCAAGGATTTTCCTCTTACTTTTTGCTTAGCAGTGATAATCTTTATTGAAAAATTCTAAAGGCTCTGTTCTCCGATATTTTTTATATTCCTTTCTTTTTTTCGTCTTCACAACTTGATCCTTACGTGATGAATAGATCAAAAACTTCAAGATTCATCCATCATTTTTGATAACAAGAATTTCCTCAATTTTCACCAAAATGAAATTTTTTAATACTCTCACCAAAAAAAAAGCAAAAAATTATCCCCAAAAAATGTCTTCCTCATTCTTTTTCATCATAAAATAATTTCTTTTTTTTTTTCCTAGTACTTGATTAAAATGAGATAGCTCCTATCTATTCTATTGATTAATAATCAATAATACTGAAATTCAGCAAAATTTATGTTTGCAGAATTATGGCGAAATAAATAAGCATTACTTTATGAACTCCATTCATAGAAAATCGTTTTAAGGAAAACGAACCCTTAATAAAACGCAACCCAACTACAATCTGTATCGGAAATAACTGCAGATATTGATTGTTTCATTGTATTTTGAAACTATAAACATGCAATCATTTAACCCCCGCTGAATTTAGTTCAGTGAATAAAATAGAATAAAATCCACCAAACGCAATAATATTGAATTTTTGTGCTTCCACCTACAACTTATTTTTCTATAATTTCAGGTCACGTTTAGTCTTTATTATGTCAACCCATGATAAAATAAACAAATCGTTTTCTATTTTTCATTCTATTTGTTAACAAACATTTGCTTCGCAAACGATAATGAAATTCGTTTTCTTTTGCACGAGAAACAACTTGCGAATATATGTTAATGCTTTGAAAGAGAAGGCTAAATTGAATAAATTTTCTGGGAAAACTATTTTCCAAAATATTTTAAATGAGAATAAAAGTGAGAATAATTTCGTATCAAGCAAATATTTGAGTTATTCACAATTATTTATTTTCTGTATTGGCATGTTTTTAAATTATGTAAAACATTGAGATAAAACTCGGCTTTTGTTAAATATTTACATAATTAGTTTTTAACGCCTTAGGTGTCAACTAAAATGTGTTTTATTAAATTGTTCCACAGTAAAGTTTAAACACTAAACTTTATTTATTTACACTTTCACGTAATTAAGTAATAATTATTACTTATATTGAATAATTCTTCGTTTTGGTATACTAACTTTATTTGACGTCATTTGCATAATTTTAGCACATTCTGAAACTGAAGATTAGCTCAATTAAATAGTAAACTCACAACTTAATATATGAAAACAATTGATTTGATTTTATAGTTGCTCAACGGTCATTTTTGCACAGAAAAACCAATTAGACCGTAATTTACAGCTAAAAGTGGATTACGAAACACTACAAACACCCTAACTTAAGGTGGAAATCAAATTCAGCAGCTCTTGAACCGAAAACCGGAGCTCTAATTATTTGGTGACAGGCTCAGCTTGAAAACTGGAGAAAGTATTTAAATGTTTTCGCTTCATTATCTTCCAAAAGTTCATTTGATTAACTGTCGACTGTATTGGAAAGCTGTAAAGAAGGAAACTTTAAAACTCCCTAGCATACCTCCCGATAAATGTCCATGCGGGAAACAAAAGCAAAGCATTCCTTTTCAACTATTACTGAAAAAAGCCGGAGTCGTTGTCACTTCTCTCTGTTCAGGGATTGAATCTCGGACTGTGAAAGGTCGACTCAGCCTTTCTTCCCTTCAGTATACCAATAAAACTGAGTATCAAGTATGCTTAGCAACTAAACACTGGTTGTTAGGCTGACCACTTAACCGGAAATTATGCTTTGCACCCCAGGGCTTTGAGTCAAGAAAACAGATAGGATCACTATACATCTTGCCCCATGAGGGATGTCGTGCCATTAAGTTTAGTTAGTTAACAGCAAAATAACAAGGGCACCTTAATTTGTCACACTTGCAGAAAATCATTAAGCAAATTTGCCTGAAAGAATATAAAGTGATCACCACTACAACGCATTTCCACAGCTTTACTATAAACAACACCAAAACAACTCATTTGAAATTTGGCCACGGAGAAATCATGGTCAATGTGTCTTACTACCCATAAATTTCAGAATTTCATATATGTAAGTTAGTTGCGAAGTCGAAGGCAACTGAAAGACCATTACGAACAAAAATTTCATGGAACTCACGCCATTAATTCCTGGAACTACAAGCATGACTCATGATTGTTCAGTATTATTTAAATTTATTTTCTCACACATGCCTTCATTTTTCCAAATAGCAAATCTCAAGCAATTCGCAATATTTCTGGCCATTAAATATATTCTTTTTTCGCGTTCTTTAAATTGCATGCATAGTTTGTATTCCTTACGAATATTTGAAATCATAGGATTTTCTTTCAAGTTTTTTTTTATATTGTTAAGCATATATTTAACTGTTTATTTTGTCATTACTTGTTATGTATTTTCGATTAACTTTTATAAAATTGATTATTTAGCAGCTTATTTTTCCATTATGTATTTTTTAAATACGCAGAATAGTACTATTGATATTTTTACCCTACAAAAACAATAGTTGTCAATTACTTTCAACATTCTTTTAAAGATTTTAACATCTTAATTTTTATACTTTTTTTGTTTATTCTATAACTCCTTTGATTATTTTCACACATTTTTCTTTATCTTTTTTTTCACAAGAAAAATTTTTAGTACACTTAGTTTTTTAAAATACTTTAATATTTCCTCATTCTTACGCCAAGCAAGTCCCTGCTTTTACTTTTTTTTATCTTTGTTATGAAATTTATTTCTTTTTTTACAAGCAAATATTGATAACTTCTCAGCTTCATTATTAAAAAATACACAATTTTTATATATTAACTATGATACGCATTTTTTTTTTTACCAACATTCAAATTTTCCACTTGTACGCATGCATATGAAATGTTTTCTCATTTATTATGTGTTAGTTTTACATTCAAGTATCATCATACAACTTGACATGTTTAAAAGTAAGCAAAACTAAATATTATAGCTATCTCCAATTGTTTGCTTGATTTCTAAATCTTAAATAAAGATGAGACAAATGTCTTCATTTGAAGTAAAATAATCAAAAAATAGCTTCATAAATTTATGAACTTCTATAATTTCTTTAATTCTAAGGAAAGATACATATTTAAAGCAAATTAATTTTTTTCATTCGGAAGCAAACTATGGTATTTCCTTACAATTGTGATCCTATTTGATATTGATATAAATCCACATATTTTAAATCAATATATTAAGTGGGGAATGATAAAGAATTAATTACAAGTATAAATCCTATTAGAACAATATTATCTGACTGGATCGTATATTTGTTGCGTTTTTGCTTATCTTCAATCCAGTTTAAAGATGTTAAACAAGATATATATAAAACCGCTGACTTTTAAAAAGTCGAAGACATAGTGGTGCAGGTGAACTTAGGACTGTACCTCAAAGATTAATAGTTTGGAATACTTACTCATCACTAAGCGCCTCGCAATTTTAAACCATGGTCAAATGACGATAGTATACCTGATCTGTCATCCTCCTATCACGACCATGCCATACCAGGGACTTTGAACGTCCTAGATTAGTTCGGACATGGAGCTCCAGTAACTTTATGTGGTAGAATATGGTCACCCTCTCAATCACTGCCCACGGAAAATAATATTTCACCTTGCTATTCTTAACAGGAAGTGGCATAAAGCTACTGACCCTCTGGAACTCAAAAAGTGAAAACAAGAACAGGACAAGAATAAATTTCTTTCCAAAGAAAACCTAACATTCGAAGACCTGTTTAGCAGAAGCCTAGTATATTGTTGGCATTTTGAACAAAGAAGATCGCGTTTCTTACACTTAGAAAATGTAAGACATTCCAGGTGGCCAGTGGCAACAGCGCAAGAGACTGGTGCAAGTTTTTCTGTCACATGAGAGTTTTAAAGATATACCTTATTTACTATCCTTTCACCAGGTGTAAGTAGAGAGTATCAGATAGTCATTTTTAACTTGTGTTTTTCTTCTGCGAAAACTGTTCTAAGCAAGATAGCAACCCTCCATAGCAAGATTGTCTACCAAACTAAAATATTTTATCACTTAACTAAAATATTTTATTAATTATAAAATCTATAACGGATTTTAGCCTGTAAATGTATCGTTAACTTATTTTATTATTTTACTTTATTGTACTCATGAATAAAGTATTTAATATACCTTAGAGATTGTATTCTAAAAGTAATTTCCTTTAAAACTGAATACAAATTTTTACTTATTTGACGAAACTTAAGTAAAATATAATCAATAAATTTTTTGCATAGGTATTTTTTTCTAAATATGAGAAATAAAAACTATAAATTACTTTGAAGACTTCTATAATGATGTTATTTTTTCCTAAATAATGCAAACATTATTTAGAAGAATAATATCTTTTATGATTTTTTCAAGATAACTTTTATGATTTCATTATGTAGAAGTAAAATTTGTGGAAAATTGTGATGAGAAATGGTGTCACCTTCCCGATCGGAAAGCAGCAGATTTGATACCTAACCCAACCAAAGACTTCAATGGTAAGAAACCCAAGTCAAGTTAAAATTTCCATAGATTCTAATATTTATTCCTTGGTGGGGGGGGAAGAAACGAATACAAGCTGAGGTATTAACGTAATTGCAGACTATAGTTCGAAATTAGAAGGTAGTTGATTGTATTTTGTAGCTACCAGAAGAATGTCATGATAATCCAATCTAAGTATCGAAATTCGTTATTTGTATCTTCTCCTAAGTATATAAGCAAGAAATGAAAGAAATAAAAGAATTATTCTTTATAAAATTCAACCCTGATAGGAATTTAGTTTTTCCATATAAAGCGAAATAACTTTTATTAATGCATTTTTGTCATGTCGATACATGTCTTTTATATTCAAAAATCTGTATAACGGAAATAATATGGTTCTTTATTTATCGCCTGGCTGGCAACGAAAGGTCTGGAAACAGGTATTCGTCTTCCAGTGTATCTTTTGTCGACGCTGACAGCAAAATCAATGGCGCTGACTTCGCCGGTCGAAACAGAAATCACCTTCAGACTTCAGGCGCAACAGTTTTCGTCGTTTTACGGAAATAACGTCCGTATTCAAAGAATAGATTCCGCCAAAATTGTTGCTTTATGACTTTTTTACGGATTTTCATATTCCTTATACTATATAGTTTTAGTAGGATGGAATAGAAAAGTTTTAAAACTATTTTTCGCCAAATACATCAAACATTCTACACCTTACGAGAAATTTAATCTCAAATATTTCTGTATTTTGATGTTGCACTATGGGCTAATTTTAAACCCAGTTTAAATAATTTGCCTCTTTTTATTTTAAATTATCTTTCTAATAACTTTTATTAAAAAGCTCTTAAAATTAATAGCAAATTCTATTAAATAAATTTGTGATGAATTTTAAATAAATAATTGTTTGTATATTTGTAAACTTTTTAAATTGTAAACTTTTTAATTGTAAATTTTTTAATAAATTTTTATATTTGTTCTTGCTTTCATATTCATTTTAATAATCTTTATTTCATACACATATTTTTTTTCTTTTTATGCAATAAAATCTATCTATTGAAATTGCTATATTACTTATGCATTTTAGGTTACATTCCTTTATTATCTTTGTAACTATTAAAATGGCATTCCCTAAGAAATTTAAAGTGAAGTAAGATATAATTTATACCTTTATTTTATAATTTGTAGAAATGATAATAAATCAGGTAACTAAGATGAATAAAGTGATAATGATTCAGAAACATACAATGAATGATTTGATGATGAATCAAAAAGTTAAAGTGAAGAAAGTGATAATAAATTAACTTTGATATGAAGAATCTAAGAATTCCGATAAAGAAAGTAATAATGAATCAAAGAGTTCTGTTGAAAAAAACTACAAAGTTGTAATACTGGATTTTATAAATTAGACATCTATGATAAAGTGAATAATAATGAGTCAGATATATGTGATGAAAAAACTGAATAATAGCTTTATTCAGTTTCTCACTCTGTAAGTTCATTCATGATAATTCGTCTATTCATGCTAGTCAAATCCATACATCTGTTTGAATTCCGTATTATTAAAATTGTAAAAACTTGAGTTGTTATTGATGTATAAAAGAGTTCTTTCTGAAAAACTTATCACTTTGTACAAATCAAAATGTACAATTGACAAAATTATAGATTTTGTAAATTTTAACGTTATATGTTGTGAAAAGTGAAAATTGATATTTTATCTAGTGACATATAATCAAATTCATTCTTGTACTCGTTTACCATTTTCTACAACATACAATGGAAACATTTCAAATTTTAAGAGCTGGTCATTGGTCAATTGATAAATAACATAGTTGAATTTTCATAAGTTTGCCCTTTTTTCCAACATTTTTCCCAAAATTAGGAAATTTGTTATTGGTTTGTTGTTTTATAATTTTGTTAAATGAAAACCTTGCTAAAATATAAGGATATTTAAATAATATATTCTTAAATATAAAATAATCTCTTGCATTAATTCTAACTATTAGAAGATAATTTTATAATTACATTTACCTAAAACTATTATGAAAAAAATAATACATTTTCATAATTACTTAAATTTTTCAATTAAATTTTTTAAGAGTACTTATGATAAATAAATACCTTATAATAGATATAGTTATATATTATTATCATCATATTTTGTACATACATATTAATAAACTCGCATAAATAGATTAAATATTTATAATTAATAGGTAAATATATACTTATTATAAAAAATTAACTACAAATATTTAATAAATAAAAACTTTATATATTCAAAAAAATTTGATACTAGTTTACCAATATGTGAATTTAAAATATGATTTGACGTGAAAAGAGAATATCAACTTTTCGGACTATTTTGAATGGCAACAGTATATAGAAATTTCACTTTTTGAGCTGAATTTCCTCTACAAATATACGTAGAATGATTGGAAAGATTTTCCGATTGTATGATAAAATCTCAAAATTTTCATACTCAAATAGATTCAAAATAAAACTTCTTGAAATTTGAATTTATTTTGCAACATAAAAAATATACTATTACTAGGGAAGTTCTTTTTAAACATTTCTATTGCTGATTTTGAGGGAAAAGAAACACTTCCGAATAAAACACGGTTTTAAAATAGATATACAAGGAATACTCGACATTGCCACTCAAAAAATTATATGCGAATTAAGGACACATACATTGTAAAAAATTAAGGTAAGTGTTCAGAAAACTTAGAAATAAGGATCTAGAGAAATTATTAGTTACATTATCATCAGTAAAGACTACTCTGTCAGCAACAACAGTAAATAAAAAAGAGATTGGATAGCATGGACAAGAGTACCACAGTTCACATTGCTTCTACTTAATCATAGTTTATGAACGACAAAGATTTGCTTGTCTTTCCGCAACAATTACCAATGACATTCAATAGATTAAAGACCTAAAGAGAGTATGCTATGTGGAATAAGTGATCCAGCATTATTTTCCTGAGAGTTACCAAAGGGTTCAATTTAAAGCAGAATCATGGACCAGAACACATTTAAATTAAAAGAGCTGCCTTTAAAAAGCAAGCAAGGAGAATAAGATCTGATCAAGAGGTGTTTCCAATGGCACGACATATTATATTCCTTGTTGATGAGTTATTGTTACGATGGTTGAGCAAGAGAGAGAATGATTGAAGTAGGAGCTTTCTACGATGCCACTAGGCACAGATATTACCACCATGAGACGATATCCATGAATAAGATTCATATGAAATAACCATTTTGCTGCCTTTTTATGATTACATTCTTCTTTATGACATAACTAAAACTGGCTCAGTCATGCAAGATCATGATTTACCTAAGCCATGATTTCTATGATATTCTGACAAATGTTGACGAAGAATTCGACCATTTTGATTATACGGTTCTCAAAGCTGTTCCCAAAATATACCTTACCTTCTCGGACATTATACTCGCATCATTGATATTGAAGCCACTATATATATATATATATATATATATATATATATATATATATTTAGAGAGAGAGAGAGAGAGAGATGTTTGTATGTAAAAAGGGAATGAGTTCGAAAACTCTCACATGTTCAAAAGAAATTATTGTTCTTGCTTAAAAAATCACACGTTTGTTTTTAATATTATGTCCAAAAACATTTACTAAAAGTTATTTTATGTACTATAATATGAGTATATAATAATGAAATTAAAAGGAGTTTAAGAAATTATTTATTTAATGATTTACAAAATATACAAAAATTATTAACAGGTTTATTTGCAGGTAATTTCTCCACTAAATCGACAAATCAATTTAGGATACATCTGAATAAGACAGCTATTCAGATGTATTGTTTATACCATCATCGTAGAATTCCTATATCTATGCTTAAGATTGCTTCTTGGCTTCAAACATAAACGTTTCTTCATTTTCGTTTCATGTCACAGAGCGAAATTTGACGTTAAATGGATGGTAGTTTAAATCTTTCAAATGAGCTTTTGTAGCCATTTCTCAGTTTGGAGAGCAGTATGAAAAATAGTATTGTCCTGACAGCATTACGCAATATAACTTGTCTTTGAAAGATTTGATAGTGATTTTTAAATGCAGATAAATTTTTATTTACAAGAATTGAGTCATAGCTTGTAGTTATTGACTATAATTCATAAATGTCTTAATATTTCACAAATTGTAACCCACAAACTAACTTACACTCCTACCCCGATTATCTCTGTAAGACAACTAGCGCTTTATATATACCTTCTGTCATAGAAAAGAATGTTCTCTCTGCATTAATTACTTTCCAAATTCTTCAACAATTGAATTTAATTTTGATTCACTCTATCAAACCTACTATGTTTCTGGCACTTCTTTCTCTTTTAATATTTAATTTTTCAATAATAGAAATATTAAAAAATCTCTCCAAGCTAAGTAGAAAATGATTTAAATTGAATGCATTATATTTATTTCCTCATTGATCACTTTTTATAAAATATATATTTTTATTTTTATTGTATTTTTTTTACTTTAATGTAAATTGCAATGATTTTCCATCTATATTCGTCTTAGAAATATTCTCTCACATATAGACTTTTCAATATGCATTTTATTGTGAAATTTCAAGGCATTTATAATAATGCGTATCATTATGCATATATTTTTCATATTCGATATCTTCCACTTCAAAATATGTCTTTCAAATTCTCTGAAATTTGATTTCCAGCAGGAACATGTTTTTTTTTTACAGCAGGAAATATATTCTCAACACTTTCACATCTGTTGCCGAAATACAGTTTCAAAATAATATTGAGTTCCTTGTCAAAAACATTGAGAAATCTCTTGCAGCAGTTCTTCCGATTTTCCGAGGAAAAATCTCAAAATACTCAAGCCAAAATAAATATACTTGCGATAGAAATAAAATATTCAAGACAAAGAACTTATATTGAATACTAAGAAAAAGGTCATACGGCTGATCTGCAACACATTTTGTTTTAAGATAATTATTTTTATTTCCAGTGCTTCTTGAAGGAAAAATTTTATTTGGTAGTCACCAAATTATTAAATTTCAATGAGTTTTCCTTGACTTATTATTACAATTTATTATCACAAGTCTCAAAATGAAATACAAGAAAAATGTCATCTTAACGATAAATAATGTTAATTATATAAAATAATATATTTTATTTGAAATATAATCTCGCAATTTTTTTTCAAGCTAGGAAAAAATATATTAGTATACATACATAATTATGGCATTTCACTTTTTCAGTGTGACAGTTTTTAATACAATGTAGAAAAATTAATTTGTTAATAAAATTATAAAAACAATCTTCATAATTTGAATTTATTAACACAATATATTAATTTTTAAATAGTAAATATATATATATATATATATATATATATATATATATATATATATATATATA
>JAPDSC010092666.1:264530-285560 GCA_026290005.1 Latrodectus geometricus | reverse complement strand
ATATATATATATATATATATATATATATATATATATATATATATATAAAGAGATACAAACTTCCAGGCGAGATGATTTACAGAGCCTCTAGTAGTATAAATTAGAAGTAAATATTTCCAAGACTTCTAAAAAGGAAAAGCCCATTATAGAATGTTGGCAGCTGTCATTTGATACCAATTCTAATCACAGAAAAATATGAAGTGAAAAACGTACAATAGATATGCGTCTGTGAGTCAGTTCCAACTCAGTTACATCACTCTACTGCAGAAAGGATTGACTAGTTATCACTTGGTTCATTTGCCATTACTGCTTTGTCTACTACAATTAATGGGATCATGAATTCTGTGATTTATTTTTAGTTGATTATAAAAATATATCAATATCAAATGAATAATTACTTTCAATGTGACGATCCAGGCTCATCTTCGCTTACCCTACTTGATACCCTCACTGGTTGGAAGAAATTACTGATCTTTTGTTATCTTACTTTAACTGTTATTTCTTGAAGAGTAAATTGACGGAGGTGTTCAAATGTTCGCAATAGCCAGATATGGTTTCATTGTTGTTTTCTTCAACATATTTTATCACAAAATTTAAGGGATCTTTTATCTCCCAAAGTTTTTATTTTAGATTTTCGTCTGTTTCATAATTATTATCTTTATCTCTTTCTGAGTATGTCCAAGCCTTTCCCAACAGACAGGCAGAAAATGATGAGTGGGTGGTCTGACTGATGGAAGGGGGGAAAAGTGTACAAGTTAACTGATCCAAGGTTAACACTCCAACTTCAACAAAAATACATCATTGCACTAACATGCCTTTCATCTATACAGTGTGTACATACATATTTATCTATATACATTAAAATGGTAGTCCGGATTAAACGAAATCCAATTTAATAGGGTCCGGATTAAAGAGGGATTACTGTAGTTTTTGTTTTAAGTTAACTGGAGCCCAAAATCTTGATATAGGCGTCATTCCATCGTGTGCACCTATGCTTTACTGAAATTCTTATAAAAATTTAGTTAATGAATCGAATAAGTGTTTAAGTGTAAATTACTTGGAAGAGGATTTTGAATTCCTTCCCATGTAAATAAATTAAAATATCAAAGTGAATTATGGAAGCCATAAAATAATTTATAATGGAAGTTTCACAATATATTTTGTTCAAGTAAACTGGATTCATTAAGAACCACGGGCTGATAACAGGAGGTAACAAATGATACATTTCATAGCAAATAATAAGAAAATCTGAAAATTTGTCAAAAATATTTGCAGCAATCATCGGTCTGCTTTGTTGTCATAAATTCCTTTTAAAAAAGATGATTATAGAAAATGATCATAGAGCTTTTGAAAGCAACTGCATGGATCTTATTATTTTTATTGTTATATGGCAAATTTAAGAATGACTTTTTGAAATTTTTCATTCCTAATTTTGTAAAAAATGTTTTTAACATTCGTTCTCGATACATTTAAATAAAAAATGTTTTAGAAAAAGTAAATCTGCAAACAGGAAATTATTAGTTTGGGGAATCTCATAGCTTTATTTACATATTTTCAATTAGTTATGTTAATGATTTCAAACAATTTTGTGGCTGATTTTTAGTTTCTGGACTCCTGACGTGCTAGTCAACTTCGGAATTTTTCGTGATTTCATTCATATTTACGACGAGGGGCCAACTTCTGCGAAGTGCGTCTTTAATATTAAATATATTTGAATGGAATAGAGGAAACCATAATTACACGTAATTGACTGTTACAGTATCGGAACCATAAACACCATTGCCGATATTCAACTGCATTTTTGCCTTTGTCAAAGAAAAACTGTAAAATGTACCGACATTTTTTTGTTGATTTTCTTTTTTAACACTCTGTAACTGACAACTGAATAAACCAAACAAAAACAGCAAACGAATTATCTTAGTGCGAAATGTCACCTTTCCAACGAGAATAAATCTGAAGTTGTATGATTGATGCTAAACGAGATAACACTACCATCATCGACTGATAAAATTAATGCTTTTCTTTTTTCCGAACCTAATATAAATTGAGAATTGAGTTTTAAATATTGTCAGTACTTAAATATTTAAATAGCTTAAACATCAGTAAATGTTTCTGAAAAATAAAAGCTTAGATGAATATGAAAAAAACCATGATTTTAGCATACATATAAATAGAAAAATATGTGAAATGATTTAAATGTGAGTCACATATCAATAAAACTAATTTCTGTGGCAAAGTCTTAAAATTAACCACAAATGTTGAATATATTAGACGCACTTCAATTCAATCGAATAAGGAATCATCTGTGGACAGAGAACAGTGTACATTTTGGTTTAATTTCATTAGAATAATTGAGCTTGATAAGCCGGTACAATAACATTTATTCCCTTTTTATAATTTTTTAACAATGTGCCACAACCTCTGGGAATTTGAGGCCGCCCTAGCTTAACCAAAGATCTGTCGTGTTCACTAAAGGCGGCTGGAGCACGCTAAATAGGCAATATCTTCGAAGTGAAATGTTCCCAAGGGGTGACAAGTTAAGTATTAGGAGAATTCTGCTTGATGCCTACTTCTAAATTACCAAAACTCCCACCCGCTGCTTAAACATCCATAAAATATTATGTGATATATTTTCCGACTTTTTCGCTGAAATACACCTTGATGTTTTCGTCCTTAAAATGGGATATTCTTCAAATATGTGACGAATAAAGGGCAATTTAATTCCTTAAAAGAAGTACAAAGCATTCTTACCTTGTATCTATAACAAATTATAAGATATTTCTCTATTATGTCATTTATTATTCAATACCTTTGTGTTCACAATAAACTTACACAATAGTTGTTCACAAAATTATATGATAATGTCTGTGACGTGTGAAAATAATGAAGATAAGTTTAAATTTATAAAAAGAGCTCGAAACAATCTCATAATATGCCATCTCATTAAATAATATCAAATGAGAAAAATTAGAACCCGACCAATCAACATGCGTTGTCATGATATGCACTAAGGCTCTCTTGATAATTACTTGAGACTGGTGGTAAAAATATCGGAGCTAGGAACAACTTTGATATACCCTCCCCACCCCCCAAAAAAAATTAAGCGCTAAATCTGGCACTCCCTACGGACTTTTTAGAGTTGCTCTTTCTTATTTTGGTGCAGTTAATTTAGGTTTTTTCAGCTTTTAGGTTTTTGCTGTTGCCAAATTTAGTATTTTCTTGTATTTTGTACCATTTTTTGAGTTATCTTATTTAAAGTTTTTTCATGTATTAATTATTTGTACTTAGCGAGAATCCATCTTGGAGAGAAAAAAGGCGCCAAAAACAGGTATTTTGGGTTGGTGAGAAAAAAATGTAGCAAAATTTCCGATTTGGCTTCTCTACTTTGAACTACTTTGATATACCCCCCAAACCGCAAATTTGGCGAGTTTCTTTCTTGCCAAGCAAAATACCTTTTTTGGCGCATTCTTTACTCGCCAAGATGGATTTTCGCTAAATACAAATAATTAATACATAAAAAACTTTAAAAAAAAGCTCTAAAAATGGTACAAAATACAAGAAAATACTAAATGTGGCAATAGCAAAAACCTAAAAGCTGAAAAAACCTAAATTGGAAACACCAAAATAAGAAACAGCAACCCTAAAAAGTCCGTAGGGAATGCTAGATTTGGCGCGTAATTTTTGGGGGGGTATATCAAAGTTGTAATAAAATATCACTCCTGACTAATTGATTTCATTTCCCTCCTTAACTCTTATGCCAACCAATCATTGTTTTGAGCCAACTGTAAACGTCATTTTTTCATACACATTTTTACACATATTCGGCTGACTTAGCTTTTCCTTTTTTGTTGAATTTTTGATAAATGGAATTTTTGTAACAATTTTTATAGGAATATAAAACTATAAATATCGATCTGCGAATTAAGTTACATAGCATGAATGTTAAGGGATACTTAATTGTAAATTGAAGAACTTTTTGATAAATATTTTACATTGGGACAAGTAATAACAAAATCCAAGAGCTGAAAATAGTCTCAAATAAAAGAAAAGTATTTTAATAATTCATGGAAGAGGTGCGTGTTATTTGATAAGCTCTAAGTTGCAGGAAACACGCGAGGTACTAACAATGCCCATCCTACGCACAATATAAAAGAAAAAAGAAAAATATTCGGTGGTCCTATATTTATTCAATTGTACAGAAAAATTGCATACCGTGCCAGCTAGTACCCATTTAAAAAATAACCAAATTTAAGAACATGCAATTTTAGAAGCAATTCATTTCTGTTTTTTTTTTTTTCCGACCAAACATTGCAGACAGAATAATGCACTTTAAATTGTTTGTAAGTGTTTAAGATGAAACTGTATACATATATAATAATTTAAATTTTTTATAATATCGTATCCATTGTTATAAATTTATTCATTGTTTATTAACCAATTATATAAGCAAATTTAAGGTATCTGGCTGCTCTAATTACTTTTAGTTAGCTTTCAATAATGGATTCCTAAAGATTTTATAAAATTTACGAGCATAAAATAATTTACTTTCACAAAATTAAGCAATTCTAAACTTATTTTTCACAAACATTTATGTTACTTTAATAAGCATTTATTTGATTTTTATTTGAATGAAATTGTTCTTACTTCTCTTATAGATTTTTCTTTTATTTTTTTCAACGATAATTATTTACATCAGCAAAATATCTGCTATTTGTTTGTTTTTATTCTGTTTATATAAATTATAGTTTAATATATCAAATTCTGCGTAAGATTAATTCTTGCATTTATAAATTTTTTCGAGTATTAAAAGTATTTAATCATATGAAAAGTTAGGTATAATTTATAACATTAACTTTATTTTATGACAACATTTAAAATTGTTTAATCTAGATTTTGTATTAAAAGTTTATACCTCTTTTGTACTAATCAAAGCCTATTCATGATCATTGTGACTGTAAGCGTATCCATACATTCATGTTAACTTTCAAATATTCATGAGATTGACACATGAATTGACTATCGCTCCCATATATACGAAACAAAATTCAATACATTATCATCAGAAATTCATTATATACTTATATATGTTACGAAATGTTTACTATACCTTTATAACTTTTCAGGTTGGAAGTCTGACATAATAGTGTATTGAACCTGACACTTAATTTATATATTCCTGAACCACAAACACAAATATAAAATTAAATTGATACGTATACATTATTATTATTCACATAATTTTGAGCATATGGTTGGATTGTTGTTTCATTAACATAAACGATTTTTTGCTTGAAGCAAACATGAAAAATTTCAAAAATAACAAATAAATACAGTTAACTTAAATTTATATCTGTGTATATACATATTTAAATTCACTCGAAAACGAGAGAGAATGACTTTTAATAGATAGATTTCAATGTATTTAACTTTTGGATAAATGTTTATACTATTTTTACAAAAGCAAGAGCAATTAGCAAATTTAGTATAACACTTAAGTGAGTATTTTCTAATTATAAGTTGTATATTAAAACACTATTTATATTTTAAAACATATAAATATCTTATTAAAAAAAGTTGCATAACTTACAAAAATTATTATAATTTATTATGATTTATTATTTTTGAATCTTATATAATGATATTTTAATTTTTTAATTACTACATAAAATTTAACATGATTCTTTTTCGTCTTTTTTTTTATGTGTTCTTAATTTAGAAGTTTAATGTTGGATTTAACATAGGCTATATTTCATGTTATTATCTATTTATCTTTATCTCCTGATATTTGTAATTTAACTCTTACAGTTGTGGTAAAAAATCAAAATCCCTTTTTTATTTACTCTTTTCACTATTTATTTGTATATTATATTAATTTTCTTGAAGAATTAAGGAAAAAAACAATAAAAAGTAATGAGATTAATGCAACAAAAAATAATTACTGTTAAATACATAAAAATAGTATATATATATATATATATATATATATATATATATATATATATATATATGAACACATTATCCTGAAATAAAACACAAATTCAAGGACGTCTTATTTTATTTTGAGTTACTACGTAACTCATTTGAAAAAAACATGTGTTACTTGTACTTATTTTTCTATATATTAATTCTTTTTTATCCTACCCTCGTCTTCGGCATCTTTGCCATTAGTTGACGAGAAGCCTGAATAAAGTGATGGCAAAGCATAAAAAGGATTGAAATTGGCGTTCTTAGAGTTAACATCATGAATCTTTCAAATATTGTGGGATTTTAAATATTTTTAAGAGTAATAAAATAAATACTTTAAAAATTAAAAGTTAGAGTGATGATATCACCTTCTCGCAGTGTCCCCCCCCCCCGTTTAAACTAAACGATTGATAACTTAACGTTTTATAAGTAGCTCTCATTGACAATTTAATTATAATTGAGCTATAATTCAAACTCTGTTTTCGATACATTTAGCTCTAACTTTCTTTTATATTGATCTAATTACATTCATTTCTAGTAGGTTTTAAGTTCCCTCAGCTATGGCCTATAATAAAAAGAAATATTAATGTCAAATAAATTTTCTGTAAATTGTCACAAACAGGAAAATAACGACAAAGTAACATATTGTTTTGAAATTTAAATCCCAGTACAAAATTTAACTGGGAAAACCCTTGTTGTCTGACGCAATCTCCCTCTGTCTGTCGCGACGGGTCCACATATTTTATTGCCATAGCAAATTTAGAACACGCGAACTTTCCTCACCAATTACTCTTTCTCAGAATGGCTCTAGAATCACCACACGCAAGTCTAAAGTTTGAAAAAAAAAAGTTTTCTAACACGCCAACGACAAAATTCTTCAACTGTACTAAACACCCGCGGTCTGCTACAGTAACTGTCAGCCCCTTCTTCTGAGAAATGTGGAGTTTAAAAGTTATTCTGTTCAAAAAGGAAAACAGCTGCATGAAATGTTTTTGCATATTGTTGAAATAAGAGATATTGTTTGAATTTCTTTTTCCGCAACCAATTTTGTATGAATTTCTTTTTTATCAGGCGAAATTTATTTAGTATAACAAATTCTATTTAACTAAGTATTTTTTATTTAATTCATAGTTTTATATTCCTTTTCCTTCACAAGCATATATAAAAGAATTTTTGTAAATGCTTTTTATACAAAAATTCTTTTATTATATTTTGACATTCAATAAAATTTCTTAAATGAAAATAAAATAGAAAAATTATTAAAAATCAAGAGCCTGTAAATATCTTCTTTTCACACTTTCTGTTTGTGCATTTTTAAGAAATGCAAAAAGTTATCATATATATTTAAATTTTTACTATAAATGAAATAGAATCAGGCTCTTATCATTACAATTTTTCAAGGAATATTTGCCTTTCGTGTGGATGGCGAAAATTTTTTGTATGTTGTAGTTTTTATCAGTTTTCACATTTCAAAGCTAACAATGGAGAAAAAATAAAATTTATTCCATTTCCTCCATCCCTCCATTATAACAACAAGCTCAATGTTTTTAACAATGTCATAGACGAAGTGACATATTTATAATAAATATTATTCTTGGTACCACATAGTTAACATCAATTTAAAAATTTTAGAATATCCTAAATATGACATTTTAAAAAGACTTTCATGCATATTAGACCACATTCACGTCTTATAAGAAATAAAGTCTCAATTTTAGAAATAATTTAAGATTGACTTTATATTAACCCCTTATAAATGTGAACTTTATAAGCTGTTATCTAATGTTATCTTATGCAAATAGTTTTTGCCCTTTTATTTAATCTTTATTTGCCTTTTCTTTTGCCTTTAATTTAAAACATTTGGTATTTTCTTCTTTATTAATTTATATTTATTTGCAAACAAATTTATTATAATACAAAATCATGATTCAATAGCAAACATTTTATTATAATAAAGCATGTTTGGCTAGAAGACGCTTTAAAGATATGTAAGGAGACAGAAATTGTAGTATAATTCCAAACTTGTATTATAATGTATTCACATGGTTCTGTGATGGGATATTTCAACACAAAACATTTCTCCATGGTTAATATCTTTTAACATAAATGCATGAATGTAACTTAAAAATGTGGTCATGAAAAATAGAAGGCAATCAAAGGAATCCTGTAAAACTCAAGCCTGTTTTAATCGCAGAAATGACACAAAAATATTGTTCTATCACAAAAACAATGACTTCACCTAAGAGATATTTTAATGTCAAGCCATATTCATATATTCTAGAAAGTGAGAAAGAGGAAGGTTCTAGGAACTTCAGAAACTTATAAGTATCGTCCTCAGCCAAGCGATAAGCCAATAGAAAAGTTAATTGAAAGCTAGTTGATCAGTTAAATGCCTGAGTCTCCAGCTCTAAACGTTGATGATTAGTTGCTGTATGGAGAAAACTCATAATAATCTAAACGCAGGATTTTGTTGAAAAGGCACATAGTTATCCCAAAATCATGATTCGGTAACAATTTGTTAAGCCATGAAAAGATATTTTAAGAAAAATTTTAAATCAATTAGTACTAATTACATTAATGACTTATTTTAATGACATTTGACAACTCTTTTAAATCAATAACATTTCTGATATTATAATATAAGAAAGAAATTTTACAAGAATTTCAATTAATAATTAATAAATGTATTTCAAAAATAACAATCTAATTAAATATATTTTTGAAGTAAAAGTTAAATTTGACTAGGGTAAAAATTTTTATTTCTATGGTTTTGGGGTTCTGTTCTTTTTTTTTTTTAAATATACGATACATGCTTTTATGTAAAATAACGTTTTTTAGAAAGAACCAGATAATTAAAATTAAAAACAAAGATATTTTTAAGCTTTTCTTTTAAATGGAAAATGTCAGAATTCAATTATAATAACAAAAGTTTTCACGGAATCTTTAAAATTCTCTTTTTAAAAAATTCTAAAAACCACCTTAAAATAGTCTTCTAAATCTTTTCATGTTTTTATTATTACAAAAAGTTTTTTTCATTTAAATCATATCGCAAGAAACTATTTTTTAGTTAAATTTTACGTATAGATAAATTATTAGTTTGACAAAATTTTTATCCAAGAGTCGAAAAAATAAGAAAAAATATTATTTTATTGTAAGGAGAGGAAATGAAAATTAAATCTTCTTCGAAATAATTTTCTTATTTTGATTTTAATTATTTTTCCTTTTGTATTAAAATAATCAAAATGATTAATATTTAGTTTTTCAAATTCATATATTTAGTACATGTAATATGAATTTTACTCGACGATAATTCATATGCATTTGGAAAATATCATATAAAATAATAAATTATTAAGTATTATGAAATTTGAAAAATTTGTTACGAGTTTCCGTATTTTAGAAAAGAGATTTTTTCTTAATCAGAAAATACTTTCAAGCAATGTCTTCTACTGACAACTAATATTTTTTCCAATAGAAGACATTCCTTGAAAATAAAATCCGATTAAAAAATGTCCATATAAGCATGTGTGTGCATGTATATAAAATAGTGTTAGAATATAAAAATAATATCAAGCCTTTATCCTGCTTCTTATACTTTTACAATTTTTAGGTTTCCTTAATTTGCTTTTGAAAGGCCCTCTGTTGATATTTAAAGTAGTTTTATTCAGTTGTTAAGTATCCCTCTTTGTACGAAGTAATTGGTTGCGTTTACCATCTTTTCGATTGGCAACCGGAAGTGTATTACAAGTAAACAAAGCAGAATAACCATAAACATATTCTAGTATTCCAGACAATTATACGTATGTTTAAGTTTTTTATGAATTTTTAGAACTTTAAGTATTTTTAAAAATCATTTTACTGATTTGTATAATTTTGAACTCTAATTTATTTTTTATTATAAGAAAACCAAGTTTAGCTGACATCTTATTAAATAAGAACATTTTGCATTGATGGACCTTTATTGAAGCTATATTTATTATCATTAAGCCCCTTCAAGTCTATTCTTGAATTAGGAATCCAAATAAACTGTTTAAATAAAGACTAGAGTGCTGGTCATCCTTTAGAATGTGTGTAATTTAATAACGTGTAACTGAAACTCTGCAGTCTTTGTTTGCATCAATAATTTCAGACCATCAATAATTCAACCGAGAGCTATAATCTGAAATAGAATAAAAACCGACGTACAAGATGAGAACTGAAGCTACAAACCGTTGAATTAAAGGCGAGAATACCAACCATGTATTCAGCTGTTATTTCTAACAGCTGAATACATGGGGGTAATTTCAGGGGGTAATTGTAAAAAAGAAAGTAAGGTAATTTTAAAACAATCAAATACCATTCATTTTAGTGGAAACCCTTTAATAATGAGAGCAATTAATTATTTACAATTAAAAATGTAACTTTCTTTCTAGATTTTGGAACTACTTTGATATATCCCCCCAAATCGGAAATTTGGCGACTTTTTTTCTCGCCAAGCAAAATACCTGTTTTTGACGCCTTTTTTCGCCAAGATGGATTTTTGCTAAATACAAATAATTAATACATAAAAAAACTTTTTAAAGAAAAACTCAAAAAAATGGTACAAAATACAAGAAAATATTAAATTTGGCAACAGCAAAAACCTAAAAGCTGAAAAAAGCCTAAATTGGCAACACCAAAATAAGAAATAGCAACCCTAAAAAGTCCGTAGGGAATGCCAGATTTGGCGCGTAATTTTTGGGGGGTATATCAAAGTTGTACTGGATTTTCTTCAACAAGTTACTGGTCCATCAATCTACTGAATATTGAAAAAGGCATTTCATCTTTTGAAGGTGGATCAAATTTTAGATCCATTTATTTTAATTCGTAGGATTGAAACTGAAGTCTTTTATGACAAATATTTTTAATTGGCTTTAAGTTAAAATTAAAAATTTGATCATTAATGATAATTTTTATTTATTATTTATGACCAATATTTATAATATTCAATATGAAATGAGATTCTTTTATCATTTAGATATAGCGAAATTAATAGAAATATAAAGTACAAAAACTATTTTAGAAATTCATTGTAATTTCAAAATAAAAATACATAATCCTAAACTAAATTCTTCGACTTTTATATTTTAAATGCATCTATAAATTCATTTCTTCTCAAATAAAATATTTTGAGCAAATAAATACATACTTAGAAAAAAATGGAGATCAGTAACCATTCATATTAATCGCATCACAATTTTAATATGAATTATTGATATTAAAGCTACGGGTGCCCAAATAGTTAGCCATCATCTATGCAATATCATTTTTCGTCTCCTAGATTTTGGCGGCAAATCCCCTAGGCAATTTAAATATGAGAGACTCATTCTGCTTGTGTACTACAATCCTAAGGTAACATCTTAAAAAAGCCCTTAGAAATATTCTTAGTTACAATTCTAAAAGATTCAAAAATGAACAATACATCCACATAATTCTACCAAGTTTTCTACCCAGATATCTTTAACTTAGTTCTATATCAATCGAATTGCTAAAAACGCAGTCAAGAATATTAATGTTTATAATATCCCACAAACAAAACTAACTTTATTTTAAACAAGAACAATATCTTCTACATGACGATCTACAATTTTGTGATAACATCCTAATCTAAACCTAACATTCTAACAGAGCCAAAAACAAGCAGTATCCACGTGATTTCACCAAGATTTCAATGCAGATCTCTTAAATTTATCATTATTCCTAATGAATTGCTAAAATCAAAGGTGGCGATATTAGTTTTAATTGATATCCCAAACACAACTTTATTTTCAACAGAAATGGTAATCTTTTGCATAATGAAACACAATCATGAGGTTACATTTTAAAAAAATATTTCAAAAATAGATACAACTCCAATTTCAAAAATAAACAACACCCATGTGATTCCATCAGGATTTCTATACATATCCCACAAATTTAACACTATATCGTTATTTCCTAAAATCATTATTTCCACAAATTTAACACTATATCGTTATTTTCGCAATTAAAGGTATTAATGTTAATTGATTCTATATATCCTTTCATGATCTTCTGAAGATTATTTTTACATAAATGGACTTGTTAATAATTCATTATATGATGAGTTAATATATAAGTTTTTCAATTAAGAGTCTTACAAGATTTCAATATTTTTTTAAAAAATTTGGTTTAATATTCCTAAACACAATGAATTCAAAAGATCATTTACTATAATAACTATGAATATTATGATGTTAAATCAGTATTCTTTCTCATTAAAAATATTAAAATCAGTTACAAATTTGATGAAATAAAAAAGAATGAATATCGTTTCTTTAAACAAAAACATATATTAACGAAGATCAAAATATTATCTCTAGTCCATAAATTATACAGAAAACTAAATGTATGTAAAGCAGCCTCCTCTATACAGAACAAAACATATTTGCCATTTATTAAATTCTTCATGAAATTTTATCATCCAAATCTTTTACACAGACTGTTATGCGTGCAAATGAGATACAGAACTCGTTTCTATCCATAAAGTGACTTTACATGTGCAATATTCAAATATTGACCCATACGATGCACGCAGGAATAATTCCCATAATAAGCCCAATGACGCTGTGTTTGCGTAGGCTCCTGCATTATTCTCGTCTCAGATTCAAGAGTTTGAACTCATTAAACGCTGTTTGGTTTCCGATTGGAGACGAAAGATTAAGCACTGTGTCGAGTGGTTTGTCACTGATGAATCCAAAACCAATACGCTATAGAAAAGACTATGATAATGAACAAGGTGGATGTGAAATATATGATGATGTTATATTTCAATACAGAGCTTTTTCCCAAATGGGATTAATTATTCAAATTTATAAAAGAAATATTTTAATTTGAAGGGAGGCGTAGTGAAACTAAAATGTTATGTTCGAAACTTATCAGCAAAACTGAACTGAACTAAGAAACTGAGAAAAATTTCACATTATAAATTTGAATCTTAAAGTATTTTCCTTCTATAGAGAAGTTTTTCAATTTGAAATGGTTATATATATATATATATATATATTATTACAGAGCAACAAACATACAAACATATGGTGAAAAATAGTATTTAATAGAAAAAGCATGATTCTATCGTGACTTTAAATGGATATTTAACTTATAGTGGACAACAACAGTAGAGAGATTTTTTAACCATATGGTTTACATATTTACTAATGTCTGTTATAATAAATTTAAATGCAGTTCTTCTTTAAAAGTTTAAAGCAAATTTAATTTTTTACAGTTGACATTTTTTAAAAACTTGGAAAAAATACATATAATCTTATCTTCTAATTCTGAAAAATTTTGCTAAGTTTGAAGTATAGTATAGTTTGAAGTATAGTATAGAAGTGAAGTATAGCTTGAAATTCATCATGTAAGATATTAGCTGCTCATATGCCACAAAACATTTTTATCCTGTGATTAAAAATCTATTTTTGGAAACACCAGTTGATATCGGAGACTCAGTTTTCACTGTTGAACTGGACAACAGATTTCAATCATTAGCATTTTTGATCAAAATGGAGTTTTGAGTAAGATTCATTAATTCATGTATTCATGAAAATAATTTTTGGCGTTTAGATTACTCTGTGAGATATATAGATATATATATTTAAATTAAATACGTTGAAAATGAGACAAAAACTACAAATTTTTAAGCAAAATTTATTAATTAGTTAAATGAAAAGGTAATGCATTTACTTGTTAAGGTACTTCAAGTACAGTAAATGAAAGTCATTGATTGCTGAACAACTTTTTCAGAGTTAGTCTTTTTACTAGTTTCATCCCCGTTTTGGGGCAACTAAAGTCGAGCATCCTATTGATAGTGACAAGTAGCAAGTGGTCACACTCGGGCTGACGCTCCATCCATTTCAACTCAATTTCTTAGCCGGCAAATGCTTCATTAGATGATTGTCCCACGTCTGCTTCAATTTCAACAATAAGGTCGTTTTCTTCCACGACACTTTCTTTTCCCACACTTTCATTAAGTTCATCATCAATTTAAAATCCAGAGTCAGAAGAATCACACATTGTCCACTAACTTTTAAACATCTAAGAATTTTTAAAAGTATGTTCACTTTGAATCATCATTTTGCAAATCACAGTACGTTTCCGTCCAGTTTATTTTTAATCAATTTAGATACACGGAGCTTGGATGGGTGAAATTATACTGTATACATATTGTAACTCTTTAAGTAATGTTTATTGCTTACCTGCAGGTATTTTTTGTTTAAAGAATAAATTATTTAAAGAATTTTTATCATTTTGTTGTTTTGTAATACCTTTATACTCATTTATAAAATAATTGTTTAGTAAAATATATTTGATTAAATAGTATTTATGATATGTTATATACTTGCCAGTTAATTCGAGTAATTTTAAAACAACATTGTCCTATTAGATTTTACAATGATTTATTACACCTATTCACAAAATATAAGTTAAATAGTACTTTTTTATTTGTTATGGCGGGCACCCTTGATCAAGTAAGTAACATTAGCCCATTTGTCGCAACAAGGCCTGAAACTGCTACTCATTTTATCGTTACCCGGTGGGCACCTGTGAACCAAGTCATGGAGGTAAGAGTAGCATCACCTACGCCACACGAACACGTTTATAGGGCGTGCCACATTCATCCATCATCTGTAAAAAGGACAAGAAACACAGAGAGAGAGAAAGAGAAAGGTCAACCATGCCCGAGCCAGGATTCGAATCCAGGTCCTCCCCATCCGTAGTCAGTTACGCTAACCACTAGATAGGTTTAGTGGCAGTTAAATAGTATTTATTTTGTAATATGATAATGATAAAATGGCAAGTCATAAAATTATTCACGTATTTTCAAATTTTTTTACAGAAATAAATCGAATAAAACACGTTAATTTCCATAATAAAATATTTAAATATTGACATTTTTGTTAAGTTTTTCTAAGCAGTTTCCTTCATATTTTAAGTGAATGAAGACACATTTCTTTGAAATGTGTCTTCTTCGGTGAATATAAGCATTCTCAACATACATCGAATTCTTTTATAAATTAAAAGCCATCAGCATCTCTTTCGAATCAAATTACAGAATTCAAAATTATTCATCTTTGTGAAAGACCGATCTCAAAGGAAAGTAATACGGTTTCATTTTTTTCTTTCCTTGGAACTGCTTAGTATTCTTTAATTCAATCAAAGTAGCATAAAAACTTCCTTCAACCTTTTTTATCTTAATTTTTACATTCTAATTGTATTGCAACTCAAGTAGAAATATCTGTTACTAAATTTAAATATATTAAATAGTATTATAAGAATGAAAATACTTTTATTCGCTTCAAAAATGATAAAACTGATAATTCTTTAAATAACAAAGCAATTTTAGAATACATACACACGAATACGTATATCATATTGAAAATCAATCTGTTCTTATTTCAAAATAAATGAGAAACATTTCTTTCCATGCTTATAAAATTTTAGCTATGATGCTTATATTAATTATAAGTAATCATTAAGTTTTCTTGTTAAAAGTTTTAAGCTTTTAAGATAATTTTTTTAATGTTAATGAAGCTTGATAAGGAAATTTCTAGTTATAATGTACTGAATACTTAGTTACATTTCCTTTTCTCAGAATGCTTTCTTATAAAATAAATTAAATTGATATAAAGACATCATACATAATTGTTTCTTATGTTTTTTCAAAATATTTTTTATAATTAAATTTTTTTTATCTGCCTTTATATTTAAATTTCAACTTGGCTCTATCATGTAAAATGAAATGAAGTTCATCATAATGTAAAATGAAATGAAGTGAAAATATTACCTATTACAATACTGATTTTGAAATATATCTTCAAAAACAATTGTTTTTAAAAAAATAAAATTTCAAAACATTCTTGACTTTTAGATTTGCTGAATAATTTTCTTTTAATATATTCTAGTATAGATTCCATCAGAGTCAGTTCTTTCACAAAAAAAATTCAGAGTCTGCTTAGTATAAATAATGGGACTGATTACTTAAAGTTATTCACAATTTATCTAAAGTTAAAGTACTATTTGAGTTTTTTTAAGCTCATAAGTCTTCTAAAAAATATGTTAATCTAAGAATAAATAAAGAATGAATTCTTTTGAAAAAAAATATGATGCTCACGAAGTTATTTAAAAAGAAAAAAAGAATTCTACGAGGAAAAAATTTAAAGCAAATACTCAGAAATAACACAATATAAAAGGATTTTAAAAATGTCAAATGTAACTTTTTTTTTAAAATTTATTTAAGCCAATTCACAAAACCTAAGCTTATAAATGCTTAAATGCAATTATATAAAAGACAAACAAGAAAAGCTTTAATTTATGTAAAAAATTGGTAGCAGTAAGTACAACGTACATCTCAATATATTGCTAAGTAAAATATAAATAAATTCCTATCCATTTTATTCGAGATATGTTAAACATGGAAAAATAAAATGGGCTGCATTTATTAATTCCTAATATAGACATGAGAAATACTTGAACTGTTGCGCTCTCTAAAATTTCATACCACAATGTTCCCTATTGAATATGTTAACATGTGTTGCCCTTCTCAATTTGACAATTTTAATCTGGATCGGGTATTGAATTGGCTACCTCTTGATTGCGAGAATGGCATGGTTCCGCAATTATTTACAGAAACTTCAACTTTCCTGTTTATTAGCTTTGTTTGAAAAAACCGGTAATTGATAAACACCAATTATGATAAACGCCAATTGTGCGTAATAATATTAAACAGCTATTTTCTTTTGTTTCAAAATAAAAAATTTTATAAAAAAAATAATAAATATCCTTATGTTTTAAACTGGATTATCTGAAATATTGATAAAAATAAGATCATAATTTGAAGGAGACATTTAAAAAGGAAACCGCTTTTATTTACATCAGCATTCCATAATTACAAATAAACATAAGTAATTTAATTATTTACTTGTAAGTTGGTTAAGTCTGTAATTGCTTAAAATTAAAAAACAAAACCTATTTAAAGATAAATCAAGATTAATGTCGATGCGATGAGTAAAAACTAAACCGAAGTTTTAAAACACCTACACAGTTTAAACTAAATAAAAAGTTATAAAAAAGGAACATCGATAACACTATAATAGCTAGTATATCACATAGAATACAAATAGCAAATATATCATATTTGTTATTAATAAATTCATAGCTGTCCAATACAGTAAGACTTGATAACAACCCAATAGTTTACCTGTCTATCAAAATCAGGCATCATACACACATGATCGTTGTGATTCAATTAAAATATCGCACAAGTCACGTATTGTTCTCAAATTGCTAATATTGCTGAGAGGGTTCTCGCACGACTCTACCTAGAAAATACTCGATCGATCACGTGATTGTGCACGTCAAGCATTCATAACCACTGACGTCACTGAATTTACCTGCGAGAATAGCATCGATCAGAATATAATAAGAATATATATTTTATAATCAATCTAGCGGTGTTTAGATTGACTGAAAAACTGAAACTTGGACTGATACAAAATTTAATTCTTTGCTCTCCTAAAATTTTAATATTTACTCAACCTATTTATGTTCCATGAACTCCCAAACACACAGAAGATCCCAGAAATCTGATATTTGACTGTGTCCTTCTATCTACCATTTCTGTTTAGATAGAAGAACATGGTATTATATACGTATGTTTCTTTGTCTATGCTATGCTACTACACGTATGTACACGTACCTTATGATGATGAGATGTGGTGTGAGAGAGATTTTTAACTTTTATAGAATTGTTTTCTATGACATATTTCATCGATGTTAAAAATACACAAATCGCATGCTGTGTTAATTTTATGATTTGAATTGTTGTTGAACTGTTAGTGTAAAATTACAAATTTCTCATTTAAATTAACAATATCATACTTTAATATCACAAATATACATAAAAAATGAATCTTTATGTATATTTGTGATATTTGAATATTTTTTTATTTAAGTTAAAAAATTGTACCCAGTCTATTTATTGATAAAGTAACGTTAATCTCAATGTAAGTGTAAAAAATATTTATAATCATTTAGCTAGTTTTCAAACATACTGGATACTTTAAACTGAATAAAGAATTATAAAAAATATTTATAACAGCATTGCAAAAGATTAGACGGCCAGCATATTGTTATCATGTGTTATCAATAAAATCATCTCTATCAAAAGCAAATTTGACTGTAACCAAATAATCCACGTACTTGTATTTCTGTTTGACACGTTTCACTTTATACTTGATGTACGGATTTGGAAAATTCGCAAGATAAAAAGAAATAAATATTTATCTAAAAAAGCCTGAGATTTTTATTCCTTGTTAAAGCAATACATTTAAATCATTAATGTATTTTTGCCAAAAATTTTAAAACCTGAATTTTTATAGAATCGCATGATCTAAATATTTTAAATAATTCGTCTCATATTTTACCATTTATAAATAAAAATATCTCCTTTCTTTATTTTAAATATAGAAACAAGCAACAAAATAGAATTTTTCATATTAAGATGTTTCTTCAAATCTGGAACTAAACAGAGCACGTAATGCCTAACGGATAACACCCCAGTTCAAGAAAAATAAATATCTTTCATCTACTGTCAAATGTGTTTACATCTATTTTAAATAAAAATGGCATTTTAATACTTTGAGATCATGGTAAGCTTTTATCTGGAAAGGCATCACAATTATGACCAAGAATTAACGTGTTGGATCTACGATTCAGATGAAAACCATGTCTTTATTAAGCCGCCGAACGTTATGAATTCAAATGGGTGCCCTATGTCTCTACTGGAGGCAAGGAGAGACTCTCAGGTATCATCTTCATCGTTGACTTGTGCTTCAGAATAATGAAATAATTGACTTCTTTCAGTGATTACGGTCGAAATGAAAATAGTCAAAACTATTTGCAATGACTAAGCCTCAGTAATTTTTGCATTTTTTCAAATAATTAAAACTTAATTAATTTCAATATAACGTACTTAACGAAATCAAAGAAATGCTAAGGAATTCAATGTGTTTCGAAATATTTTATAAAGGAAAAACTATTTTCTCAATACAATTGCAAAAAGCGGCTTTAATTTCAAGGAGCGATAAATAATTATTTTTGCCTCAAGATACATCATAACTTTGTTTTTCGTTTTCATTTTGTATACAAGGCCTAACTTGATTGGCAACAACATTTCAAAGTGAATTCAGAACCTAAGAGAGCATCTAATTTCTTAGTAGGAATCTGAGCATTTTGTACCATAATTTAACTATTCAGTTACTCAGCCGTGCAAGGTTGTGTTTGAACAAATTCACATTCCATGGTGATATTCAGAACTTAAATAAATATATCATATAAATTATAAAAATGAATACCATTCATAAAAACTTAAATTTTATAACTTTATTTGAATGGTATTTATTGATTTTAAATACTTTTATAAGGTTTCATCATATTTCAAATACATTTTTGACTTGAAATATACTTCTATGACCTATACTTAAGAATAACATATGTATTATATTTATATATTTATAAGTATTATCTATAACCTGATATTCAAATAACTTGATGTATTTTTCCGTCTGTTGTTCGATGTGGGTTCTTTATCTGAATGAAATATCTGATATATATATTGAAAACGGTTCTCTCAATTTTACGAAATATTATTTTTTCCATCATTGAACATCTCAAATACGAATTCGATATCTTACTAAAATGTTTCTACATAAACTAAGTACGAGTTTATTGAGAAAAATGATCGTTTTTCAGAAATCTTGCTTCCTACGATCGGAGAAATTCGAGAGAGACGGTTATTGTTCTCATTCTACAATACCCCTTCGAAATGATTCGGATCGCGATCAACCACGCAAATCGAATCGTGATTTTTATGGCTGAAATATACGAATGCTTCATTCTTGACAAATGTTCTTTTAACTGTTTTCTCATTGGTTATCGTTATTACGATATGTATCACAACATATTTATTTTGTTCTCCGAGACAAACTAATCATAGCCAACCATTATTTATCAGTGAATTAAGTCAAGTGGCAATTATTTCAATACCTGATCTGGCATCGGCGAGGTTAGACCAAACGAAGAAGTGACGATTATTAATCTCTTACACTACAGAGACCATTGATGGAATGAGACATCAAACCCAACTCAGACTTTTCGGTAATATTTAAAATAAATATGAAAACATATTTTGATAAATTTTAAATAAATAGCAAATTAAAAACATTTGAAATAATAATTTATTAAAATTAGAAATTTTAACCAGGGAAGTCATTTAAGTGAAAAAAAGTTAAAATGAAAAGACATTGGATTCTTGAATGTAATTCTCTAACCATAACAACAATATTGTTTTTTTATTTAATATAATGTCTTTCGTCTAAGGTTTTCTAGTGAAAGGAAAAATAAATGGAAACGTAAGAAAAAACATTGCATTCTTTAATGTAATTCTCAAATCGTCACAATAATATCGCTAATTATTTAATAAAGTATTCATCGTTTAGTGTGAGATGATTTCGGTTCTCTTTAAATATACATAAAAAAAATAATATAACAACATATACACTCAGATTAGCGTATAATCAATTAACATGTCAATGTTGTATTATTAAAGAAATATTTAATTTAGAGAACAAAAATTTAAAGGGAAAATAAATGCATTAATTTTTCTTAATTATAATAAATATTGAATCTATTGGTTAAAATAAAAAATAATAATTAAATTTTTCTAAAAGTAAACAGTATTTAATCTCTTAGAAGTTTTTTAATATATCAAAAAGAATGACATAATTGAATTGTTCAAATCAGTAAAGATTTTTAAGGAAAATATTTCTGATAAGAACAAGATAAATCCTTTAGTCAAAAATGGAAATAAACTAAAGTAGATGGCCTCAATGAAAATAAATATATTGAAATTCCTTAAATTTGCATATTTTCTGTTTGAAAAACAATATAGGAGAAAATAAATAAAAAACAAAAAATATAAATACAAAAAAATGTCTAAATAAGTAAAAAATTACTATAATTTATTACTATAAA
>JAPDSC010092666.1:233416-259530 GCA_026290005.1 Latrodectus geometricus | reverse complement strand
TCGTTCTGTAACATAAAATATGCTAAGATGACATAAAAAAAGATAAAATTTTTGTCACTATTTATATTTAGATACATACATCTAAAAACATAATTTTTTAAGTTTTAAGACAGACTAAGTAGAGTCAACCGAATTTTGCACATCTTCATCCATTTTCTGCTTTTTGGCCGATGGTTTCATGAAAAACCTGTCCAAAGTCGTTTGTTTTTCTCTTTTCTTCAATATCTGCCGGAAATAACGGACAAGAGTATCGGAATATAGATCGTTGATCCTGTTTGCTTCAGCTGAATTCGGATAGTGGGCATTGGTAAACTCCTGAACTGCTTTCCATTTGACCAGGATATTCTTGATGTCAGCAGCTGGGATTGGTTGATTGTTAGATTGTTGATCCTCGTTATCAGATGACGCTTCCCTTTGAGCATTGTCCTGTTGCATTACCAGAAGTGCTTGGAGCTCTTCAGTTGTCAGCTCTTCTTCGTGTTCCTCTACTCTACATCCTCTTCTTCTACCTATAATTCCAGCCTTTGGGCCACTGTGATGATGTCCTTCACCACTTCTTTGTCATCAACAACTGCATCTTCCTGGATCCACGAAGGCAAAAGCATGTTCCAAGCAGAAATGAGGGTCCTTTGTGACACTTATTCCCAGGCTTTCTGTATAAATCGTATTGGCATAAGGATGTCAAACTTCTTCCAAAATTTTTCGGGCAGTCATATTGTCTCCACCAAACTCGCATTCTTCAAACACCTTATTAAAGAGGGCTCTAGTGTAGAGTTTTTTAAAGTTCGCAATAACTTGCTGATCCATTGGCTGAAGAATGGATGTGGTGTTTGGTGGCAAATACTGCACTCTGATAAATGGATAATTTTCCTGCAATATTTCCTCTAGGTCTTTTGGGTGAGAAAGAGGCATTGTCAAGTATCAGAAGGGCTTTGAGCGGCAGTTCTTTTTCCAGCAAGAATTTCTTCACAGCAGGAGCAAGGGTTTCCAGAATCCATTCGTTGAAGATAACTTGGGTCACCCAGGCTTTTTGATTGGACTTCCAATGGACGGGCAGTTTGGACTTAATAACGTTATTTTGCTTAAAAATTCTTGGATTTTCAGAGTGATAAACCAATAGAGGTTTGATCTTGAGGCCTATACAGGCATTAAACGAAAACATAAGGGTAAGTCTGTCCTTCATGTCTTTGTGTCCTGGCAATTTCTTCTCCTCTTTTGTAATGAAGGTTCTGCTCGGCATTCTTTTCCAGAAAAGACCCATTTCATCGGCATTGAACACTTGTTGTGGGTAGTATCCTTCATCCTTAATACATTTTTGAAAGTTAATAGAGAACTTTTCTGCTTCTTTCTTGTCAGCACTGCCAGCCTCACCATGCATAGTAACGCTGTGGATTCTACACCTTTTCTTAAATCTAAAAAACCACCCCCTGCTGGCTTTAAATTCTTCTTCATTATCTTGATTGCTGCTACTTCGAGGAACATTTTTCTTTAGATCGTCATAAATTATCTTGGCTTTCTGATAGATGATATCTTGGGTTGTTACGTCACCTTTCACCTGCCTGTCCTTAATCCAAATCACTAATAGCTTCTCCAATTACTCGTGTATTGAAGACATATGTTTTTCATTAAATAGTTTTGATACTCCTTTGGCTACATTGGCTGATTTGATTGCATCCTTATTTGTCAAAATGGTGGAAAAGGTGGTCTTGCTTAGGCCAAACTCTTTGACGAGGTCACACTGTTTTACTCCACATTCACTCTTTGTAATTATTTCCTGTTTCATTTCAACAGAAATAACCTTCCTGTTTTTTTAGAACCCATGATATAAAAAAAAATTTTGACTTTAACTTAAAAGGATGACTGCCGTGATACGTGTGTAAGTTAAGCGCAGTGACTAACGACTGCAGTGCCTGCTGTTGTTGTTGTTGGGTTGGGTTTTATGGCACAAAGTCCAAAAAGGACAAGCTGCGCCAATCTGCAGTGTTTTCGTAGGAGGATGCAATACATCGGCAGCGATCGTGGAAGCTCGCGCGACTTCGTTGCGCGACGTCGTGTGAAGCGAAGTTCGTTGTATGAATCATGAAACGAACGAATAGGAAGTTCGCTGTGCGAGGCGTTCCTTATGCGAGGCACCACTGTACACTTAAATTTCATTTTGTATAACAAAACATTGTTTATTTAAAATGAATGCGATAAGTTTGAGCAACTTTTCAATTATTTAAATTTTCCTATTTTGATAAGTTTATTAAAAAGAGTTCAAACTAAATTTAAAATGTAAGCATGTTTTTAAAGTTATTTTTATTATTAGTTAAAAAATTTATTTTTCTTTAATTTTATATTTTTCTGTTCTTTGTATTCAATGAATTTCAGTTTTAGAAAATTACCCTTTCGTATGTTGTCATTTTATAAATTTATTATTTGTGTTCACTAACAGAAGTTGTGACATATTTTTGTTTCAAAACAAAATAGTTTATTTATGGCCTTGGTGGCATGGTCGGTTTGGACTTCCTTCACGTTATTGGAAGAAAGTGAGTTTGAATTTCGACGCAACCGAAGGTCCATCATGCTCATTAATCCCGGTTGTGGCATATTAAATTGATCCCATTCGCAATATCCTCCATTATGAAATGATATATCTGGGAAATACAGGTGAAGTCTATGGGTTTTCTGTTGGGTCCCTACTTCAAAATTGCAAGAACCCACTGGGTTCCATCGCTACCTCAATTTATAGTGCTGAAAAGAGGAAATCATAGCAGGTAGGCATTGCTAACAATAAAACATATTTGTGTATTTACTTCATAATATAGTGATTTTCTTCTTCGTAATTGTAAGATTATTTTAAACCATAATCAAGCTCTAAAACCAGTGCCTCAGATTTTAATCTTAACTTTCGACATCCATATTACATAAACAGAAATATATAATTCAACATTATAAAGGCATATGCATAGCTTCATAAACAAGCTTATTTTTGGCTATGTTAGTAACAAACTTGTTACCATCAAGACGTAAGAGAAATATCTTAACCACAATCTATAGTAGACTTTCAATATTACAATTTTCTTAAGATGCTCTATATAAAACTGATTATTTTATGTTATGGTATTATTGTTTAATGAAAATTATTTATGGTGATTAAAACATAATAACACAAAGAGTAGCTCCCATTAGATCAAATAATATTTTTTCAATTTTGGAAAAAAATTTTTGCTGCCTGTTATGAAAATAGCAATCTAGTGTAAAAAATTTATATGAAACAGCATTATATTGGCTATATATAACTTCATGGTATTATATTATATTGCATTATTTTTAATTTTAATAGTTTATATGTATTAACTGTAGGAAATTATCCTTAAATCAAGTAGCTTTTCCAAACTTCTTGAGTAGTTATAAAACTGATAATCTAATATATAAAAATATAAATTGCCTGATATGAAAAAACACTGAATGTTATGTCTTTCTTGATTACGAGAAAATGAGTTCTATACCTGATCCAGCTGAAGAACTGTTGTACTAAGAACGCGAATAGCCGTAAAAAGTTCTATAGTATACAACACCCTTTTAGTGGTATAGCATGGCATGAAAAGCAAGGTGCCAGCTTGGTATTTACATCATCATTGAATCGTAATCCAAAACTCCAAAGCAGTTGGCAGTGGTTATCAGTTCTTCGATTGAAAGATATATGCATCCAGAAACATATTACAAACAAATATTTTTGTTTATTATCTTTTTTAAATGTAATTTTTGTATTAAAAATTACAAAAATACATACATTATAATTAAAAAAAGATACTTCATTTGTATTTTTTTTAAATTTAATTTTTATACATAGTTTCCCCCCCCCCCCTCAATTTTGACCGATAGTTAGGGAAATCAAAACATGATAAGCATCTTATCTTCACAAAATAATTTTGTTTTGTGAAGATAATAATTTTGTGGGTGACAAACGTTACCGGTTTAAATTTGTTTAGGATTGGGGGGAAAAGAAATCATTTGAAATATAAAGTTAAAAAAATTAGAAAAAGCATTTTTAAGGACTATTTAAAGGGATGTAGTTCTATCAACTACATGTCTCTTCTCCAAACTCGGGCTAGGTTATTCAGTCAAAACTACAGAACCATATGATATCTATAACTAGGTACCGTTAACTAGATTGTAGCTGAATGATATCGTTAACTAGATTCCATGTGAATAGTTCTAGTTCCATAGTTTCTTAGAGATCGATGTATTTGTAGCAAAACATGTACACAATTGATTGATCACTACTCTACCCTTCAGTTTATTAAGTCTCGCGTTCGATTCCTACTTTAGACTTTATGAGTTTAGTGGTTCAAAATCTTGTTAAAAATTTAAATCCAGAATAAATAAGCCTTCGTAAGCAGAAAGTAACCACAAACAAAACAAATAAACCAAACATCACAAATTTTAAAAATGTCAAATTTTTATGTAAAAGAAAATAAAAACTAACACTTGAAATGAAAATAAAAATAATTAAACAAAAAGGGAAAACTTTTTTGTTTTTAAAGTATAAATTTAGTTTATTAAACACATAAATATTCACAATTTAAAATTAAGCGTAAATGTAATAAAATATAGGTTATTTTGTTGTAAGAACATTTTCATGATTAAAAGTTCAGATTAATTATATTACGCGTGATAAATAAATATTATGTTACCAGAGAAATTTTATTTTTCAATATAAGTGCACAATCTAACATATTTATTTTCTTTTTAATTGGTTGCAATAGTCCATACAGCGGAATCCCAAAGCAAAAGATTTAGTATATTTAAACTATCATACAAATTCTGCATAAATTGCACCATCCTTTCAGATTGCTGATTTCGAAATTCCTCTATTAAAACAAAAGCTGAAGACACTTTAATTACTTTTCTGTGTTAATTATATTAATTAATGATTTAGCTAATGAGATGGAGTTGTTTTATATAAAAAGCACTTCATTATAATGTTTTGATGGTAAGTAATATGATATTTTTAAAAACATTACATTCAGCCATTTAATTTTCGACTGCCTACAAACAAACTACTCATTGTGGAAGTCCAAACCAGTAAAGAATTTAAAGTATTTTGTAAAGCATCCATTAAAACCTTTCATTGTACTTTTCTCTCGAATGTCACAAACGTACATTCCAATGTCTTAGTACAATGTCAAATATCACCTTACTCTTAAACCAAAATCTGCCATGTAATATCCATCTTCTTCAAAATGAAATCAATTCTTTATTTTTCTATTACTGAATCTGAACTCCATTACTGAAATAGATCATCTTGACGATAGGGAATTGTACCATCATTTCTAAGACATTGAAAAATTTTCAGATGTTACGTGGTGGGTGAAATACTGTTTCATCAACCTTCTTCTAGGCGTGGCATGTGAAATCTGGTGGTCTTCTGCTTAGTCTCTGTTTCTAAATGACGAAGATAAATCCGATTTCAAGGCCATGATGGCCACCCTCTGGGTCCCCCACTATATAAAGCACTATTACTTCCACCCCTTTTCGTGTTAAAAGGTAAAAATCTTAGTTACCGGGAGTTATTTATAAAAAAAACGTTTCACCAACTTAACATTAGAACACCAAACAGTCAGATTTATAAAAAAAAATAATGCATAAAAAAGGTGCCTAAGTAAGACAAAACAATCTTCAGCACCCTCTGATTTAAAACTTAGATGCCAGTACTCTTGTCTATAAAACTGAAAGAGATAAGGAGTAAAAGTCAGTGGCAGAGTTCCAAAGAAGTCTGTTACAAATCGAAAAAATCTCCAACCAACCTATACCTTGAACACTGATGTTAGTACTCTCCAAAACAGTTACATCGCAAAACCTAGAGAAATAAGCAATTGGTTATTACTAGGAGTATTCCTTGTTTTTGTTCAGCCTGTTCTTCTTCAGGAAAGATATAGATTGATATAGTACGAATTTTTGTTGAAGGTAAAACATTTAATTTTTGACCTTTGTGAGGGATGAAAGTGATAAAAATCTTGCATTTGCTTTTTTTCACGTCTTTGCACTAAGCCGATTGATGTTAAACCCAAGTTTGTATTGTAAATAATATTTTTTGAAAATTTATGATCTATTTTATATCAAAGTTACTTTAACTTATAAAAACTATTTAAAGAGTCAGTGAGTTTTCAATTTATTCTATTAAAAATATAGCATATATATGAAATATGCATAGAAAATTTCTAGTCATCTATAAATACTATTTGAATTATTGTGTTGACGATGCAGTAACTTTAACAAAGAAATTATTTTGAGAAAAATGCATTCAAACTTTTTGTCAATAGTGAAAAAGTATATTTTATTAATTTTCTTTTCGAAATTTGCTATATTTATAGTTGAAATATAATTCTATGTAGCTTTTATTTTGTTCAATTTAAATAATTTTCTTTTAGGAGAAAATGCACTTTTTCTATTTATGATAGTGAAGTCTTTTCTATTTGCTTATATGCTCTGTGCAAAATGCTATTGATTCCTTCCCTTCTAGTGCCGAAAAGTTAATTAATCCCTGATGGGCAAGCATCAGGAAAAACTATTAAAGTTTCAGTTCCCAATACATCTTTTCCTTCCTAAATCCTTGACGAACTCAAGAATAAGTATCATTAGAAGAATTACACTAATATTACTCATACATATACCACTCTTTGTGCTTAGAACACGTTATACTTTTTGTACATTCCAAGAATGTACGTTCACTTGTATATCAGCTTTTCTATAAATAAAGCCATATTAATGCCTGTGTCGTCTCTCTTTCTTTGCATATTGTCTACTTTGTGATACGAAAAACATAAGCACAACTAAAAAATGGTTGAAAGTTTTTCAAATTTAGAAATAACTCAAGAATGCGCTTGCTTAAATATCGATTTTTCTTAAGAAAGTAGAATTAGAATTTGATATTAAATTTTATTTTCCTAGCTAGGAATTAGATTAATCATAAATTGAAAAATATAACTTCCTTTAATTTCTGTTACAACTTCTCAAACTAATGATATGAATTAATCAACATATGATATGAAACTTAAATTTGCTTCTCTGAATTAATATCTGAGTGTTTGCATTCTAGTCTTAAGTTCAATTGATAATAGTTTTGATTTTTGCCTCAGGGATAGATGTCTATGATAATACGGATCCTATTTTAATCTGAAAGCTCTAGAGTAGTTTTAGATTAATATTCCCCCTTGAGTACAAAAATGAACACAGAACGATAAGCAAACCATCGTAATATAATTAATACGAAGTTAATTTTGAAATATTTCGACTTAGATTTCATACGTTCTATGTTTGCGTTATTTGTTAAGGGATAAATTTGACCTTAATTTTTATTTTAATTTTTTCAAGTTAATTAAAAAGTAACTTTTTGTCAACCAATTTCTTTCAATAATGTTCAAGGACATCAAATGAATCAGCTGAATAATATATTAAATAATTTTAATCTGATGTAAAATTAGGTGAATGTGGCTTCTAATGAGAAAAGTGTTTTTAGAATTTGAATAAAATAACGATATTCACTTATCTTTTATTCAACGAATTGTTTTGCACCTTGACGCGAAGTTATCACCTATGGAACAGCTAAATATAAATCTGCTACGATATGGAACGCTTGAAAACTCCCTTTAGCTATGGAATTATTGAATATTGAAGTTAGAAAATTTCTTTTACCCATATTCTAAGGTATTTACGATGGGTTATGTATCAGAAAAACCAAAAACATACTCACTTCACAAAAAATGCAATACTTTTTAAGATGCTAGAGAAAATTATGATGCAGGAAAATTACCCGGTGGTAGTATAGGAAGTAGGTCTATAGGGCCTTGTTAGTTAGGTTGTCGTACTCATTATCGGTAGGTAGTGAGTACAAATCCTGAAATAGAACATCCGTCGTGTTCACTGAAGGCGACCAGGACATGTTAAATAGATATTGGTGGCAATGTCCTCTAAGTGAAATAATGGTTCTGTGTTGGCTGATCAAGCATTAGGGGGCTTTATGCTTATTACTTGCTTTTAAACTACGAAGACTCCTATACTACTGCTTCCATCTAACTGATAGAACCCGATTCTGTGCTGGTACAGGGAAATATGTCAGTACACAAACTGGAAGAAGAGAGATCCTATTCATGTATTTTTCATACCTCCAGAATTTCACATAAATGACAATTTTTAAAGAGGGAAAGAATCACATACTTCCTTTTTGAAGCACGCAGAGTTTTGGAATGCTGTGCATTGCAGCCTAAGCAGCTCTAGAGTGACTTCAAATCAATTTTAATTACTGTTTTAATTAATTACAAGCTCTCTAATCAAATGAAACATTCCATATGAAACTCTCTAATGAAATGTAACATTCCAAACACTATTGATTAACCAGTGACAAACATCCTAATGTAAGCTTCATTTTCCATTCAACTTTTGGCAAAAATTTAGCAAACACAAAATACATAAATTTTGTAATTTTTTGGCCAATAGATATCTAACACTATTAAAATATTTTTATACAACCTAAATAATAATCTTTAAGTTCTAATAGATTCTGTTTTTAAATGATTGAAACGAGCTAGAATAATAATAAAAACAGGAAGTTTAATTATAAATGACGTTTGATAGTTTTTTGAAGATTTAGTTTAAAAAAATATATCGTGGTAATGTTTCTTTATTTTATCGCAAAGTAGTAGTCCTATCTTAAGAAACTACCAATGGTATACCTATTATGCTTGTATATGAGTTTTATTCAAGAAACTTAAGTAGGTTCTTCAACAGATTTATCTCATTGCCTTATGATTGATTAACATATGGATTATATCAACATACTTCCAATAAATGTACAATTATATTAAAATTCTTGGAACAAATTCTATGAAATATTCTTTCCCATTCTTAAATGAATCGGCTTTTAATGTTTTAAAATTTCTCAATTCACTTTCTGTTACTTATAATTTCTTAATAAATAGTATCAGAGTGATATTTTATTGGTAAAATAATTAATCTAAATAGGATTGTATTTTCGTATTAAAGAAATAATTCGAATCAAATTACATGAAGATTCTTTTAAACAATTTTAAATTATTCAACTTTAGGTGACTCGTTTTCTAGATTATATGGCTGAGTTCAAAAACTTCTCAAAAAACTTCAATCACAGTATAAATTAGCATTGAATGTTAATTATGATTTTTGTTTCTTTATTTCATATAAAATTACAATACAGAAATTACATGATTCAATGTTTCCTACATTTAAGTTATAAGTAAATAAAACAAATTCATCCCACAACTAGCAAATATTTATATTCTTGTACCATACCTGTAAAACAGTTTTAAACTTTCAAAAAAATTTTTAACAGTAGTAAAAAAATTATAACAGAACTTATAGAAAAGAATCAAAACTTATGATTCTATAGTAAAAACAAATAAATAGGAATAATATAAAACATGTTATACAATCTATAGTAAGACTTGTTCAATATTATTCCTATTTATTTGTTTTAACATGTTATATAATCTATAGTAAGACTTGTTCAATATTATTCCTATTTATTTGTTTTTACTATAGAATCATAAATTTTGATTCTTATTTTGAAGTTATATAATCTATAGTAAGACTTATATAATTCCAAGTTTCTACTTAAAAAATGGATTGATTTTTAATAACGTAGTAACTAATATTTGGATAAATTTATTTGTTTTAAGCCCTTACAGCTTTGTTTTAGCTGACTGTTTTCAGAATTTCCAGAATACTGGAATGTTAATATATTATAACATATATACTTTTTCATTTAATATTCAGTTCGTAATTTAGAGCTACAGAATATCGAAATTGATCCAAAATTCAGTTTCATTTTAATTTCTTCTTAGTGATTAAAAAAGAAAAAGACGTTGAAACGATTTATATACACTAGATGTTCGTATCAGGTAACATTTTTCTTTGATTACATTCCAAAAAAAAGTACCAATTCACTGGTGCAAACCTCATCGTATTTCGTAATTGCAAAGTATTCTAGATCAATAGTATTCATCAATATGTTGTTGCACCAGCGTACTTCTCTAACTAGCTCATAAGTGGGCTCATACCAGTTATGTGGAAGGGGCCAGATGGGAGTTTTTTTAACTTAGAAGCAGGAACCAACTAGAAGATCTTCAACTATTTGACATGCACTCGCTAGAAGTATCATTTCACTTGGAGGGCTCTGAGACCATGACCTATTTAACTTGTCCCAACCACCTCTCTTCAATACGCCAGATGTTCAATAATGCCGTAATTCAAACTCATTGACTTCTGACAATGAGAGTGATGATCTAATCAACTAGACCACCACAGCTTAATCATCGATATCTACAGTCCAATGTCTCTTTTCACTGGTTTGGCACTAAGTAGCAAATAACTTAGCAGGAGAAAGTTGCTATAAAGCATTCGCTTACACGCCGTGTACTGCTTTCTGAATAGATTATTCCCAGAGAATTGGTATATGTGTCGTAAAGTCAGAAACCGAGAAAACTCTAAACTATTCAACCCGATAGATTAGTTGAATTGCAAAGCTTATCTTTAATTGCTCATAAGTGTGTGGGATTGAACTCGAAAACATTCACTCCAAAAATTGAGATCCTGTCATTAGTCATGTCATTATTGTGACATATATATCTCTCAAATTTACACCAAAGTATGATATAGTCACTAGATGATGGTTTCTTTTTGAAAACCAAAGTCAAGTATTATTGACTTAACAGTACGACCATTGAATTCCGATCACTATTAGCTTTTGGTGGGGTTGCTGTGTACTAATTCATTAGAAATTCAATATCACTTGATCTTTGATATAATCCTAGACAACTATCTTGAAATGTCGATTTATATTAAATATTTCAAAGTCTATTTAAGTAGTAATTATCTGGCTTGATGTGCAGAGGAAAAGCTAGTTCACTGTAAACATTGTCAACAACCATGATAAAACAATATAAGATATTAAGAAGTCATAACTTTAAATAATTTGATTTTTAATAAATTTTTATTAATTTAGACTAATTTTAAAATGTCTCCAATTTTTTGGAATATAAGTTTTTTCACTCTAAACAATCTTGGAACATAAATTTTTAAAAAAATTAAAAGAGAATTAAAATGGAGAGAGAAACTGGAATAAAAAAATAAAGAATAATGAGCAATAACACATCCAATTGGAGGTGAAACGCCTATCTCAGACGTGAGTAAATGTGTCGTATGTAACAGTTTCATGGCCAAGAAATATCTGGTTTGATACCTAACTGAACCTAAAATCGTCTTCTGAGAGGACCTGGAACGTTAAGAGCTTTGTAGAGTCCAATAACTCTCCCTTGGTGTGCATAGTGTCAATAGGAAGGTTCTATTTCAAATGTAAACTTCGATATTTAATCATATTCAAAATTAGAAGGCGGTGGACTGTATTTGGCGCTATTTGTCGTCACAAAGAGGCAGCCAGAAATGTATAGGAATACCTAATTTAGTAGTCTTTTGTAGAATATACGATTGCAAAATATTCCTCAAAATAAAGAAAAATGTCTCGATTATTAATAATATCCTCAATTAATTTAAGTAATATTTTTGTTCAAATATTACAAATTTTTCAACTAAAAAGAATTCAACAAAGAGAATTTTATCTTAAATTTCTCTAGACTTCAACGAAATTGTTGTAAAGTAACCAATTTTTAAAATAATGTGAGGTATTCAATTAACATTAAATAAAAAAAATTAATCAATAATACTCGTTATTGATTAATAACAAGTATATAGTATATTCTATGATCAATAACAATTATTTAAAGTATAATCTTTATGATTCATTGAAGGAAGCCATTGTGTCTTATTATGTTTCCATAAGCATATGTGTTGTATTTTTATATAAATGTATTTATGTATATACAGAACTAAACTCAGTGCACGACTGCCATATGAGGGTGCAGCGAAGCGAATGTCTTGATCAGGTGATCAGCTTAACTCTAAGCCCTCAATATTTAGTTCCTAAGCATGCTTAATACGTATTTACTTAGTTTTCATTTAATAGTTCTATCAACCCATTGAAGGGATGAATCGACCTTGTCCACAGCTGGAGAATCAAACCTTGGACCTGTGCCTTGGGAGAGCGAAGCGCTACCACTACGCCACTGGGCTTCATCTATTTTTTATGTTTTATAGTTAATTAAAGTAGGAAAATATGATAGTAAGAAAACGTTATTGAAAGAATCTGAAAATGAAGAAAAACCTGTTTTGTAAGTTTTTTTTAAAGAAAAAGAAAGCGTTACATTTGTTAGATTTTATAGGTTATTGCTAAAATTTCACATGATGTTTCTACAAGGCTGACAGTTTCTGGGGGCACTGTATTATGAGCTTCTGTTAGTTTCATAACACCACATTTATGACAACTTCATTATCTAATGACACGAATTACAACCTGACGATATCTTTGATATAATATTTAGACGATATCTTTGATATAATGCGTTTTCATGAAGTCCTCTTCCAAAAGTTCGCAAAATTTTGTAGTAAAATTGAGTTATGAAATACACTTGAAGAAAATCAATTAAATTATATTAAGATACATTTTTTCCACTTATACACCAAAGCTCTTTAGTAAGAAATTTTATTATATTATTCCCTATTTTTTTAATCATCGCTTTGCTGATTCATTGCTTTGAGTACTCAAAATCAATTAATTTAATGTATATGAATATCATATGGAAAGAAGCTCTTTAACGCCAAGTACCTAATATTCCCATAAACGAAACTCCTATTCTCCTAATGTAAGGTTGAATCGCTTGTTAATCGATGACGTACCTGTCCACGCGATTTTCAAAGGCAAATTGAGCGGAGAGATATATGTTTTCATCTGATAATGTCTCAGGGATGTAACAGGTGCAGTGAGAGAGCGAGAAATCGAAACATCGATCACTCTGGGCTTCATCACCGCGGCAGTGAAAAAAAACCATCAGATTTGCTCGAAATCAATGGAAAAAGAGCAAACGATCTAATTATTGCGGAATCTGATTGTAAATCGGTTTCAGCATCAGTGATTTACTATCTACATACGCGCCCTCTGTACATCCTGCTTTAAGAGTCTTCTTAAAAAAAAGGTTAATTTCCATTTTGTAACAAACTAAATATCATTTTCCCAATATTTATAAGTATATATTAGTATAAATATATACATATATCAACTTAGAAAAATCTTAATTCAAATAATTATTTTATACCATATAAATATTTCATCTTACTTTATTTTATTACTCAATTTTTACTCTTCTATTTTTATTTGATCTAAATTTAAATAAAAATTTGCAATTTATCATTTCCATTCAAGTGATTGATTTTATTAGTATACCAACAATGTATATAATTAAAATTAAATATTTATCATTATTAATTTCTCTTATTATTATTATAATATATGCTATTTTAATTGTTATGTATTTATATCATTACACGATACAGCGTCAATCCATATTAAATCTAAATTTAATGAATTATTTATTTTATTACAAAAAATATTCATAATGTGCATATTAAAATATAATTCAATACTTCTGTAATATATACAAAATATATAAATATCAGAATCAAAATATTTGACTTTTTTTCGATAATATTTTATAAATATAATTTTTTATAAATTTCTTAAAAAAATTTCAAAACATTTTTTAAACATGTAGTAGGAAATAACTTAATAAATATTATTAAATTTTTAAGTAATAATTATACAAATATGTATATATTTTCATCATAAAAAGGGCATAAAAATAAAATAAAAAATTTAAAAAAGGAAAATATTATCAAAAGTGTAATTATGTTGCATTTAGACATACATTAGATTTTTTCCAATTCTCAATTTTTTTCAAGGTACAATATCAAACGATCTTATTAAAATTTTATGATGGTTTGCTAATTTAATTAGTAAAATTATATGAGCATTTGATAATTTAATTATTTTAATTAGGATCTCATATCAATATTTTAATCTGTACCCATATTAAAATTAATATGCGACAAAAAATGAATGATTACACAATTTCATTAAATTTTGCTTTCTTATGTATGTATTATAATTTTAATTCCTTTTGCATACGTTTCTAGTAATAAATTGGATGTATTTCTTAATTTTATAATTAGAAATCGATAATAACTATAAAGGTATTTTAATTAATAAATGCGTTATAATGCGTTAACAAAATTTATCAATTGCTTAGTGAGTTAGAAATAGTAGTTATTTCTTACATTATTTTAAGAAACCCTGCTTGGAAATATTTGAAACTAATGCAATTTCTTAATACTTTTTAAATACTTTCTACTGTTTTCTGTTGAGAGAAACTTAAATTATTTGTTATTTGTTTAATGCAATGAAACATTTCAACAGCATATGAGAAAGAATAATTGTAATAATAGTTTTAGAATAACATTTTATTATAAAATAATGTAAAATATCATTTTATAATAAATAAATTAATGAATGAATTTTCCTTTTTTTTTAAGTTATTTATATAATTTATGATTATCATTGCATCATTTTTGGAAAAATTCCTTTAAATGTTAGAATAAAAAGCTAATATACTCAATTTATTTTTTAATTCAAATTAAATATCTTTTTTTATTTTAAATGGATACTTTGTTATTTCAAAAATTCATATCTCGACGAAATTATGTCTTTTCTAAAGCAATGAAGCAAAGACGTCTTAATTATGAGACAAAATATGTTATACACAACATTATTTTTAAGAAAAATTTTATTTTTAATATATTTCAAAAATGTACTCAGTCAAATGGATTGGTAATTAACGATTTTTATGAACTCAGTTAATTTTAAAAATAATGAAATCCATGTGATCTTTCTGTAATCAATTCTGTAATCATTTTACTATAAAGTTTTTTAAAGTGTACAAGATAAAAGTAAGAGTAGTTTTTCTCAGATTTTATACTTTTATATGATAAAATTTACAATATATTTTACATTTAAATAAATTTTTATGATTCTCTCAATTTTGTTCAATTTATATTTTGATAGATTAGCTAAATAAGTAATAATTTCTTAACTAAGAGAAGAAAAAATTTATTTAAATTTGTCATGCTACAAAGATTTATTTTGTCTAAAACATGCAAAATTTATACACGAAACAATCACCGTTATTTAAAATAAAAACGATAAATAACGATAATTTGTATATTTGAATTAGTTTAGGCATTTTATGTATTAATATTTATTATATTAATAAGTGTGATAAAATATTTTTTCAAGAAAGAATTCGTTTTAATTTCCTTTAAATATAGAAATGAAATATGTTTTGTTTTTAAATTACTGGTTTGATTTTTGGTAATTAATTTCCAAATATACCAAAAAATTATTTATATCAATATTATTATTTTAAAATCACATTATGTTTAATTTTTTTTTATTCTATTTATTAAACAAACATCGTTTTTGCCACTATAAATATTTCTTTAATTTCAAATTTTTTTTTCTATATATAATAAACTTTCTACTAATCGTGAACTCAAAAGTTAGATAAAATGAAAAGAGTTCTTAATATGATTTCTATCAAAAAAATGTAAATCATTTCAAGCTAGAAACATCTAATAATATTTTCCAAATTTATCTAATAATAATTTTCCATAAATTCGAATAATATATAAATTGATTAATGTATATTAATAGTGTTACGCAATATGCATAATTCTATTAACGAGTTATTATAAGTTAAAATAATTTATAAAATTATTTCATTTTCTTACTTTTTTATTTTTTTATTTTTATTTTTATTTTTTTTATTTTATTTTTTTTTTTTTTTTTGAAATATTTAATTATTTTTTTCTTCTTAGGATATTAAAGAAATATTAGAGGTGCTCAAAAATTTAAATCAACTTGCTATGAATGAAATCTGCAAGGAAATTTTACTTATGAAGAAAAAATATAATTTTCTATATAATTCAATAAAAAAATTGTAAAATGGGGTTATTTATCTTTTCATTTAATGAATGAGGTTATCATTTAATGACGCAACAAAATACATGACAATAACATTTACATCTAATTTCATTTTTTCCATAAAATATGCTCATAATATATTTAAAATAATATTTTTCCAAAATTTTTTTTTCTTTTTATTGTCATTAATGGAATTTTTTCACTTATTTATAATGAATTTTTATCTTGAAGTTCTTTCGAATTTGCATGATTTTAAAACAAATTTTTTTATCGTTTGCATTTTAAAAAATCAAAATATATTTCGCAATTTTTCTAAAAATTTTAAATTAAATACATGCATGCAACAGTTTTTTGTCATTTTATTGCAAAGAAATTTGTTATCGTTTGCATTTAAAAAAAAATTTGAAATGTATTTCTCAATTTTTAATGTTTATAAGCATACATGCAACAGTTGCTACAAAAAGACTTACCGTTTTTATCTTCGTCATATTTTTAAAATTATTTTTTCCTCCCCGCAGAAATTATTCCTCTGAAGCGCAGTATCCAACAGGCATTGATCCACTGTGGGACTCCGAATTTCACTGGAGCACAGGTGAAATTTCGCCTACTAGCGCCCGGATTCTTGTCAGGCGGCAATAGTCAAAATGGAAAAGGGCGCGCGCCCATGGTCTTGCGTCCGTGTCCTAGCCCCCCGACTCCTCATTTTGATTTAACGAGGGGGCATGCGCCCCGCGTTTTAATGGCCAATCAGATGCGTTTTTGGCCTACTCGCGTCAATGTAGGGATTTTCCTCGTAGCTTATGAGGGAACTTCTTTGTTTTTACTGTCCACACCTGTTCGCTACCTGTACCTGGCCGTGTGGCACAGATTCCCTAAATTCTTATTAATATTAAAGTTGAAGCTTGAAAATGTTTAAATTTTACTTTAACAAAAATCAGCTTTCTTTTTTCATCTAAAAGTACATGAACTTTATCTTTATTTCAATAAATATTCACAAAATAAATATTAGAAAGTACATAAATTGCTTATGAAGATAAATAAGTATATTTCATAAAAAAAATTATTACAAATTTTGAGAATATATATTTATTTAAATATTAAATTTAAGTATCGTTTTAACTTATTTTGCTTGAATACAAATAATCTGATTTCCCATTTTAAAGTTATTTTTATTCAACATCGTTTTCATCGAACATTGTCCATTATATTTAATAACAGAAATATACTCTTTTCGGTGAAAATTCTAAAAATTTAAATATAAAAAATCAATAACATTTTATTTCATATGTAAAGTAATATAAATAAATTATCGTTTGAATTTTTAATAAAAAATCTACTTTCGCTTAAAAGTAAAAAAAAAATACAGAACTTTTATTATGTGAATAAAGTAATTTATAAGTGTACACAAATGAAAATCATCCTTCACAAAAGTAAAACGTATGCTACTTATATAAAATATATTTTAATATCTTTTTGAATAAAATTAATTAGCATTTTAAAAATAAATTTTAAGAAAAGTTCTAAAATCTACTTTTAAATGAGTAACCAAAATCCATTAATAATGGATGAAACAATACATTTTGTTTACAATTTATTAGAACCTGTTACAAAATGATTGCTTACGACAGTGGTATAATGTATTGAAAAACTAATGCGTTTCATATCTGTAACATTAAAAGTTGTTAATAATAATAATAAACGAATTATGGGGAATAATTTCTTTCACTACCACAAATCGCTGAAGCTGGGACAGATTTGGACTTTTAAATTAATAAATTACTTATTAACACAAAAAATTATTTATTAATATGCGAGATATTTTCCAAATGGTTCAACTAGTCAATAAGAAAGATTTATTTTTTGCTAACCAAAATGATACTCAAGATAAAGTAATTATTCACTATTTGGGATGACTTATTGCGAGAAATAATGAATTTTTCTGTTTCATACAACAAGTTGTTCCAATAAGCCTTGATTTAAATCACAGTTTAAACTAAAAAAGCTTTTAAAGCTAACTTTTTCTTTTTTTTAAATGTTTTGATTTATTTATTTTTTAAATTAAATGTAAGTTCTTTTTGCAATTATATTCGTTCTGTTTCCTAACTGTAGAGGGCATTCTTTTCCAGTTGTTTTAATTATTTACATTAAAATTGGCTTACATATGTACTAGAATACAATGAAATAATGTTCTAAACTTTATATTTGATAAAATTTTAAAAAATATATTTTTAATATATTCGAGCAAATAAAAATGGGTCATTAACACTGGGTAATATGTAATATATTAAATGTTTCATTACTGACATTGAAAATATTTAGAAAAAAAAATTAAAAGATAAGTTACTTCATTGACAAATGGTAGCCATCTTTAAAATTCAGAAGTGATTTACTATAACAAGATTGTAGAAATTTATCATGTGCAAATAATTACAATCTGCAATGATTAAACATTTCATCAATGATTTATCAAATTAATTAAGAGTAGAAAACAACATAATACAAGACTATGAACACTTTAAATGAAGTTATCTACTTTTGGCACAAATAGAAATTTTTACTTATTTCTTATGAACATGATTTATTTTAAATAACTGCCCAATAAGCTTTTGTAGACGAATCACAAAATGTGTTCAGTTCAAAGTTCTATGAAAATTATCAATGACAAGTAATTTGGAAGTTATAAAATTGTTAAGTAAAAATTAATTCACTGCGATAATTGATACAAATGTCAAATTTCTGTGAATTAATAAGATCATCCTATTTTTAACTTGTCTGGCCACAATTCCTACAAAAATGTTTAAGTAAAAATAACACTTTACTACACCAGCTAAACGGGTACTTCACTACTGAAAGGACATTACGCTTCATATTGGGAGAAATGTTTGAAGGAAGTACATTTGAATTAAATAAAAGACCTGTTTATTTCCATAACTGTTATTAAGATACCTGTTTATTTCTGACATTTTGTTTGAGTAATCATTTGCTATATCTAATTTATTCTAATTAAAGAATTCTTTTTACATCATACTAATTAAAGAATTCTTTTCTGAACTCAACTATAAGTATTCTGATACTTTTAGCAAGTTGCTAAATCATTATTATCAAACAAAGTCTCATTTACACGTTCAAAACAAAATCTTATCTAATAAGCAAAATCCTTAAACTCTTTAAAATTAAGTTTCAAGTGCTCTTTTTAGAAACGGAAATGATTATTTAGAATTCCTTGTTCATCATCATTTAACTGACATATATATTTCGTCCGAAACTTTTTAACTTATTTTCCAAAAATTGAATGCATGATCAGGGTGTTTACAAACCAGCCCACCCTTCTATCTAAAATATATAATGACTATATACATTCATTAATAATATTTACTTATGATATGATAACAATATTTTCAATGAGAATTATCACGAGAACTGTTTTGTATATATATATATATATATATATATATATATATATATATATTAGCTTAAAAAAAATTCTGAAAATGAAAATCATTTTTCTACGTTATCATAAAATATTTATAATGATAACTGTGAGAGAACCTTACATCCATAAATTCTGTCTCAAAGTCAGTTAACAAAATCTAATATCATTGGAAGAAGCATTATTACGATTTCTGGGTTCTTAAACTAAATAAGGTTCATCTACATTATTCTGTAAATTTTAAAACTCTTCTCAATAAATTGCAGCCTTTTTCTCTGCATAAACAACATAAATATTATCAAAAATACTCTACATTTAATCAATTAAATTTTTTTTATCAATTCAACAAAATTGTGCCATCTGCTTCAATAATTGCATTATTAATTTTGTCCTTTAATCTAGTCATATTGTTCCCATGGAGAATTTTTCTTCTAAAGATAAGAAACGTATTAAGATTTGTAATTTAAACTGCCATAATGGTTTACTAACTTTCAGGAAAATTTAAATCATATTCTATTTAGAATATGAATGAGATTTAGGATGAAAATTCGAGCAGAAATGTCGGATAGTTGGCTTTTATGCTTTTTCTTTTATATTTCTTTTTTCGAATAAATATCCATTAATCTTCTGTAAAAGTGCTTCAAACAAATGTATGAATAAAAATAACATTGCTTATTTAAAAAAAAAAAAGAGCTGGATAAAATATAATTCAGGGTACCCCTTGACGAAAATTGGCGATTTACATTTTCGCCAAACAAAAAATCAAAGACACACACTAAAAATCAAACACAATAGTAAGAAGAAAGTATACAATTTTATACCAATAAGACAAAATAAGAACAATATAATACAAATACAAAAAGGGAAAAAAGGCATAGGCACCACGTCTTCATCAGGAAGGAGATGGTCAATTATGCAAATAGAACACTCTTTTCTGACAAGCCCGAAGGACAAAAATCCAAAAATCTTCGTGCTACTCCCCCGCAAAGTGTCTATATTAAAGCAAATAAATCAAAATTGGAGTAAATAGAATCAGAGCAATGCACTGAAAAATAAGCAAAGTAATAAAAATATTCGATGAGACCAGTCAATTCAATTTTAAAGTTAATATTCTAATGTATTGGAAATCCAGCATTTCCTTAAAGATTTACAGGAATGTAGTATTCAGTAAATTAAAAGCATGTACAGTATTTGCAATAATCAAAAATTTATCATCAAACAAATGAAATGTTTAATTAATCTGTTTAAATATAATGATTTTCTTGTTGATTTTATTTTAAAATATGTAGGAATTAAGGAATTGCTTGTAATATTAAAATAATTCGTTGTTTTTATAACTACAGAAAGGTCACCCAAGAATCGAAGTTCTTACAAGAATCCCGAGAAAATCTACTTTCATTTTAATTATACTTCAATTTTTAATCTACATTATAATTTATAAATTACTTTAACTTTTTAATTTAACTTATAACTTTTCTCATTACTTTTGGCAACCATTTTCTTCTGTACTTGTCATATATTTTTGTCATGTATTGCTTTGCTTATTTTTCAATATATTGCTTTCATTCTATTTACTTCAATTTTGGTGTATTTCCTTTAATTCAGATATTCTTCGGGGAATAGCATGAAGATTTTTAGATTTTTGTCCTTCGAGCTTGACAGAAAAGAGTGTTCTATTCACATACCATCTTACTCCAGATGAACCATCTTTCCCTTAATGAAGACGTGGTCCCTATGACTTTTTCCTTATTTGTATTACAGAATTTTTCTTGATCTTGTCTTATTTGTATTGAATTATATAGTTCCTTCTTACTATTGTCTTTTATTTTTATTGCTTCTCATGTTACATATTATATATATATAATTTAAAAAAACTTTGAGAAAAAAGTTATATTTGATGGAGCGATAATTAATCATTTTACTTAAGGAAGATTTATCTTATCCTTCGTAAATCTCATTGTGAAATATTTCTCTGTTTAAAGATAAAACAATATATTTACAATCTGAAATGCAGATGTTACGTGAACCCAAATTCTTTAATAATTGAATCCGCCAAACAAAAAGAGACTTGAAGATTTATGTCTTTGTTCCTTTTTTTTTTTTCCATTTCCTTTTTTTTTCTTCCGTTTTTGAAAAGGATTTTCTTATTGGCAATACAAGAGCAAAATGTTTGAAGAAATAGGAAAACATTACAAAAATGCCAAAATTCTCATCTGTTCATTTGCTTTTTCTTTCTACTTTAGTTAAATAATAATCATAAAATGGATAAAAACTAAATTGATCGATAGTAATATTAATTATGTTTAAGTGAATTGATTACTAAGAGATTTATATTATTGTGTTTATAAATAAAAATAATAGTAGAATTAATAGGTATAAAAATGACAATTATAAACTTTTAAGACAGAATATATATTTTTAATGATGTAAAATATGCATAAAATATTTCACTATTTCGTTGTTTTTGTATTGCTTAACATTTATTTGACTTGATTAAAGTGATGTATTTATTTATATTTCAAAAGATCCAGAAGTTTTAAGAAAAATATACTAAATTCACTTTTGACTTTGCTGAATGATAAAGTCAATTTTGATAACATTTTTATCTCCCATTTGGAAGAGGAAGAATAATTTAATCGAGTATAAATGTTTATAATCTAAAAAAATGCTTATTGTTCTGGTGTATAAAAGATTTTTAATAACATTTAAAATGAAAATTTGATTAATGTTCTGAAAAACATACTTCAAGAAGGGTAGACCACGATTATCACTTGATGATTACATTTTGAACAAAAGATCTAATTCAACCGAGACTTTTAGCTTAAATTGGTTTCTGAATCAATGCAAACATTCCCTCTTGAATAGAAGTTATATCTACGAACAGTTGAACTAAAAATCATAGTTTTTATAATACTAGAATTATTTCAACTTTTAATAATTTACAATTATTTATTCTTGTTCATTATTTACAGTGCATATTATGTCCATGTTTAGATATTTCATCATTTTCATTACAAATGAAAAATATGTCTAGATGTTGTTGTTGTCGTTGGGTTGGGTTGGGTTTTGTGGCGCAAGGTCCAAAAAAGGACAAGCTGCGCCAAACATTAAATTTTATAGAAAATCTTTTTAAGCAAACCCAAACTCAACGTTAAAAAGTTAAAAAACAAAAATAAGTGTATATGATTATATTAAAATGTAAATGTGTATAACTGAAGATGAAAGTAAAAATAAAATTCATAAAATTGATAATATACATATTTAAATAAATGGAAGAAATCCAATCGCCTTTAAGAAGGCAAAAAGATTTCTGTGGGGTGGATCCCCCAACAAATCATACATTGTTAAAATATCAGTTTGAAAAAATTTAAAACGATAAATGTTAAAAAATGGACATGAAATTAAAATATGAAAAACACTGTATGGTACATCACACTTTTCACACCAGGGATTTAGTTCACTTAGAAATAGATGTTTATGTGTGAAACGTGTGTGTCCGATACGAAGGCGAGTTAAGATAACATCTGCTCTTCGTAACGGTAAAACAGTTAATGAGGTGACGGATGGAAATATAGAATGTAATTTGTTGCCAACCTGCATTTTCCATGATTCCGGCCATAGGGAATAAATAAATACTTTAACACCTCTTCTCACATCGGAGAGCGGAACTGATGGTAAAATTCGATCTGATGCAGCTTTTGCAGTTGCATCCGCTCTCTCATTTCCATAAAGACCTACGTGACTTGGTACCCAACAAAATAAAATTTTGTAACCCTTGCCAGCAAGGGATTCCAGTACTCTGAAAATTCTAAACACAACAGGATGACAATTAAAACTATTGCCTCTCAAAGCTTCCAAAACAATCATGCTGTCAGTGTATATACAAAATTTATGATAGTCCTCTGTATTCACCTGCTGAAGTGCGTGGTATATAGCTGTTGCTTCAGCAGTAAAGATGGAGCAGGATGGATGTAGGCTGTAACTGAAAGATGTATTATTCATAAAAATGCCACAGCCAACATGTCCTGCTGATTTAGAACCATCTGTGAATACAGGTTTGTATGAATGATACTGACAGCGATGAGATGAAAATAGCTGTTGAAAGACAATAGGTGTTGTGTCAGACTTTCCATATTGAGCAAAGGAATAGATAAAATCAAGTGCCGGGTCATACCAAGGCGGATATGCAAAGTTATTTGGTAATTCAATCCGCAAATCACGTAGATCAGTAAGAAATAAATATGTGTTTATTCGTGTGAGAAAAGGTGGGATGCTCATTGGACGAGCATCATATAATCTTTTCATAGAGGCATTTGGAATCATGGAGCGTAATGGATGATAAGGGGTCTACATAACTTTAGCGTAGTAATTGAGAGACAGCTGCATTCGTCTCAGGTCTAGTGGTAATTGATGACATATTACATAAAGACTCTGGACGGGTGATGTGCGAAATGCACCTGAACATATTCTCAAGGCAGAGTGATGAACGGTGTCCAATCTGCGTAAGACGGAAGACCTTGCAGATCCATACACAACACATCCGTAGTCAATGCGGGATAAAATAAGGGATTGATAAACCCGAAGGAGTGACGAGCGATCTGCACCCCAAGATCTATTTGATAACACTTTGAGGATATTAAGCGATCGCTCACACTTCTTCCGCAAATGTAAAACATGCGGAACAAAGGTCAATTTTCTGTCGAAAATCACTCCCAGGAATTTTACCTCATTGACTACAGGTATTGGTGTATTGTGGATGTGTATCATTGGATCATTATGCAGGCTTGTCTTCCTGCAAAAGTGGACACAGCTACTCTTGCCAGGAGAGAGAGTATGGCCATTCTCAGCACACCATGCAGCTAATTTATTTACAGCAGTTTGTAATTGTTTCTCAATTAATCGCATATTGGACCCCTGACATGATATTTGCAGGTCTTCAACAAACAAAGTTCCTTTAATAGATGATGGTAAGTGATGGAAGATGTTAGTTATGAATAAATTAAAAAGTGTGACACTTAAAATTGAACCCTGAGGTACGCCCTCAGGTTGAGTAAAAGTATTGGAAAAAATACTTCCAATTAAATTTTAAAAACACGGGAGCTTAAAAAGTTCTGAATAAATATTGGCAGATTACCCCGGAAGCCAAAATCATATATCCTACGGAGAATTCCATAACGCCACGTACGGTCATAAGCCTTTTCTATGTCAAAGAAAATGGAAACGAGATGATTCCTCCGCACAAAGGCATTGCGGATCTGCGTTTCCAAGTATGTAATATTATCAAGAGTGGATCTTCCTTTTCGGAAGCCACTCTGATTGATATGAATACTGTTATTCTTTTCCAAGACATATACGAGGCGGGCATTGACCATACGTTCGAGAGTCTTACATAAGCAACTCGTCAGAGCTATAGGTCGATAATTCAAAGGATTAGAAGGATCTTTACCAGTCTTTAGGATCGGAATCACTATTGCTTCTCTCCAAAGAGTTGGAAATTCATTTTCAGTCCATATCCTATTGAACAAAAGCAATAAGTTCAACAGGGAGTCTGGACTTAAATGTTGAAGCATGTAATAGCTGATTCCATCAGGTCCCGGACTGGTATTATTGGCCTGCTGTAATGCTTTCTTTAATTCTGACATCCGAAATTCGCAGTTGTAAGGTAAGGCTTGTCCTTGATTGAAACGAATTGAATTTCGCTCAGCACAAATCTTAGTCCTTAAAAACGAAGGACTGTAAAGGTCAGTGCTTGAGACATTAGCAAAAGTTTCACCAAGGACATTAGCGATTTCCTGAGGAGCAGAGTGTACAGCAGCTCCGGTTTTTAATATAGGGATAGAGAATTCCTTATAAATACCATTGGCTGCCTTCACTCTTTTCCACAACTGCTTACTGGATGTAGAACATGTTATAGAAGAAAGATAGCGAGACCAAGATTCCTTCTGACTTTGACGACGAGCTCTACGAGCTAAAGCTTTTGCTCTCTTAAAGGCGATTAAATTCTCCGTTGTGGGGTACCTCCGAAATAACCCCTATAGTCTCCTCAGCCTTTTATAGGCATTTTGACATTCATCATTCCACCATGGTTTACAACTCCTGTGTGGTATAGAGGAACATTTTGGAATTATAGAATCAGCTGCATTTATTATTGTTTAAGCGACTTTTTTAACGGCGTTGTCAATATCATCGATATTAACAATTTTATCATCAATGACTGCCAATTGTGTAAATAAAGGCCAATCTGCCCGACTGTACACGTAAGTAGGTAGACGTTGTCCTACATTACTACCTCCAGTCTGGGAGATGACAAGCGGGAAATGATCGCTGTTATGCAGATCATTTCCTACTGTTAAATATAACAATGGCAGAAGTGAGGGAGAACAAATGGCGAGATCGAGAGAATGAAATGTTCTTGTGGGTATGTGGAAATATGTTTTCTCGTCGGTATTCATCAGACAGAGACAATTATCAGCAATAAATTGCTCTATCTGACGACCTCGAGAATTAGTATCATCACTTCCCCACAGAGAATTATGGCCGTTAAAATCACCGAGTAATATAAATGATGTTGGCAGCTGATCGATCAATGCATCAAGTTCCTCTTGGCGGATGACATCATGTGGTGGCAAATATAAACTACAGACTGTAAACACAACTGTGGTATGAATTCTTATAGCTACAGCCTGTAGAGTAGTATTGATTGGATGGACAGTGCTGGGGAAATCATTAGATGTTAAA
>JAPDSC010092666.1:176588-233406 GCA_026290005.1 Latrodectus geometricus | reverse complement strand
ATGCAAACACCTCCAGACACTGCACCATCGTCACCACAATCTTTTCTGAAACATTTATATCCCCACATGGAGACATTATTTATAGACTTCAGGAAACTTTCCTGAAGTGCTATACATGCAGGTCTATAAAGTGATGTTATAGATTTGATGTCATCAATGTGAGAACGTAAACCATGGCAGTTCCATGAAACAAAGGAGACTATGTTTTAAATTAAAAAGCTCCTTTCCTGGAGCTGGAGGGCATATCTTCCGTCCATTCATCGAACGATATATCATCGTCCGAAGGATGTAAGGAGACAGCATCAGACTCCAGTGATATGGCTCTACGGGTGGATATTGAGGGCCTAGAGGGGCCCTCTTTTGCAGATTTTAATTTCAGAGCCTTCATGGCTTTTGATTTAGCCATAGGAGCTTTTTTCCGAACGATGGATACGGAGGTTGATTTTGGCTTTTGTATAGATGTAGGGGGTAATTTAATAAGGGGAAGCGAAAAGTCTTCAGTTTGAGTACTTGCTGTTCTGGTGACCTTGGCAGCGATTTTGGCATAACTTGCTCCTGCTTGAGGTGTACGAAATGTAACAGAACGTCTCGCCTCGGGATATGAACAGTTGGTCTTAACCTTCGTGGTAATAATTTCCTTTTCTAATTGCCAGATAGGACAACTTCTAGCGTAGGAGGGGTGATCTCCTTTGCAGTTGACACATTTTTCTTTTGCTGAGCAAGAAGAACTTTCATGGTCAACTGCTGCGCAGCGAGCGCAAGTCAGTTTACCGCTACAAGCTATTTTGGAGTGTCCAAATCGTTGGCAATTGAAGCAGCGTAAAGGATTTGGTATAAATGACCTAACGGAGAGATTCATATACCCAGATTTAATATGCTGCGGTAAGTCTGGTGTCGCAAATGTCAGAGTGAGGTGTTTGGTATTTATTACCTTACCATCACGTCAAGGCAGTAATGCGTTTTACAGCGCAAACTTTTTGATCTTTTAGATTTTCTAGAATCTTATCCGTTGGCGTGTTAAGCAAATCCCTGGCTGAAATAACACCACGAGAAAAGTTAAGACTGTTATGAGGAGAGACGGACACCTCAAGGTTAGCAAGCATGCTCATTTTATTAATCTGGGCTGCTTGTGCTTGAGAAGCAACTTCCACCATTAGGTCTCCAGAACGCAGCTTTCGAATACTCCTCACTTCCCCAATTGTGCTTGAAATAGATTTCTAGATGAGGAAAGGGGATACATTATCAAACGTACCCTCTTTCCGATGAATAATATAGAACTTTGCATTTAGAAGTGCAAACATATGCTCCCGCGGGAGAACAGAAAGATTGTTTGTTTCCATATGGAAATGGAAGTTTCGGGACCTGACGGCACCACCCACCACTGAGTCCAACAAGGGGATGCAGACCAGCTGCACCAGTGCTAGCCAAGTCCTATACGCTCACAGTACATCCCTGTGATGGCCTCCACCCTTAACGAGTCACCCAGTAGATGTACCGATCGCTTGATCCATAAAGCCGATTGATGTGCTGAGGACCACAACACACCTCCCGTTTACCTGAAGCAGAGGCCAAAGTAATGTGTTGGTCTCTGGGGGCCTCAATTACCAGGACCCTCCTTTCCAGGGACACGGGTCTCCACGCACGGCAAACACGTGGGTGATTTAGTCCCCAAGAGTAGCTAATAGCAACAGAGCGGCGACAGCTGCTCAAGGTGAGCCCTCAACCTCATGAGAGGCAACCATATTGAGGGGGAAAAGGAAGGAAAAGCAGAAGAGTAGAGGAGAGAAGAAAAGAATGTAGAGGATAGATCACTGGGGTACCTCGGGATTGTGACACCCGTGTTTACTTAAAGAAAGTAAACCCCCTGAGGGGAAAATATGTCTAGAATAAGTTACATAGGTTTTTAAAGACTATGAGTAATGAAACATTACAAAATTGCTGTACATATATAAATTTTACAATAGTCTTAAATTGTAAGATTGTCGATTATGGAAATTAAATATCTGTGCTAATTGCATTAATATAAAAGACAAATTATTTGAAACTACACTGAAGGGAAATTGAATTAGAAATACCTACCTAATAATGAGTTGGGGCCTCTTCTGGCTTTGATAACGGCTGCCACGCGACAAGGCATAGATTCAAAAAGTTTCTAAAAAATTTTCGACGGGAATTACTTAACAAATATTAGTTAAAGCTATCCATAATCCAGTAAAGTTTCTTTGCTGCTGGAACAAGGCGATGGCCTTTCACGCCTTGTTCCAAAACAGCCCAAAGATGCTCAATAGCATTTAAGTCAGAGCTTCTAGGTGGCCAATTTATGACATAAAAATCAGAGGAGTGCTCCAACTGGCTGGTAGCCAACCAGAACTTGTAAGACATACAGTTGCCTTTGCTGAAAAACTCGATTGCCGTGCGGGCAACAGAAAAGCATAAACGGATGAAGTAATCACCCAGCAACTCTATGTACTAAATTACATTGAAAGATTTTGATACACTTATGAAAAATCCTTAACATGAAGAAACACCCCAGAACATGATTGAGCCACCATTACCTTGTACAGTTCCAACCTGGCACACAAGATTCAAGGCTTCATGAGCCTAACGTCATATTCTCAGCCTCTCGTCGGTGTTAAGTAGTCAAAATCGAGATTTATCACTAAATGCTACTCGTTTCCAGTCCTCTACTCTTCAGTATCTATACTTTCTTGCCCAAGCAAGACGTGTAAACCGATGACAAGCATTGATCAATGATACTTTCGCAAGTCGATGGTTCCCGAAACCCATGCGGTGAAGCGAGTGTTTTACAATTCATTTATTGATTATACGAATGGCACCGTCATTCATCTATGGTAATTTTAGCTAATATTTGGTTTCGCTGGCTAAAGACAATACGCCTGAGATGTCTCTTCCCACACACTGTCAAGGCTTTTGGTATCTTTTGATAATTTTCCTTTGCAGTTTGTCCGATTGCTAGTTTTGTCTACCATCCATATATTCTTGGTATACTGATATCGACCTTAAAATTCCTAGCTGTCTGATGATTTCATAAATTGAATGACCCATGATTTGTCTGTGATCTAAGGTTTACAATTACTGGCAGTTTACCGTTATTGGCAAATCCAATTCAGATATAGCTAATTAAGAACAATCACAATATGTGCTATATATACAGTTACCATAGCGCCTTCACTTGCGCATAATTGATGCACAACATAGCATACACAATTTGCATAGTTCTAGCTATACATAATTCGGTATATATTTACATGTCCGTGTAAATTATATTCGTAAAATATTAATAACTTTATATTGGTTATTTTACATAAAAACTATTTATATGTTTCGCATAGCTCATTTGATTATAATTTTAAAGTGCAGTTTAGAGTGTGGAACCATTAATATTGATTATGTGTGATGAATTTATTAATAGCTGGATATTCGATTCATATTCATATCCTTACATAAGTATTAATTAAACGAATAAAAAGTTACAAGTTTTCAAAACAGTTTTCTAAATTTTAATTCAAATTTAGAATTTTTAACGCATTTATTATTTACAAAAAGCTTTTCTAGATATGTGAATAATACGTGTGTTCTACAATAGGAATACAACTGCATGTCAAAAGATTAGGCTATTTTAAAACTGAAAATTTTTCATAGAATTTCAAAACAGAAATTGGATTATTTTACGCATTTCAAATTCGATTTCCTCAAAAAGTTCTAGGACGATTGTCTCTTTCTGAGAACTATCTTTTGATATTTTTCTTTTGCTATCTCTACACATTCAGATAAAATCTGCAAAAATTGTGTGTGCCATATGTATTCGAATTTTTATACCACTCATATCTCCAATCTATACATTTGGGCATCAGACGTTGTATGGCGAGCTGGTAGTAAAATAATTAGCGCTCTTGCCTTCAGTTCAGCAATTTGTGGGTTCAAATCCCACCTTGGGCTTGGATGTTTGTAGCAGTTTGGACTCCACATTAGCCGTAAATGCTGATCTATTTAGCCTTTATGTGCAGAAAATGACCATTGAGTGACCAACGAAGCAAGCAACCAGATGTTAAATGGCTTTATTATAAATTTTAAACGTAAATAATGTGTCTTAGCATAAAGTGTTTTCGCAAATTGATTGCCTTTTCCACATATGAATTAAAGCAACTGCTCATGTAAATACTTTCTTTGTAAGATAGGAAAATGTTTTAGTGAAAACATTCCTTATTTATACATATTTATATATTTGCATTTAATCATTTTCTTATGAAAACGGCTTGCAATGAAAATGCTCATTGAAATATTTTTTGTACTGGAAATAAAAGTCTAAGTAGTAAAAAAATAAAATTCATCCTGATAAATCATTTTTTTCATAAAACACGCCTTTTTTCGAAAAATTTACTATACCAAGCAAATTATTCGATGATTTTTTTAAGCTAATATTTTATAATATTGATTAATAATATCCCCTTGAATATTTCTTTCAGAAAAGAAGTGCCAATGCAAGCTCATTAAAACCAGCAGAAAAATGTTCTTTAACTCTAAGAAAAAAAGAACATATTCAATACAAAATACGCAATTCTGATAAAATACACATTTTTTCTCTTACGAAGAAAGAAATTTTATTTATTACCATCAAACAAAGTATGATGATGGCATTTTTAAACAATAGCAGGTAATTTAACTTTGTTGATGAGGAATATGTAATTCTCCGTAAAACATTCTTCAGTAGAAGAAAACTGGAACATTTCCAATAGAATGGATGATGAACACGCTTTCTACTCTACAAAGAAAAGGAATAATTTCAGTGTTTAATATAACTAGTTTTCTTTCTCTTTCCGAGCAAGTTTCTCTATTTCATGTGATACAGTGTAACAATTTAACAATATTGGTGATGAATGCCTTTATTAAATCCCATGAAATCACTTTTTAATGAAAATGACTCAAACGTTTTTCAATATAAAAGATGATTGAACATTTCTTTTAATTTACAAATGAAAAAAGCACTATATACAGAGATGCAATGATAGAAAAAAGTACATTTCAAAAAAGTTTTCTTCTTTAATGGTAAACAAATTATTACGTAGTGATTATTTAAAATATGAAAATTTGAAAGTATTGAAAGGAGACATACTTATTTTTAATCTGTTGAGGGTTATTTGTGATTGTAGTATGGATTTAGAGTAGATTAATGTGGACTGTAGCTTAAATATAAATAATAATGTGTTAGGATGAATTATTATAATTTAATGAAAAGGAATAGTTAGACATCTCATTCTTTGAGGGTCAAAGAAATATAATTGTGAATATAACAAGTAATAGTTATAGCAGCAATAAAGAATCCGAAATATTTATTTACATAAGCAATTCCTCATAAAATGTTTACATTTATAGTAGTTAAAAAAAATAGAAACGATATTTTCAGCTCTGTGTAGAAACGAAACATTCTGTATAGTACATTTGAAGTAAAATACATTTTTTTTTCTTTTCACACAAAGAATTTTTACATAAATCTCAAACAAAATATAATAATGGCATTTGAAACAGTCTGAAAACTTAACAATGATGGTGAAGAATAGCTTCATAAAAGCACTTAAAAGCTTTTTTTTTTATTTTAAAAGAGTAAAACTTTTCACAATGTAAAAGACAACGAACTTTTTCCATTTGGCTAAAAAAATTTATTTATTCAGTGAGAATACTTTGTCAAAAAATTATATCTTTTTAAACTTTCGAAAGAAGTTTTGTTCACTATTATCAAGCAAAATATGTGATTAACGAATTTATTCTATAAAATTTAATAAAGTCGTTAAGGAATAACCTGATAATAAGGAGTATCAGGAAGTATGTTAAACAGTTTAGTAAAAAGATAAAAAATTTTCTCAGTGATACTATGTCACTGACTTATTTTATTCTACTGAGAAAACTAATAGATTCAATTTAATATATGTATAAAGACAAATGTTTTTTCTTTTCCCAAAAGAAGCTCTTTTTACAACTTCATGAGTAAAACGACAATATTTTTTAAATAATATCAGAAAAATTAACAGTATTTATAAGAAATATCGTTAGTCTCATGTAAGAACTACGATGTAAAATAGATTAAAACTTCTTGCAAGTGGTGAGTATTTTTCACATTACGAAGAAAACAAATATATTTAGAGCAATATAAATTGAAGAGGAATGTGTCTCTTTTTCTCTCAAAAATTATCTTTACATTATTTCATGTAAAAGACTATGATATTTTCAATATAATACTTACAAGTTAAGTAATATGAATGAAAAATATCTTCATTGAAGTATGTATTTCCCTAAGCATTTCTATATGAAAAAATATTAAAACTTTTCAGAGTTATTATCAATATCGAACTTTTGATCACACTTTAAATAAAAGAAATAAACTCAGATCATTAATATTGAAAGGAAATATGTCTTTTCTTCATTCGAATTTTTTTTTCACTGCTTCATGTTAAATGAAAATATGTACCAAACAATTAAGCACATATTTCTACCTACGAAAGTAGAGCATGTGAATTTACATCTATCAACTCAAGACGGAATTATCCTAGTGACTTATTTTGCTACTTTAATTTATAAAACCACTATTTGACGGAAAATCATGTTTAAAGCAACCGATTCTGTGAAATTATCATTTTCGATATGGTAACATTTATCTGGCAGATCAATGAAACTTATGAATTTAAGACGTCAGTGAAAGTATGGAAAGAAAGTTACTTAGAATGCTTGAAGATGGAAAGGAAAATGTCTTCGAAGAAAATTATGGATTCCACTTGCTGATTATATTAAAATTGCTGAGATTCGAAAAAGCTTATTTCAATACGTCATTTATAATTCATGTTCAGTCGATGGTTTTACAGAACTTTTCACGATGATTATTACACAAAACTTTGGGCAACATTTGTACTGCAAAAATTATGTTTGCGATACGAAAAATCCTAGTGCAGTTTCGAAACCAGAAATTCTTTGAACATGACTTGAAGTTTTGCTGCTCTATGAGAAGAATTTTTGAAAAGATTGTCTCAGGTGACAAAGCAGATTCCATATGCGATACCTGAAATGAAACAAGAATCACTGGGTTGGTAAGATACGAGATCCTCTAGGACAAAGAAATCGAAATCACTTCTTTCATCAGGAACACTCATGTGCGTAGTGTCTTAGAATAGTCAAGGAATTCTAAAAGGGAACTGAATGGAAAGAAGAATAACAATCATTGCTACAGTTTAATGTGATGTTGTTGTTGCACCAGCATGCATCCCTGTATCTCGCATAGATTTGTGCTCTAACAGCTACCGAAAATTATTCGGGTGGGAGTCTTCGTAATTTAGATGCAGAGACGAAGAAGAAGAAAATTTATATTTGACCTGCCACCCCAGAGGTATTATTTCACTTGGAGGACATTTTTCAACCAAGACTAGTTTAATGCCCAGAACCATGGATCTTTTGTAAAGTCGGGTTTCCAAATCACTGATTTCCTATAATGAGAATGACTCCCTAACCAACCAGGCCATCGCAATTATGTTACTATCTTTTGAAATTTTACAAGGCTTGATACATGATAAAAAAAGCAAGGATTATTGCTTTCTAGCATTGGATTTGTACATTTGTTTAATTATTACACAAATGCCGATGAATGTACACGCCTAACGCTGATTAATTCCCTTCACTGGAAACTATCATACTATTCTTTATATAGTCCAAACCTAACTCCATCTAACTTCCAAGTGTTTTCTCGTCTTATAAATATTCTTATTATCGGCGAACACTTTGAGGATTATGATGAAATCAAAATCTTCATCTTGAACTGATTCAAATCACTAGTATCAGAATTTCATGAAGAGAGTTTGCTGCAATTAGTTGCTCCAGGCATGACATATACTTTAACTTGCATTGTGGAAAAATCGAAAAATAATTTAGATATGTAGATATTTCTTTAGTAAAATGAAGTCCAAAACAAACAACTTATCTTTTGAATACCTAAATGGTACTTACTTTTTGGATCAATTTTGTATTATGATAACATTTTTAAAATAAACAATAAAAAATTAACAGCATTAATCAGTAATATTTTATCTAAGTGCTATAAACATCTTAGTTTAAAAAAAAAGATTAAAACTTTCCTCAATATAAAGAACAAGAAATAATTTTTATTTTACTAATAAAAAGGCTACATTCATTGTAGTAAAATTGTCATAAAATATGTTTTGGAAGAAATTCTCTAATTACTATTATCTGAAACTTTGACAGTTATGATGAAGGATATGCTTATAAACATTTTCAACATCGAAGTAAATGTCCTCATAAACATTTTTCCGGCTGAAAAATGTTTGAATGTACCTTCAATAAAAAGAATGGGCAATATTTCTTTTCATACACTCCGCAAAAGAAAGGAATATACCCCGTGCAGAGTACTTTGCAATAAATTTATAATTTTTTTCCCTCAAGAGTTTTCCTTATAAATATCATATGAAAAGGATTACATTTTTACTTACTAATCTGGAAATTTAACAATGTTGATAATGAAATTTTAAGCAATATCTTTCAATATTAACTTTTATAGGTGTATGGAAAGTCCTTGTATATTGATAATAAAAGAAAATTTTAAAATGCATAATAGATGTTTATAATATGAAATAATTTTTTGAATATTTTACGTATAATACACATTAGCAATATTTTTAAAAAAAATCCTTTTATATGGTACCTGCCTAAATAAATTGAACAATTCGTCATTAGTTTCCTATAATATATTGGAATTATGGTATTCAGAAAAAATACAAGAAGAGGGAAAAAATTTCATAATGTATATAAAATATTTTTTAGAATGTTTTGTTGGCAGATAAACTTATGAAAAGAATAATCGAAAATTAAAAATCGAATATAGAAAACAAATCATTGGTTTTAGAATCCATAGAGTTAACTACGCAACAGATTTTGGTATAAAATATACTGTTAAGTTAGAAAATTTTAAACGTCATAATCACTTCTGGAATTTTCTTTTATCTTTGATCTCTGATTGACAACAATATTTAACTATGTCAACATGAAGACCGGAACCCATTTTCCATCTATGAAAGTCTTTTTTTAACTACAGTTTTTGGTATGCTTGAGAGAAGTGAGTGACTTATTCTCAAAAAATACTGAGAATTGCAACGAAGGGCCAATGAAGAAAACATTTTAAGGGTGAATGAAATTCATGCATTTCAAAAAGTTGAGACTAGATTTGTGTATTTACAGACAATATATTAATTACAAACATAAACAGATAATAATGATAATCCATGATTAATTAATATTTTAAATAATTCAAGAAGGGTTTACAATTTATGTGTATAATTTACCAGAAGTTTCTTTGATAAGATCTATCTGATAAGTAAAAGTTAGCAAAAGATCTAAAGCTAATGCCCATTTTCAATTTTTTAAAATTGAAGATCTTATTAAAATTTGCTTCTGTATAGTTTTGTGCTTCAAAAAAATGAACTTTTACTTTGTAATGTATGTTATACTGTCATATAGCTTTAAAACATTCCTAATATAATAGGATAGATTCAGCATAAAATTTAGAATTTTGTTTTCAGAAGATATGAGTTTTGAAATATTGTTATCGTCATGCTCTTATCCTCGTAATATAAATTAATAATGTTAATATAAAGGGCGAATATAAGTTGAGTACATCAGCTTTATTAAATGAATCAGTAATTCTGCATTTCTTTCAAGGACGCTCTGAAAGCTTGAATATTTTTCTTGTAGTGTATCTCTGTGTGTAGATATTACACTGATGAACACCGTAAATGCAACACTCTGAAGAAAACATGCAAATATCATGAAATTTACAACATGCATTAGCGGTTGTAGGAGGTGAGGTAGGCAAATTAGGAGGTGAGGTAGGCAAATGATTAGAATTTCAGCGTAGACGCACATCACGCGCGCATGTGACGCCACTTCAGATTGCTATTTAAGGCATGGAGGTTTTGACTATTTGAGTTCGGCAATAGTGTTTTTATTGTAGTTTTTTCAAAAAAAAGACCAATTATACATCGTAGAAAACAGTGGTCACTTTTTGATCACCTCTGTATCCAAGTTATACAGAGGATAGTGGACTGCCGGAATTGTGAGTTATCTTTCAAGGAAATCGGTTGTCGTGTTGGACGAAACTAAACAACTGTAATGCGGATATGTGATCATTGGACGCATGGCGGTACGACGGATTGACGTCTTCGATATCATCCACCACAGTGCACCACCACATAAATGTGACGACAGGCAAATTGTGAGCATGGCAGTGACGGATATCTCAGCCACATCACGAAACATTCGGTCTGTAACGCATCATCCAGTATCTGCTCATACTATTCGATGCCATTTACAGCAGAGAGGTCAGTCCGCAAGATGTAAATTGCTTCATCTACTCTTGACGAAGAACCACAGCCGTCTCGCCACCGAAGATGCAATGCAAGAAGGATGTGGACGGCAGAATAGAATGAAATTGTCTTTACTGACTAGTCACACTTCTGCTTGCAACATCACGATGGTCGCATTCGAGTCTGAAGACACTTTGGAGAGAGGATGCTAAAAAGCTGCATTATGCGTCGTCATACCGATCCTGCACCGGATATTATAGTATGGAACGGTATCGGATATCACTCTCGCACTCCTCTGGTACGCATTGCCGGTTCTTTAAACAACTAGCGCTACATCTTTAAGGTATTGGAGCCAGTTGTCCTTCCTTATTTTTAGGGCTTGCCCATAGACATATTTCAATTGGATAATGCACGACCACACGAGGCACGCATTGTCCAATGGTTCTTCATCAATCGCCAAATTGAATCGCTTCCCTCGCTCTCCAGATCTTCCGCCGATAGAAAACATGTGGTCCATAATTGCTCAATGATTGACCCACATTATATCCTCAGCTGCCACACCAGATCAACTTTGGCAACATATAGAAGCTGCTTGGTCTGCTGTATCCCGAGAAGATTTTAAAAATTTCTTTGAATGAATGCCGAAGCGTGTGGCAACGGTAATCTCCAATAATGGCGGCTACTCTGGCTACAGATTTCGGCATCTCTAACAAACTGTATGGTAGAAATTGTTCTTCAAATGACAAAAATCGGCTGCCAAGTCTCTTCTTAACAGTCTTTTTCACCAAATAAATAATATTTCAGCACACACCATGACTGGTGCATTGCAAAGGATTGTAATGCCCAGTCGGTTACTTGTGAGAATACCACTATTTCTGCCTGAAATGCAAAAGTTCAGCTGTAGTAATGTCAGGAAGGAAGACACTGAACATCTGGGGATTTTAAAAGGGTAATGTGATCAGGTGAATCACACACACATGCTTTACCTTATTTTGCACACCATGAAGCTATAAATCCTCATTTTTTTTCTTGCGCTTTGCAAAAGATTGGGGAGAGTATTACGATTCACGCATGTTCTGTTACTATGGAAATAGTGTCTTAGTGTTTCTCGGGGATAAAAAAAAAACCATGAGATACTTACATATAGAGTCAGATAAAGTGCACTTTGTACTGCATTCTTACTCTGATGACGACGGATACTCCATAAATAATAATACAACTACACATATTTCCACAATTGTTCAGAATTTGTTCAATGATTGTCAGTCAGAATTACATATTCTCTGGCTAGTATAAATCCTGGACTTTAACCCAATAAAAATGTGTGGAATATAGTAGAGAGGACACATCCAAAAACACTCTCCTCCTCATTCTAATTTACAAACCATAAAAAGATGTAATTCATCAACAATTCATCATGGTATTCTGTGAACATGAGCTTACCATAGAAGCAAATGTAGGCTTTTTCCCCAAATAAATAAGAGCAATGCAAAAGGTGGTATAATAAAATATCCATCTTGGGTTTCAGATGCATTGGCATTTGTGTGTAATTTTCTAGTTGTAAATTAAAGTAACGTTACAAAGAAGTCTATATTTTAATTTGATATTTCAGTTCCTCTAAATCCTAGCATAAGCGTTCACCATAGCCTAATGATACGACATCGCTTCTCGGATCATAACATCCTGGGGTAGATTCCAATCATTGCTAACAACAGGAAAGGGATGATTTGCTTTTCAATCACGCTTGTAAAGGTGGGGAGCTTGTGAGTTTTCCCTGATTTTTCTCTTGTGACACGTGAATACGGTTCTGATATTATATCCATCTTTCACCAAAGATAGTCTTTCATTTCTTCCAATACTTCTCCAGTCAACATATTTTCTGACTTTTGCCAATCTCGGTGGTCTCCTTAACCATAATGGTCCTTCGCATCAACAATATTCCAACGATTGTTTGGCAGAGCAACCACTATATGCTAAAACTGAAGATTCCTTGTCCCTGGTACATTTTCCAACTTTTATAGCTTTCAATGCTTCTCATCTCTTTGACTCGGTTTTTGAATCATCAGGACTTATCCAATATAATGCAAAAGCTGAGTCTGTTCAATAATATGTAATGTCTCGGAAACTTAAAGCCTTTTCACGATGTCAGAAATACGTGTACCCATTGAAGTATCTCATTAGTTCTAGACGGGAATTGAACCACTTGCACTGAATTTTGTCCCTCATTTTCCCTTCTCAAAAAAGAGTTGTCGCATAAGAAAATATAGATGCTTCGCAGAAAGTATAAAGACTTACAGATACTCAGTTATCTGTACAGATATCGTGGTATTTCTATTAATCTCAAAAGGTGAAGATCACTCACTAAACCATTTCAAAAACTTTTCAGTTGTATCTTTTAATAGTTTATCATTCCAGCTGAATTTTGAATATACTATTATTGTACAACAAAATCAAATCGCGCCAAAATTTCTTTGTACAATTTAAAGTAGTTTTCTTCTATGGCTCCTTCATTTCAATTCAAAATCCACATCACAAATAAAGTGTCTGATCACCAATTCTATATCAGCCCCAATACTTGAGCTATTTCAGGTTCTGAAGTTGAGATATCGAAATTCGTGAGTTCCCAAACTTTCAATTCAAATTCAGCATTTGCCATTAACTGGGTAGAAAACTTTACATAAAAATTTAACTATTTAACGTAAAATAATTTTAGAGTCTATTAATAATCTGAATATTAGCGAAAGTGCTTCCAGTAGAGCAATTTCCACGGTGCAGATAAGAATTAACTTACACATTAAAATCATATTTATTCTCATATTGATTCTTATTTTGTATACTTAATCATTTTATACTTTTGTTTAACATCAAAAATTAATATCGTATGCTTATTTAGATTTTATTTTATTTTAGACTGGCGCCATCTATCGGCCGCTATAATTATTATTGAAAGTTCGAACTTAAATACAGTGATCGATGCTGCCATCTGGGGGTTAAGGTGGATATTAATTAATTTGACAATTTGTTTTGGATCTTTGTTTACAAATTTTAAATGTGAAAGATTTTAACCTTAGAACAGCTCTCGAGCGATGAAAATTTTTTAGATCATATGGATTGTAGTATTCAATACTTTGAATTTCCCCATTTGCAGAATTATATAGATTCTTGTAGAATCTAAATGTCAAATGTTTGATAATATTTGTTACAGTGAGGATTCCTAGTTTTTGACGATTAAAAGATTTCGAATATAATATTGTACATTTCTAAGCAACCTTGACAAAATATTTTGTTAAGCTTCCAAAAATATATTGGGGTTCGCAACACCCACTCCCCTCTCAGATTGGAAATACATACGTAAGGATTGGATATATATAAGCTTTATATAACCTTCTATTTTTAATTGAAAGTTTTGAACTTTTAGCCGTATGGTGGTATAATTGTGGCTAGTTTGACTTTACCAGCCACTTTACTTTTTTTACTTTTTTTACTTTTCAATACTTTTTTTTTATGTTTTTGAATTGTGTTTTCTAGATTAATCTTTAACTAATGGTTACACCTAGGTACACATCCTGATTGCTCCAAGGAACTTCATAATCTTGTGGAAGGAAATGAGAAAGTTTTTAATTTTTTACAAGATTTGACTACTTTGATAAATAGAACCTCTATTGAATTTGTTGAATTGATTTTAATTTTCCAGTCAACAAGTCAATTTTTTTTTCTTTTTTTTTTTTTGTGGATGTGATTTATTAAATTTTTATAAATTTAATTATAATCTCTACTTGCTTACAGGATAGGCAGTATCGTACGCAAATAAGCAAATCCTATTGTTGTTATTTTTCAAAATGTTATTTAAATACAGATTGAATAAAAATGGGCTTAAGCTGAGACCCTGAAGTATACCAGTTTGAATATTTCTATTACCTGAGACAGTATTATTAATTTTGATACAAATAGTTCTTTTGGATAAATAATTATTTATAACTTTGATTATATAGTGGGGAAATTTGCTTTAATGAGCTTATAAATTAGACCAAAATGCCAAACCCGGTCAAATGCCTTTTCATTATCATAAAATAATAATGTGGAATTTTTACTACATATTGCCTTCGGGATTTCATCGGTGACCCTCAATAATTGGTGAGTGCTGGAGAGCCATCGTAAAAACCAAATTGGTCGAAATAAGTATTGAATTTCTTTATTCGATAATTCTAAATTTGGTGAATTTTTCAGTTAACTTAGCTAAAGTTGGGAGAAGCGATATTGGCCTGTGGCTGTCTGATAATCTAGGATTTTTTTCCGACTTCTTGAGTAAAACAACGATGGCTTTTTTACTAATAGTTTGGGAAGGAGCATAGTTTTTGAATATCATTAATTATTGAAGTAATTAGGTATATGACTAGGATCAAAAGTTGTCTAAATGTGTAAGGCTGTAATTTGTTGGATTTTATCCTGTGTGTTATTTTTGTTGGTTAAAAAAAGAGTTAACATGGTCTATAATTTGTTTCTCCGTATCAACATTCCCTATGCCGTTTAGTTTAAAAAATTGTTAAGGAAAAAAATCAGCAATTATTTCTTCTTTTTCTGTATTTGTTGATCCCACCATTGCGCCATCTGTTAACACTGACAGTAACTGTTTCTTATATTTACATTTGTTAACTCATTTCCAAAAGAAGCCATCTTCTACATTTAAGTTCACCATATATTCGCTTTATTATTTGTTTGTCTTTTAGCATGGTAATCTTTTGTTTAATCTTAGGAATTTTATATCTGTGTTATAAATTTGTTTCTTTCTTTAACTACTTCTCTGATGCTGTCAGGATGGCTATTATCTTTAATTATTTTGTTATTATCTAGAGCATTTTTAATGACAGGGGTTAGTTTTTCAAATTTATTATCGATATCATTAGCAGAAGTAGCGTCATTTGAATAGCTAAATGGGATATTGCTATTTATGTGTTTATGAACGTTTGCTTAATGGTTATTTATTTTGGGACATTTATCATTATGGGTATTAATATTCCAATGTAAGCAATCACAGGGAAATGAACAGATGAAAAGTTTTCGATAGTTATGATATTTGAAGGGGAAACTCCTCTAGTAATAATTGAATCAATAAAGTTACCGTACTAAGAGCCATAGTGAATCGGTTTAACTGGTAACTGGTCAGGAAAAGTCTATGTTGTCTATATGATAGTTTGCTCATTTCTACTTTTATAAATACAACCCCAGTGGGGTGTTTCGCATTCATATCTCCAGATATAATGAATTTATAATTTAGTGCCCAAAAATTTTCCGTCCATAATAAGTTATTGACATATTTAGAGTTTTGCAAACAAATTTGTTTTGTATTTTTTAACATTTAATAAGTCTTAAATAAATATGTTCATCCCATGCCAAAGTAATTTACATAGTTGAATAGGAATTCATGTAATGAAATTTTAATAAACTATAAAAATGCCCATTTCTAAATTAAACTATAAAAAAATACATTCTACATTAATGGACTTATTTATTTTAACCTTATTAAATACAAATGTATTTTATTTTGATTTTCAGACTTCTTAAATTAAAAAATGTTTAAATTAAATCCATTTACATACTTTATCGTTATTTTTAATATTGTGTGTATCTTTTGATTACGATTCTATATAAGTATTATATTTTTTACTCTGCAATTGTGTTAAGTTACATTATATTTTACTTAAAATATATAGAATTTAAATTTTTGGAAAAAAAATCTCTTTTACATTTTTAACCATACAATTTAGTTTTATTCATTTAATCATAATGTCGATTTAAACCTAATAAAGGTAATTTATTCATTTTTGTTTAGAATTTCGAAATAACAAAATATATTTAAATTAAGCCAGATTTTATATTTTGTTTTTATTCATGCCACTATGTGTTATCTTCAAGCATATTTTTTAAATTATTGCTTAATGTAAATAAAATATATGTATTTTTGTTCCTCCATTTAATAGCGTATTACTTTACAATTATAAAATTTACATTACAATTTATTACAAATACAACATTGCAAATTACTTTTACATTACAATTATAAAATTTACATTTTTGATATAACTGTTTTATATTTTTTGATATTTAATGAATTTTTATGCAACTATGCTCTAATATAAAATGATCGTATCTACTTAAACATTATTGAACTAGTTTTAATTGCAAAGCTACTTTATTTATTCATAAGTTGTTTAAAATTCTTCAAATTAAAAAGAGATAGATAAATTAAAATAATTTTTATTTCAGAAAAACCTGGTTTATTTACTACATTAAAATACAAACAAGTAAAGCCTTTTATAAGAAAATTACTATTTATAATATCATCAAATATTACTATGATTATTTTGTTAACGTTAAGAATAGAAAAATATAAAAAAATTAAAATTTGTTTTTTTTTTTTTTTTTTTTTATTTAACTGCTATATTTTTCTAAGCAAACTTTAAAAAAATCTCTTTCATAATTTAATTTAGAGACATATAGAGATTTTTTTCTCCCACATTACAATTCTTAGCATAGTATTTACTATTTAATTACAAAATTTTATTTATATAATTGAAAAATATTGCGAAATTCGTAAAAAATTAAGCCCATTATTAGAATGAAAAATAGAAATTATTTTCTTACCTAATCTAGTTTTATATTTTAATTAATATTATAAATATTTGAAAATAACTATTGTGTAATTTGAATTTTAAACAGATACAAATATAAATTCTCAAAACAAATATAAGTAACAAAAGATTATGAATTTCTATATTAAATGAAAAATGTTTATGAAAAGCTTAAAATTTTTCAAAGAAAAACAATATGGAAATAACTTATATTTCTCTGCCTCATATTAGAAATTAAAGCATTATAAGAAAAAATATAAAACTTCAGGTAAGGAAATATGTAACATGAATAAAAATTATTTTTATAGCTCTTTTTATTAACATTTAAGGGAATGATTATTTATAATAAAAATGATTTAAATTAACGTTGACTATATGAATTAAATCTATGGAATTATATAAAATATTATAAATATGTATATATGTAGCATAAATAAAAATTATTTTTATAGCTCTTTTTATTGACATTGAAGTGAATGCTTATTTATAATAATGATTTATAATTAACGTTAACTATATTAAATTTAGGGAATTGAAATATTATAAATTTAATAAATTATTTTAAATTAGTTTAATTTTTATTCAAGATATTTATAAAACATATAAAACTTTGTAATTATTTTCCCAGCCAATAGATAGCAGCACAAGGCAAAATGTAACGAGTATGAAATGTAATTGATAAAACATTTGTTATACTTCTTAAAAGTAACCATAGTCAATACAAATCAGGTGCAAAAAGAGGAACTACTTGTCTTTAGTTCAGAGTGTATTTATCATCTGATTCATGCATCTGACTGCTTATAAATATATATTAAAAAGAAATATATATATATATATTTCTTAGTGTTTCCTGAAGTTTATTTATAGACATTTTCTGAATTTCAATAAAAGTTGTTCTTTTAAAATGTTTTGAGATAATTATTTTGATTACAGAGTATATTTTATTCAACCATCGCAATTATTGTTCAATTATAAAACAAGCTCAAATTTAGATGTTTATCATGATTCGGAATTCACTTAAGAACTGAAATTTCCAGTATAATTTATTTCCCGTGCAAAAAATGACAGTTGAGTAATAAAAAAGAAACTAGATATCTGACTCTGCACTACCATTTACAAGAGACCTCTACAGAGTTGGAATGGTGGATTCCCTTAGTTGATTTTAGACTCTAATCAGCCTATGAATTTTCAACATTTATATCTAGATATTGCACTTCCTCTTTATGAGAACACTGCTAAAGTTTATTACACAGCCCTGAACTAGTCGCTTAATAGTTAATGTTTGGTACGAGTGAAATAAAATAATCAAAGGTATCTAATGAATACATAAATTTAATAACTTATTTATATCAAAACAACTGTTAAATTTTCTGTATTATTGTGTGTGTAATCTTTAAAAGATGCATGCATAATAAATGATTAAACTCAGAATCTGTATTCTTCATCACTATTACTATTATTTAATTTAACAGATATTGCCAACAAAATCGAATCTTCAAATACTTGTAGTTGTTAGAAATTCAGTTCTTAATTATTTTCATTATGGTAGATTGATTTGGAAACTAACAAGGCTTGAAATCCATTATTGAAAAGTAATATAACTAGTACTTAAAAAATGAAAAAAAATTGTATATTCAAATTTAATGACAACAATTTTAACATATATTTTCTATAATTATATTTTTATATCTACTCATATTGCTTCAAAAAAAATTTGCAGTTGCAGTTAAAAAATTTTAAAAATAAATGCCCAGTAAGACTTTGTACTTACTTTATCCCCTACGTTTGGAAAAATTTAGTATGTATTGTTACTTTGAGAACGCTTTCTGCTTTTACTACCTAGAACTTTGGGATTTCACATTTTCAAAAGTAAAAATGTATTTTCCAAATTTTAAATAATTGATTTCATTATGATATCCATTAGCAGCCTTGGTTATGTGGACTAAAACAATATTAATTTTTTTTAAATATTCAAATTGCTTTGATATACTAAGTGTGCTAAATAATTTTCTTATATATATATATTTTTTTTTTAGATTTTTCCTATGATCTATCATTAATTTATACTTCTTTAATGATCTATCTTTAATTTATACTATGATCTATCATTAATAGATTCTATAAATATATATTTGAATCACTAAAATATGATTTTACTTAAAAGAAAATATTTTTATAAGCATATGGAAGCATAATATATTATATTATCACTCTAAATATTTCCAAAATCAGTATGATGAAAGTTATGCTTCATTAAGATCATCACACACACAACAACAAAAACAACTGATATCTGGGATTATTCTGCCATTAAGCCCAGCTGTTTGAAAATAACGGGAAAATTAAACAATTCTTATGTCAGTACATGTAAAAAAACATTCGTAAAATATTTATTTGAATGAGGATTATAATTTTTAATGAAACCATCAAGACTAATTGCTAGAAATGGAATTTACGATATTGTACTGATTTACACATTCCTTGCATCAAACCATAATCAACACTTAATTGCTTATAAAGTTGCTGGAAAGATATCCAATTTAACCTCAAAATTAATTTCAAATAAATTAATGTTCTAAATTCAGAACTTTCATAAAAAAATAGAACAGGTGTCATCAATTTCATTGCAAGTGTTAAATAAAAAAAATAATCAAAATGCATATTTCGATAATATTAGGTTGGGGAAAAAGAAATCCATTATTTTTACGTGAACTTTATGTAACTTCTTTTGGATTCACTTTGTAAAAAGGTTTAAAACAGCTTTCATGTAGATTTTTAGATCTTGCGCGTTACGACTGCTGACATGCGGTTAACTTCGATCATTTTTGATATTTTATAGACATTTTCGACGAGGCTGTATCCACATGCGAGGTGCATCTCTAACATCAAAAATACCCGAATGGAATCGAGGAAACAAAAATTGTACGTAACTGGTTGTTACAGTCTTATATAGGACAATAAACACCTTTCACAATTTTAGCCACCTGGCTATCTTTTTCACCGTTACAAGAGAAAAACGAAAATGTATCGAATTTTCTGTTTGTTGTCTTCTATTTTTAAAACCTTGTACTCGTAACTGAATTAATCAAAAAAAAAAAACGCAAGAAGACATTTTAGTGTCAAATGTCATCTTTCCAACGAGCATAAATCTGAAATTGTTTGATAGATACCTCATGAGATATCGATCACAACAGACATCTGCCGAAAAAATAATGGATTACTTTTTCGCCAACCTAATATTAACAGTTGAAATGAATAAATTATAAATTTTCATTGTCGTTATTTCTTTTTTCATTGAATTGATTTAAATTATTAATCACACTCGAAAAATGTGACAATGCTTTTTGCACGTTGTGAAAATTAAAGTTTTCTCACAGCTTTATTTCATTCTGTTGATTAACTGTCCCACAAATAAACGTATAGATAGTATAATTGTAGCTATTTATATTCATACTATCAATATATAAAATGCATATATATACTCACGCACACCATAAAGTGATTATGGGGAAAACGTAATTAGACAAAAAGTACACTTCTGACTATGACATTGAAGGTGGTGAGGGGTGATAGGCTCACCCAATCACAGTTTTTTTAAAAACGTTTAAATTTAAAAAAATATATATTTCATTACAAACAAGGATTATACTTTTTAATTGTGGAATTATATTTCTATTTTTAAGAAAACTTTTTTAAATTTTAGGAAAATGTAACTTTCATAAATTATAAAAGCAGAATTACATGCGTGTATTAAAAGTTCTGTGAATCGACATACATATTTCTAGAAAACATGAGATGAATGATTTTTGCAAGTAAAATTATTCCTTTTGTGTAAGAAATTGAAGTTCTTTGGATCTTGTATACATAACATATCTACCTTTTTCGGTTTTTTTATTTTTAATTGTATATTGTATCTCTTCTGGTCCATTAGAATCGGTTTCATTGATTTTTTTAACAGAATGCTCTGAAAAGCCTTTCCCTAGTTATTTTCTTCAAATGCCGCTCTAATAGAGATAATTTTTACTTTTAAAGAATTTTCTTTCATTTGCATACATTGTTCTGGAGAGTTTTTTGTTGACATTAGAATAATTCTGGTATTTATTTCTTCGATCAATATGCAACAAAAGCAAATATCAGCCGTCTGTTGGACTTTCCAGCTGTTTGTGTAGGATATGATGCAGACATTTCATTCACTGAATCTACACCTCTTTCAGATGCATAGTAAAACTGAATGAATTCTGGTATCTTCTTATCAGTGTCTTCAAGGAATAAACTTTCAGTTATATTTCTTGATTTCAAACTATTACATTTTTGCTCATAAAAACTATTTAACAGAATTCTCAAACTTTACATCTTTTTTTCATACTCTGAAAATTATAGTTTTGCACAATTGTTTGGAAATAAAACGGCAAACAAAATATAAAAACACTCAGGACCATGAAACTGAGCTTCTTATTATAGAAATTTTGCAGCAATAGTGATAGCATAAGGCCCAGAGTCACACTGATAACACATGAATTCCAAGAAATGATTGACGAGGAATGAAAAGGCGGGTGAAAAATAACAATTCCCTTTCCAAGTGTCAGACAGAAGGATACTGTAAGAATGATTGATTACAGATAAATAGTTTTTCTCAGCCTTGTTGATTTTCGGAGCATAAAGTAGTTCTGTGTCTCACGCCCCCTCCAATGGATTAAAATGTATTATTACACTTCGTTTTTCTGATTAACTGCCTATCACCAGCGAGTCATAAACACTTTTCTCACAAAATATATCCAAGTGCGTTTTGTGCATTCCAATGGTCATTTGTGAAAGAAATCTAAAAAGTAGATTTTACAAAGGGGTGTAAAAACAATGTAGTTAGAAAAAATAGAAGAATAATGCGAGAAATTAATAATTTAAATAAAAGGTAGGGAAAAAATTATGTTCCTAAATTTTTCTATAGCAAACTATTGTGGATTCTTGCAAATTGTCATCAACAAGAATCATAAAAGGTCATTTTTAGAAAAGAGTGAGGTCAATGTCGTTAGAATAAATAAAAATTTTGTAAAAAGGATAAAATTGTAGTCAAAAATTACGAAAAATAATTTAAATTCAAAGAAATTTAGTAATTGAACTTTGAGAATCAACATTGTCTTGTCATATAACACGGTTTATGGATTTACAGATATTCAACAAATGTGGTTGCCTTCAACGAACATAATGGTTGCGTCTAAAAGAGAGACGTGATAATTGATATATAATCAGATGATATATAATCTCTTTCAAAAAGTTTTTGTACAAAATACTCATTTCTGAGTATTATGCCCAAAAAATTTTATATATTATATATTTCTCAGCCAAATGGAAAGAGCATAATTATACTAGTTTAAGACCATCTTTATACCAAAAAGATGTTTCTCGTCAACTAAAACAAAACAAATTAGAGAAGGATATTCGATTTATTTTAATAGTTTAATCAAAGGGCCTAGACAAAAGAAATTTATATGAAATATGTACTGTTAGAACTTTATATTATAGGAAATTTTTGTGTAAACCTTTAAAATTAAATTTTATAAGCTTTGAAAGTTAAATAATTTTCAAGCTAATGTTAAACTTAATTTTCGGCACCCACTCACCCAATTCACACTTTCGGAAACATATAAATGTAAATCAAAATATTTGAAAAGAAAATAATAAAATAGTTTATTCAATTGTTCTTGCATTATTATCTACATTGGGCGTTCATTATTTCAAAATTTTAAGTTTACAAAGCAAAGTACGTTGTAATTGAAAAGAAACAAGGCATCCTGCAAAGTGTACAACTATCTTTCCTCCTTAGGATGAAATTGAATTGGAATTGATTGTGTATTACAGTTATCACCGGGTATGATTATCTGCTGGTTCATCTGTTTAAAATTGTCCTTGTTGTCTCTCTTGTTTGTGCTCTTCTACTATGTGAATAATTGGGAATCATCCTTTTAGTTGCCCCATCCTTTTCCATTTTCGCTCTCAACATGGAGAAAAGAATGTACATGGAATACTAACCACATAAAATCATACGTGGTAGTGAAGCAACTAGCATGCGACAACATTCTCACTCTGTCTTCCAAAAAAACATTATTTCCTATAAGGAACACTATATCGGCAAACGTAATTTTCATTTAAATTGCACACACCGAAATGAATGATTACATAAATTATTTGCTATTTCTTAAACATGATTTAAATTTGTAGTTAAGTACTTACTTCATATTTTTGGTTAATTATTAATGTTATATATTTCTAAATGAAATTTTAAAACACATGTTATTCACCTTATTGACTACGAGATAAACAGTTGAATACTATAAATTAATTTATGCGCTATGAACTGTGTTATTTAGAATCATAAAAAAGTCTTTTCCTTTTATTGTAAATCAGAGTTGCAAAATTTACTATACATGTTATTGCCGGCGACTTTTGGATATAAGCAAAATCCTTTTTGCTATGTTATACTTTTTATAATAAGAAAAGAAAAATTTTTTTCTCTTGTATATAATTGGGATTATTTCCCTATAATAAAATTACTTTCCTTAGAGTAACTTTAGTCTAATATTAGAAAAATATAAATTAACTCACTATTATTCAATGATTTGTCAGTGAATTTCACTGAATAATTAAATTATTCATGCAAAGTAAACTCATTTCTTATAAAGTAAGTAATCTAGAAATCAATAAAATATTTATTTTTTATATAAAATTGAATTTCAATAAATTTTTATATGAATAATTAATATATTTAGAAAGACAAATTAAATAAGATATATTTTTTCAAGAAGTATAAATGCAAATTTCAATTTTGCTTAATAAACTTATAATACATTTGTTTAAAAATTTTGGAAGTTATTTAATCCGTTGGCAAAGTAACTATTCTTAAAGTATTATAAAAAATTAATATCATTTGAAAATATATATTTTTTTTTATTTGCAGGGATAATAGTTTCCTTATGAGTTTTTTTTTAATCTTTAAATATAGATACATTACGTCATAAGCACTTCATTTATAGGTAAATTTTTATAGATACAATGAATATTTGAAATAATATATATCTACAGATAAAGAGTCAGCTAACTAATGTAGTATAATTTCAACTGCATCAATTACCAATTTTTTTTTCAGCACTTTAGATGCGCTGAAAAAAAATTGGTAATTCATTGTATTGAATATTTTAGCTTTTTTTTTTTTACTTTAATTTTTATACTCACATTTGTCTTAGTAATTCTGAAAATATTTGTAGCCTACTGGATGCTCCATATTTTAGCTTAACGCTTGTTATTCAAATACTTAATAATATTGCATTAGAATCTTGTCGAATAATATAATTTGTGTGTGTGTGAGAGAGAGAGAGATTCTCAATTCATAATATAATAAATACTTACTAGTTCTTAATATATTTGTTTACGGACATCTCTATTCAGTTAAGAGACACATACAGACACGCTGTCCGTGGGAGATGGGGGTGCCATTGCCTCAAGAGGCTAGACTTTTACCTGTTGATCCACGAAAAGTGTGTTATTTACCTTATACAACTAAAAGTAACATCGATGGAGACATTTCCCAATCCTCTACCTGGAGACACGCCCTCTAGAAATTACACGAAATCCTGGACTAGTGCAATGTGTAAATTAATGGAAAGAGTGACTTCAAAGAGAATTATTATCCCTATATCCACCATGTCTTACTGTCATCCTAATCCTCAAAGATTTTTGCAAGATCATCGAGGTTGTGACAGCATTTTATCCATCATTCATCATCACATAATTTCAGCCAGATCCTTGAGAAAACTAACTGTTTTGGTTGCAGTGGACATTTCCCAGACCTATGATCCAGTTTGGCCAGACGGCTTTATCTATAAATTACCTCAGGGAAACATCACAGGGAATACTGCTCTTTGGATTCATGAGTTCATAACAACTCGTTATTTTCAAGAAAAATACGGAAATAAACTTTCTTCGTCAGCCACCTCTTATAGAGGAGTTCCAGAAGTTTTTGCTCCTGTTCTCGGTACGTATGGCAGACATCTACGATATCCTTCCCCCTCAACAACAAATGCTTCATATACGCAGACGATATATTTCTAATGTACGAATCTGTTAATTTAGAAAAACTTCAGCTGAAATTAAAAACTGCTCTAGGAATATTGCAATGCTTGCGTTACACTCAAATTAAATATAATTATACTCTGACCATCAGAGCCAAAGTTGGCTCAACCAGCAAGGAATTAATACACCATCATACTAAAAGCTCCAATAGATTAGTCAGAAATGTCAACGAAAATTTCCATTTGTTGCTCAGATCACCCTTTTCAGACTAAATCATTGCCAAACGATGTAATTTGTAAGATTTTTTAACAAAGTTTGTGATCTTTCATGGCAGAAAGATACCTTGATTTTTACTGATTCTTTCAAACAGGGATAAATACGGGTATTGCTTCAGTTAATTTTATGAATAACAGGAAAAACGAGTCCCATAAACTCAATTTTCTCAGCAGATGCCATGGCACTATTTATTGCAGTCACTTTTTTCAATATAAAGGTTGTCTTGCAGGGGCAAAGTTGATAAAGCGTCGGAGTAGAATCTTCATGTTTTCGGATCAAATTTCGTCGGATCATAAAATAACTGAAAAAATAAACTAAGCAAATAAACTGAACAAAAATTCCCATGCATTCTTATCTTGATATTTATTAGAAATAAAATTGTAATTGCATAAGGAAATTTCAGTGTTTATATTTTCATATCAAACAAATTTATTTTCACAGCATCATAAATCCCAGTTGAATTGATGATTTTAATCAACTTATTTATTATTTAAACTATTTTTATTTATGAAAAACACAATTGCCAAACTTGAAATCGTCAAAATCTCTCTTAAATATGGCTTTGAAGTTGAATTACAGGGACGCGTGATGTGCGTCAGCGCTGAATTTCTAATTATTTACATATCTCACTTCCGCTACTGCATGTTGTAAATTTCATGTTATTTGCATGCTTCCTTTAGAGCAGGGGTGGCCAAGACGTCGACCGCGAAGACATTTTAGGTAGTCCAAACGACCATCCCGATAATGACATTGGATATTAACAATTTAGCTTATGACATAGAATCAATGAATTATTTAAAATAAAAACTTACTACAGTCTACGCTTTAAAACCCAAAACAAACTGTGCAGAGATTTACGATTTAAAGATTTATATTTAAAGGTTTACGATAAACGGACATGATGGGCGTGATTAAAACATTTAAAAAAAAAAAAAAAAAAAAAAAAAAAAAACTATAGAGATATGCATCTTAATTCAGAAAACATGAATTGAGAAACTTCAAAAACATGGAGGAAGAGTGCATCCATAATCCAAACCGAGACTTCGAAGATTTTGCTTAATACTTGCTTTGTTTGAAGAATTTGAAAGAAGATTCACCGACTTAATTAGGTTGAAAGAAATACTTAGTTTTATGATATTTCCATTTAATGAAAATGTCAACATTGATAGAGTATCTGAAAAAATAGGACATTTAATAGATATCATATCAATCACGGTCGAGGAAGAAATTATTAAATTAAGATGCGATATATTTCTTAAATCCAGAGCATATTTAGCGATACTGATTTTTGAAAATTAACTTCTGAGGAAACGTTTCCAAGTATTTACAAATTGATTTTGTATTTGAAACCATACTTTGGATCGCGAGGTATTTTTGCGAATCTGCTTTTTCAACCATGAACAAAAAACAAACATTGGCTGCATTTAATTTCGTGTTTATGCTTTGTAATAAGCTCGTACCAGCCACAATATAATAAACTTGTCGCAGATATACAGTGCCAAACTTCAACTAAAAGAAGTGAATAGGATGGTCAATTTTTGATACATGAATACTTTGATCATTCTCGTCAATAAATTTTTATTTTGTAAATATTAATATTAAGTTTTTTTTTTTTTTTTTAGAAAAATTACATAATTTACCATTTTTTCTTGTTACCGAAAATAAATATGTACGTTAATTTAGCTCTGCTTTGGTAGACCATCTTCGATTTTTTAAATGTGGAGTAGACCCCGGATCCCAAAAGTTTGGCCACCCCTGCTTTAGAGTGTTGCATTTATGGTGGCCAACTGTGTAGAATAATTAAGCCAGATTTCTTTATATTCCTCAAAGATGGTTTCTTTCAAGCTAAGTGATATTTTTTTATAAATGTAGATGATTAATTAAAAAATAATTACCAAGAAACATTTATAAAACAACCAGTAGAATTATTTACCCCATAACCCAAAAATTATTCATAATCTAAATTTTTTTATACTTAAAACAGACATAAAAAGAGTGCATCTAATACTGACACAATTTAGTAGACAACAAAGATGAATATTACCAGCATTTAAAATTTATTTAATTTAATAAACAAAATAAAATTAAATATAAATAACATTAAGTACATTTTGTTTGCACTTTTATTATTCAAAATATACTAAATTTCTTTTGGGTTCAATATGTTCTAAAAAAAAAAAAACCTTTAATACATGTTGAACGTACTCCATTAGAAAATTGAAAAAAGAATTTTTGGACATCGGGTGCTAATATAAAGGCAACAAAATTACAAGTCAAATAAATATTTCTGGAATATTTTAATTATTAAATGACTTCATTTTAAGTAATAAGCAAATTGATTTCAAGTTGCAGAACTATAAATGCATATTAAAGCAGAAAGTCTGCATTAAGAAAATAATAAATAGATGTTAAAAATAAAACTGATAGCAACAATTTAATAATTCTTAAAAAATTATGACATGAAAATGGATGTTTTTAAATCATTTGTTCAGTTTAGGCATTTTCTTTTATGATTCTTGACAGGTTCCTTTTTTGCTAGGTAACGAATGGAGCTAGCTAACTATAGTTAACTTAATCGGCAGATAAAAAATTTTAAAATTAAAATATTTTTTCTAGAATTGTATTTAACATGTACATTTTTTACACAATTCCCATCCTAACTGTAAAAATAATAAAAGGAATGATCAAAATAAAACATTATTGGAATTGATTAAGTAAAGTACTTAAAAGAGAATTTATAAGGAGAAAAATAATCTTGTGTGTTGATTAGCTATCTTTAATTTATATAAATATTTTAGCATCTTTATTATTTTTGAAGATATAAAGTACTTTTAGAATTTTTTATGGTGCAATTAAAAACTTTATATCAGAATGTATCTATGTTTATATAATACTGTTTGTGCTAATATTGCAAATTTTAAGAAGAAAACATAAGAGACACCAAATATACATATACTAGGTTTAAAACTATGAATATCTCTATATAAAAATTGCACAAAATTTTAAACATAAATTTGTATAATAATTATTAAATGAATTTGACTTATTAAAATTGATAATATCTTTAAAAAATAGTTTTGGAAAAGCTTCAAAATATAAATTAAATATGCAAACAGTAAATAAGGAAAATGCATATTCCATAAATCTTTTATTCAAAATAAACTGCATGATTCTAACAAATGATTAATAATCTTTTATTCAAAATACACTGCATGATTCTAACAAATAAAATGAAGATAAATATATTCAGCATCTGAAAAGAGGAAAACAAAAAATATATAAATATATGATAAGTAAAAATTAATATACTATAAATTGCAGTTGATTATTAGGTTTGTAAATTACTCAAATACTGTTTACTTATTTGTTAATTATGATGCAACGATTTTTGAATTCAGCAAAACTTTCAGCATCTACTGGATATTTATTGAGCATGAAACATCTATCACGTGAATAGTGCAACTATAAATGATTCAAAGGCCAGTAGTAAACGAGTGATTTTACCGGTAAAACCTTCGCCCAATGAATTCATGCTGAATGTGCCACGACAGAACTGACATTGATATGTGATGTTATTGTGCTATTAAACCAATGAAACTTCATTTACATCATATTGAATTCTTGTTTACATTTTAATTGATAACCAATTTCAGTTTTGAGAGATAATGACTGTTTATTTAACGAAACATTCTAGTTATTTATGTATATATTTTTTTAATTTATTTATACTGAAACTCAGAATGAGAAATTTCTTTACCAGTTTTTCTTAAAATTTGATAATTTTTTACAGAATATTGAAATCTATCATTATCCAACAAAACTAGCCTTATTTCATATACTTAAATTAGTCAAACTCATTGAATTACATCCTTTCTTTGTACATAATATAATGATATATTAAAATTTAATGTTTGCAATATTTTTTATAATAACTACAAGTTTTTATATAAAATGGAACACTAATCAAAACAAACTAGTAACAAAATTCCAAAAACTAGCAACACAATTCAAAAAGTACATTTTATCAAAATATTTTTCATATAAATTATTTCATTGAAGATATAATGATCCATTCCTGAACTTTTAAAGATCCACATTAATTCTTTAATAACAATTAAATTTCTTTATATTTATGGAAAATTGTTATTATATATATATGTATATAATTTGTTCTTCTGTGCATTTTACCTAAATTAACTTAAAGGTAATTTAAATATAAGATTAAGATTTTTAATTCCAATTTATTTCCTTTTTATAATAAATCCATATTTAATATTGATACAAATTATAAGCTGTCACAGATTTCTCAAATATTTCACAAAGCATTGATCAAAGCATTTTCTTTTTTTTTTTTATTTCTCAATATAATTTCTATCTTTTGAATCCTATACATATCGTCAATCTAAACTTCTTAATAAAGTAATTTCTTTTATTTTTATAATTATTATTAAATAATTTTTTAATAAAAGGTAATATTTAATATTCTAAAAATTATTTTAAAGATTTATCAAGAATTCATCATCATAAAAATATTTGATAAAGTTAATTACAAATATTATTTCCATGGGAGAAAAAGAAAAAATGTAAATATTTTGCTTTGACGCCAAAACCTTGCTAGATATTTCTAACTTTCTTGAATACAAAAAGCATTGCTTGATTTTAGTATTAAAGAAAGTTAGAAAAATCGAGCCTAAATATTTTGATACATTTTCTGATGTCACTTCTTTATCAGTGTCAGCTTTCCGACAAAACTGCTCTTGTTTGCTACTGGCCTAAAAAACTACTTTTTTCAGGAGCATTGTTTGGTTTACAGTTAAAAATGGCACAACCATTAAAACATATAAAGTGAAAATACAAAATATAAATTATGAAAATCAATATAATAATTTAAGTGCCTTTAAATAAAATAAATGTAACATTTATTGCTTTATGAAATAGAATTTATTTGATTTCATTATTATAACCATGTCAAACATGATTCAGCCAAATTGCTGTAAACAGCTTGTCTAGTGCAGCCACCTAGTGGCCAAAATAACAACTGCTGTTGTCCTAACAAGATAAAATACATTTTATTTAATTCTGTCTATATATACTATTTCCTAATCAAGCTTCAAATTTTTAAAAAATACTAAGAGCATATATTATTACTTAACATCACAATAAAATAATTTTATTGATAATATAAAGCAAAATTACATAAATCAGAAAATATATGCAATTTAAAATTTAATTTAAACAATTTAATACATTAAATTTAAAACAATATATTTAATTTTGTAATAATGCAGAATTTCTACATAACATAAATGGCAAAAGAATGGTGATTCACAAGATTTATTATTTCATTACTAATAATTAGAAATGCAGTCTTAAAACAAAGCTTGGAGTCAACTAAACCAGAGACAAGAAATTTCATATTTCTGTAATAATAAGGGACTGAATAACTAGAGATAATGAAAAACATTATGAAATCCTTATGATGAATATACTACAAATTTTTGTAAAATAATAAGCATAAAGAATATCTAAAAGTACAAATGCTCACCTCTAAATCAATGACAAGACTGTTTTCTTTTTGATAATAGAATTTATTAGGATTGATAAAATATGTTAAAACAATAGAAATTATAGTTAAGTTTAAATATTTGTATGTACATGATAGGGCATTTAACAATTCTACTGAAATGGAATTTTATCCACAGAGAAATTTCCTGAATATTTTCAACACTTTGATTTTCTTATAAATTATAATTGAGAATATTTATAATTCATATTTTATGAATCTTAATTTACAATGTAAATTAAGCAGATATATAACCAGCTTGGCTAATCTTAGATTAAAAAAAAAGTTACATCATTTTAGAGAAATAAATTTGTTCTTTACATAAAATTAAATTGTGTACAGAACTGTGCTTAGACAAGTGGTTATCTATGGATCAAAGATTTAAACCTTCACCCAAAAGCATGAAAAAAATGAAACTGGAATTAGAAGATATTTCTTAAGCAATGAGAATAATGCTTGAAAGAAATAACACAATCATGAAATTATAAAACTATTAGAAGATAAAAATATAATAAATTAAGTGAAATAAAAATGAATTGAATGGTTAGGATACTTAAAAAAAATGAATGACAAAAAGGATCTTAACAGTCAATACTAGCGCCCACAAAAGAAAAAAATAAGAACAAGATGAATAGACACACACTGCTTAATAAGATCTTAAAAGTAAATAAATGAAAAACTAAAGGATGAGACATTAGTTTGAAATCAAATTCTTGGGGAGACAATAATCCACTATGAATTATAATAACTAACTAATTCTGATTAGATAGTTAGTGCAAAATAAATAATAAGAGAAAAGAAAGACATAAAAATATACTATAGATAAGTTTATAAACATTTCAACAGTAAATTATTCAATATGATTAAAAAGTATAGCAAGAAATTTTTAAACAATAGCAAAAATTTTAGAAAATATTATTTTCAATGTTCTTAATGAAATATTCTAATGTAACCAAAATATTTTCTGGTAATGTTTATTATATTCTGTAATTATGATAAATGGAAATCTATACATTATATCGATTTTTATGGTTTAGTTTATAATAAATATCTAGTATTAAAATAATGACAGCAATAAATCTAAAAATAGACATGGTTTAATTCAGAAAAACATTTTACTAAGTCATGAAAAAGCACAAAAAAAAATTTTTTTTCACTAAAGGAAATTTAATAACAAAGAGAACAAACGAACCCTAAGATTCTCAGAATCCATTTCCTAGAGATTATCACTATAAATTACACAAGTGATGAATGGCTCCACTTTTACAGAGATGGCTCGGCAACAGGAGAATCAACTGGAGCTGGTGTGTACTGCAACGGATTCTTTGAGGAATCTTTAACTGTGGGATTTAGGGCCTCAAACTTTGATGCTGAAATAGAAGCCATAAAGTGTGCCACTGTGAATCTTTTTGGATTGAGCACTCCACTTAAGAAAGTTGTCTTTTTATCGACTCCCAGTCTGCTATTGTGGCCATCATTTCTTACTCAATAAGTGATTCATTTCACATGGAAGAAGTAAAATCACTCTTTAATCATGCCATTTCCGTCCAGTGGAAGGTTCTTCTTTAATGGATACCCAGCCATTGTAATATCTATGGGCATGAAAAAGCAGATGACCTTGCAAAAAATGGATATAAACTGCAACAACTCGATTTTATTCCATCATACCAACAAATCTGCAATGTAATTAAAAACAAACTCTGCAAGGCCCTTTATAATTCATATAGCGAAACTACTAAAGATAAGGCTTGGGGTTCTCTGTTGAGTTCTCCTCTCCCCATGGGCCTTCCACACTCCATTTTCACAGCCAATTTCAGAATTTTGACTGGACATGAATTTCTCTAAGGACACTTAAGCCATATCAGCATAGTCAACATGCCCCACTGTACCCTGTGTCCTCCAGGAGCTTTTAAGGACTTCATTCATTTGACAAGCTGTCCTACGCTTTCTTTTTTTAACTGTTTACCTGACAGCTTCCACAATAAGGCTAATTGTTATTGGGCTTCCAGGGGACTCATGGCCTATAAGGCTGTTGACCCAATGTAGGAAAAAAATAACAAAGAAAGTTTTAACAAGAGAAAAAAATTAACAATCAATCTTTTCATTTAAACAAAAATATATATTAATAAACTGTAAATGTGCATTTTTTTTCAATGCATATTAAAAATATAGTAACATTCATATTATATCATTTAAAGATCAACAAGAGTGATTGCACAACAAGCATCTTGAAAATAATCCTGATAATATACAAGTAAAATGTTATTCTCAATTCTATACCTACATCTAGTAGATTGATAACATCATATAATATGCTTATTAAACGTAATTTTCCAACTAAATTATACTTTAAAATAGTAATACATTTAAATAATATAATGGTAACAACTATATTAACTGTACTTCAAATTATGAACAGAAATTGATAATGAAACATTCAAAAGATAAAGAAATTTATGTATACAAACTTCTAAACAATAGCTTTGGCTTTAGCTCTTTTTCCTTCTCCTCTTTTGGGTTTCACTTTTCCTCGAAGAATTTTTTGTCGAACCATCTCTTCTTTGAAATCCATATGCTCATCCCTACAATTAACATAAAACAATAGGAATAGTTAAATAACCTAATAATACCTGATGAAACATTTAAAAAAAAAATTATTAGATTGAAATTGAAAAAAAAAATGAAATAATTGTTGAATCACTGAATATTAAAAAGAATACCTAATCAATAATTGTTGAAACTTCTTGAATATTAAAAAGATACACAAAATTTATTAATTACATTTTAACTTATGCATATAATTCAAATACATTCATCTAGCATTTAGAATTTTTAATGAGTACTTTAAAAATATAGAGATAATCAACCAATTATACTCATTATTGTTTTCTTTATACATCTATATTTTTAATCTATAAATTTAATTCTTCAAATAATTCCCAAAAGGTTTTATAACATACACTATGCTCAAAAGGTAACTTTTTTTTTATTACTATGCACTCACCACCACACATGGTAATGTAATATTCTTTTTCAATTTAATCATTGAAAAAATATTTACTTAATTTATTATGGAATGAGAAAGATGGCATTTTATTTTTCAAGAAAAAACATTAAATCTTGGAATAAAATATGTGTAAATGATTATGAAATAATATACCAACAAAAAATGCAGATGTGTGGGATAAAAAGTTGTAAAAGAAAATAAAGGACATTCATGATATGACTTATCACTTAAAACCTCCTGTCATGAATTTAATTGGTATCAAAGGTATGATAAAATAATTTTAATGGAACATTTCATTGTGACTATAAGTTACACACAAAAGTTTTGATAAAGTCTTGAAAGAAAAATTGATATTTTGAGAAAAATCTTATTTCCTTAACATATTAACACATAATCATGTTATTTACAAAAAATAAAATAAACTCTTCTGTATAAAAACTCAAATATTTATTTCCTAACTTACTGCAAGAAAAATTAAGGTAGAGTAAAATAATACAACACATACTGGTACCAAGGAAATTTCAAATCAATTTGTAATAAATATTTAAAAAATCATTGTCGCATCAATTAAACTAATTTATTTTCATATTTAAATTAATAAGCGCAAATAAAAGTGTTCCATCTACGCATATTTAATTGGATTGTTTGAAATAATAAAATGCCTAAAATCAAATTACATAAGTAAGACAATCTTTTGTATACTTCTATAACAATAATTGTGTACCTAAAAAGCCCGTGTTCTCTTAAAACAGCAATCAATTTGGAATATTCAGGATGTGGAGGATAGAAATCCACATAGAAGGGATCTAAATCTTTAGGAAGAGCACTTAAAGTGCGAACAACTTTCATAGATTTTTGGTTTGTTGGTCGAGGAACTTCGCCAAATATCCTAGCACTTAGACGAGTCATTCTCATAGCATAATTTGACATACCAGGTAGAAAATTCATTTTGTAAATACTTAGAATGTTCTGCTTCAATAAATTATTTTCATAAAATAAATTGTATCCAACAAAGTATGTTTATATCTAGAAAAAAATCCAATGGCCCGCAGCAAACGATAGCTAATTCACCGTGAAATTTTCGCCGAATGCATGGGGACTTGGTGAGGAAACTATGATGTTGATGTTTGACGTCATTATTCTATTCAACCAATGAAACTTTATTTACATTGAATTTTTGTTTTGAATGCTATTGAGAAGATCGGATTTTGATTTTACTTTAAAATGGAGAGTATAATTTTAGCTGTTACTGTTATAATGTTATCTGCAAGATTATTAATTAATGAGGATAAAAATAAGCTGAAGAAGAAAAATGCTCCTCATAAAAGTTGGATACGAAGGAGGGGAAGATTCTTATCCCGGTGTACGGCCTTTTTTGTCGCAATTTTTTTTTTTTTTTTTTTTTTTTTTTGTGATGAAACCGACTTTGGAAAGCTTGGTGTTTTGGGAAGGGAGGAGGGATGTTACAAACCTAAAAGAAGGGTTACTTGGAAAAGGGGGCGTGGTCACAGAAAAAAAGAGAACACAAAATAGCAAAACATAAAACAAACTAGCACAAAACTCATTTTTTAATGAGATTTGTGCTAGTTTATTGTTAATGCAAAAAGTCAAAAACAATAAAAATAGATACAATTTACATTCACAATTATTTCACCATAACCAGCTCATAAATTAACTTCAGTAAGCATATTTTTAAAACATTAATTTTTATTGTTCAGTAATTAACTTTTAACTTTTTTATTGTTAATAATCTATTGAATTATTTGTATAAAGTTTTAGAAAATTTATAATTGTGTCAGAATTTTAACCAAATATATCTAGATATAGAATTTTTTTCAATGTAAATCATTTGGTATTAAAAAAATTAGCTACATTAAATAAAGAAAATACATTTTAATGTTTAATAGTTGTAAATAGGAAAAAATACAATTTCACGAAAAGCTATTATAATGAATTTAGGCTCTTTTAACAAAAAGACTACTTTAAAATAACTTTAACTATTAATACAACATGTTTTTAATGTACTCCATTTTTAGCAAATTTTACTGATTAAAAAATAAGTTATTTTAGATTTCTTTTTAAAATAGAAAAAATTAAAATAGTAATCACTTAATAAATAACAAAAAATTAATAAGTAAAACCAGATGCTTAATATTTTTAAATGGAGACAAATATTTTAAGAGAAAATATAAATAATCAATTAAGCATACAATTTACATACTCATTAACTTTCAAAAGACATTAAAATTATTTTCCTCAATGACGATAAAATTCAGAAAAAAATGCTATGTTATTTATGCTATTTAATTTATGTTATTTATGCTATTTAATAATCTAAAATAATATATAATGTATGACATTTAAACAGGCAATTTTAATTCCTCTAATATTATTAACTAGCAAAAAAAAAAAAAAAAAAAAAAACTCACCTTCGTAGTTAATATATCTAAAATCTTCCGCAATAATCTTCACAGTTAATTAAAATCACAGCAAATTAAAATAAATAAAAGAATTGTTACTTTTCCGCCATTGATTATTTTACGGGAATCGAAACATAAGTCAATAGAAAGCAACACAATATAATTTTATCATTTTTTTCATTTAAATCTACCACTTTAGTCAAATTAAATAATAAAAGTTTCTTTTGATTTATATTTAATTGTTTGTAAATTTCACTTTGTCTACGGTATAATATATAAAAAATAACTCAAGTAATGATTGCGCTTATGGAAATAAATCTTCCATTTATATTGGAATAAATTGACCATAACAGTTTAAGCTACTTAGTACATGCACTGAAATATATTTAAATTCTGATTAACAGGGTTAATCTGCGCTTTAGGTCCCCTACTTCGCCAACTCGCGAATTTGAAGCGTTTTCTCGCGCATGCTCAATAATTACTCGTTTGTTTTAGCTTTCAACAAATTCGCTAATCAAATTTCACTTTGAAATAGCGGAGGAATTTTCGCCATGGCATCGGTGTTTTTGAAAACGCGCCAAGGAGGGGACCTAAAGCGCATTTTCGCCGATTAGCAGATATAGTTAATTTGTTGTTTTTTTATTTAAAAAAATCTTCGTCTATAAATAAACACAGCATTGTGCTGATTGAGCAGTTTATCTAAAATATAAATAAAAAAAGTGATACAAAATTAAATATGAATTAATCACGGTAAAAATTAATAAGTAAAACCAAATACAATAATAAAGTAATAATAAGATTTTTAATGTGCATACCTGATCTTCTATCATCAGAGATGCTTTGAAATGCCTGTTTTCGTTTTCTAAAGCATTTATACTGTTGTTAAGATTATCACGAGCTACAAACTCTCTACGAGAATGATTGGTACTAAATTGAGTAGAATTCGTGAAAACTTTTTCGGTGTTTTTGTATTGTTTAGCCTCATCAGTACAAATGAATTGTGTTTGAGGACCGACACAAACTTGGATACCAGGGGCCTCAGATCTTTTTTTTTTTTTTTTTCTTTCTGTTTGTCCTTAAGAAGATGCCCTCTCTGTCTTCACGACAATAAATGCCTGCAAATGAACATTTACATATTGTAAGAACACGTGTCACATTTTTAAGGTAATATTTTTTTAGCGTGCCGTGAATAAATAAATCAAATATTTACTATCTTAAACTTACCAAAGACAGTTATCGTATGATTTATAGCATAACGTCCCCGATTGTATTTCCTTTTGGTTAAGAAGGTTTCATCCAGAAGAATAGTTTTTCCTGAAATATTTAACAATTACATATAGTATATGTATCCAAAGTATAAGTACCTAGAACACACACTGCAGTACAGAATTTTCAGTTTATAAAATTGTTTACTTACCAGGCTCACCAAGCAATTTTTCATCATTTGAAACGATTACTTCACAAATCTCTTGACAGTAAGAAAACCAGTCCGTGACTGTCTGTGATGAGATGGAAGTTAACTTTTTATTCTGTGGCTTTTCAGCTCTACGAATCGTACGTTAAGAATTTAACGATGTGATCACATAAATAATTTTTGATTTTAATGAAATTTAAAAAATAATTGCTATTATATCCTGGAAAGGTATCTTAGCACCCTCAAAAAAAGTATTGGCCGTCGGACTTGCTGTGTGCTTGCAGTTTCCTGTATTCCTTGTTATACAGACATATTTGAATTCAATCTTGGATGGTGGGTAGTTCTGCGCTCTCATCGCGGCTCCACAGTTACAAGTTGGTGATAAATCTTTTCTGGTCGGAATGAGACTAATATCACCTAAAAAGGAAATAACCGTATCATAGGATTTCAGAATTTTGTGAGATGAATATACATGGTAATTTACAAGCAAAGGATGCATATCAATTATTAAGAAACAGGAAACAAAATTTAAAGAATTAAATAAACTAAAAAAGTTAAGAAATTATTAAATATTTAATAAATAAAATCCAAATTTAAAGAATTAAATCAAGTTAAAAGAAATAGTAAAATAGAAGGGGCAATTAGCAAAGAACAAATGCAGGATAAAAAATTAAGAAAATTAAATAGTTAAAATATAGAAATAGTTAAAGAGTTAAATAAAGTAAATATTTAAGAAATTTTTAAAAAAATTGAAAATCGTTTATTTTAAAAGTTTAAAAACAAAACGCTTTGTTTCAAATAACAAGTAGCAATTACCGAAGAGCAAATGCAGTGATGATTTAAAATTTGTCAAATTTATACCGAAAAATGCACGCTAAAATTTCATGCGGCGATCGCTATGTGAACGCCAAATGTGATAAAGAGCTATAATGTGTTTACTTGGACAGAATATTTCGTGACTATGACGTTTAAAGTACCATCCCTCTCGTGACGTCACTCAAGACCATGTCTGAATCATCATCGCTCTTTGTCTGAATCATCATCGCAAGTTTGGCAAATGTCTTGGCAATATTTTTGCGCGTACACCAACATAAAAATATTACCCATGCGTACAACCTCTTTGAATCATCAAATATTCGCCAACAGGAAATTTTGCCAAATTTTTTAAAGTTGAGTTTTGTAAATTAATATAGTGCTAGAATATTTGGCTTATTCTGTAGAAATTTGAGCTCAGATTTACTGTACAGTTAGCCTTAACGCAAATTTTTTACATTTGGCGATAAAAAAATTTCTGGCAACCCGCCTTCGACCAGTCGCAAATAAATGATTCCGGCAATCCTAATCACTTGTGCAAAATCGCTTGTGCAAAATGGAGATTTTTGGTGATATTTTGAAAAAGTCGCCAAGGGTGACCGAATAGTAAATTTTTACCGAAATTTGAATTATTTTTCAATTTTGTATTTCATTTGTGTTAAAAGTTTCTAATTTATTGATAAAATTCCGAAAATAATATAACACACTAATAAATTTTAAAAATAAATAGTTTTTTTCTTTCTTAATTTTTGCTGTATTTATTCTAGAATAAATTTCATCTGCGCAGATTATTTTGTCATATCTATCTGATCAATATCTTGTGAGACATTAGATAAGTAAGGTAATTAAAAAAAGAATTTCTGGAATTTTGTATTTGTACTCAAATTTTTAAGGAATATTTGTTATTTTGATAATGAAAAAATTATTATTTTAATTTATATTTTTCATGTTTGTTTAATAACTATCTAAAGTTTATGTAATAATTTTTACTTAAACATTTATTTCTAGGGAATATAATATTAAAGTAGTAAAACCTCATATTTTTAGTATATATATATCTTTTGTTTCATTTTTTGATCTGCATGCTAATATACTCTTGTTTTTCTTTCAGTATTTGAGAGTACTATAGTAAAGATATTTTGACAATCGCTTGGGTGAGTTTTTATGTATTGATATTTTAAAGTTAAGTGTTGTGTGTATTATTTATCTACATAATTACTTTTTAAAATGTTTTCACTTCTAGTAATTAATATCATATTTATCATTATTCAAAAGAAATTTATTAAAATTATCTAATATCTTTATATATAATCTAATATATTATTTTATCTTCTGTCAATTTCATTAAATTTACTTCCTAATGTAAATATCTGTAATATTATTGCAGTCTGGTTGAAGTTGTTAGTTATCAATTAATCTGTTGTGTAGTTATTTGATATATATTATGTTTTATGTAGTTATCCAAAATAACATCCTCTTTATAAGCAACTGCTAAATTGATCATTATATTTAATTTATATCTTATAGAAAACCTATGGGAATTCATCGAAGTCAGATTATCAAACAGTTCTATGATCCCCAGGGCTTCAGCAAAATATTATATTGTCCCCCAAAACAACAAAACTGTTAATACTGTTTGAAAATTCCTGATGAATGAAAGTCTCCAAGCTTAGTGTATTTTTGTGTCTTGTGTAAATTGCTTATAAGTGATAGCCATTAAACTCTAAAATTTTTAAAAGTGTGCTAATATACTGAAATTGAAATGCAGATTTACAGAAATTTTTTTATTATCTAAATTCAATAAGTTCAGAAATTAAAAATAAAAGCCATAATCTATCTAAAATTTTTCATATGTTTTTATTTATCATAAAAATTCTTTTTCAAAATATCTTAGATGATTGCTCATAGAATTTGAGAGAGTTAAATGGCCTTTGTATTCATTTATGACAAGAAATTATTTAGATTAAGAATTTTTTTTAAGTAAAATCATAAATCTGTTTTAACCCTTTCAATACTGTGGGGATATATATGTCCCAGATTGTGTTCAAAACATTCTGATGCAAAAAGTATTCACTTTTAAACTACTGCAGGGATGTATATGTCCTCAGGCATTTTTTCAACCATATTTTCTAAAAATCTGAAATTATGTAAACATGTTCTTTTACTTATTCACAGAACATTTAGTTCAATTATACAGAAATATTTTCACACTGGCCAAAAGTCATATTGAAAAGGTTAAATGACTAAGTACTTGCAAACTGAGCTATTTAATCTACTCATTTTCTTGTCCTTTAAGTTAAACATGCTACTATTGTAAACATGTAGAAATTGCATTGTTTTCTTTCATTATTATTAAAAATATTTTAGTTAGATTAATTTTTGATGATACTTAAATCAAATTGATTTTCTGATCTTATCACAGTGAGAATTACTGTTTCAGTATACTAGGCATATACAAATATTTTTGCAATTCATCCAAAAAAAAAAAAAAGTATTGTCCAGTAAGCCATCGAATAAAAATAAAAAGCTGCTGGTTTGATAGTGGAATAGTTTTTCCACTTTTTTTAGAAAATTAATTGGTAATGGAATTATTTACATGTAGATAACATTCTAATGAAGATTGTTACATTAATATTTTAACTTTAAATTATTTTCCATTTAATTACTTTGTCTTGTAATAATGGATTTTGTTGTATTCAATGTTTTTTTTTCATAATATGCTGATATTTTAAAATATATTGTTTTTATGTTGCTGTTATTGGTGTATTAAATTTCAATATTTTTTGCTTCATGTAGTTTTTTGTAGTATGATGTTAAATTATTAAATGATGTTAAATTTGTTTGATTATTATCTTATTTTAAAAATAGCTTTTTATTAAATGAAAATACTAATTAATTTGTATTTGCATTTCATATGTTTAATTAATTAATTACTTGAATAGCTTGCCTGACTTTGATGACCACTTTCAGCACTGATTGTTTTTATTCAGATTAACAAAATGAAAAAATATATAATAGATTTTCTTTTAAAGGGTGGGATTGACACTACCATGTAAAGCCTTCTTTTATAAAGTAGATCTTATATATAAATATATGTATATATGAGTACTGTTATCTTTTGAAATTTTTATATATGGGATGTTTCAACACTAAATATTCACAAGTGATAATTCTTTTTTCCAAGATTAATTTTAAAAAATGATTTTTGCTTGGGTTAGAAACTAAAAAACTGTCAACTTACTTTTATATGATTACTTTGAAATAATAATAAATAATTAAATTAAGAAAATAAATTTATATTATAAAATAATATTTATAATAATATCAGCATATTATGAAAATAAATCATTGAATACATAATTCATAAATAAATAATATGAACAATAACATTTATGAATGTTTAAAATTATTACTATTAACAGCTAAAAAGTAAAAAACACTTAAGAAATAAAAATGAAAAGTCTTAATATTGAAAATGTTTTGAGCATTAATAAGTAAAAGTGTTAATTTTATAAATCATAAATTTCTTTTAAAATTTATATGTATGGAATGCACACATTTGTCCCGATCATTCATAAGTGCCCATTTTTTTCTCCAAGGATTAACTTCCATTATTTCAGAGATTAACCTATTAATGTTTCTTGATTGGATTAGGTATTAAAAATGTCTTGAGGTATAAAATTGCACATTCATATTTTATTTGATAAGGCATAGACTTCCTTATTTTAATTTGACATTAGTCAGTAAATAAATTTATAGGGTATCTGCTTAAAACAATAAAATTATAATACAAAAATTATTTCTTTGAAAGTTTGGCATAGTAATATACTGTCAATAAAGAAATTTTTAGATTTTTAATTTAATATTATCTTGATAAAAAAATTTTGGTTTTCATTTTTAATCCTTGCTCAACATGTATCAATCCTCTTCTACAAGCTTACATATGTTCTTGAAATATTTTTGAATTGTAAATTATTATTTATTTCACTCAAATTAAAACTTGATATAATTATGTATAGATTTATATTTAAAATTTACAAGTAAATATACATTAAATGTATGGTTTCTTTAGAATATTTATTACAACTATTATAAGAAATTTGATTCTTTTCTATAAATAATTGCAGATCTAATTTAGAATATGTATATAAAGTTGTATATTAAAAGAATGGAATGTTATAAATTTTACCTATTTCTGTATTTTTTGCTGTTTTAAAACTAACATTTTAAATTTTGTTTTATTATTCCCCATTTCATCGTGAATTACCTTATGTTTGTTGCATGAAATTATGCTTTGTGTCATCATACTTTAATTCTAATTTTTTTGTGATTTCAACTTATTTTTTAGTTTGAAAGAAAATGTTTCTTAAGTTACAAAAGAGCACCCAAATTAGTGCAGAAATTGTGTATAATGTGAAATAAAATATTTTGAAAGTTTCTTGATTTTATTATTTTCTGGTTTTTTGTTTTGTTACTGTACTCATTCTGTTTTATTTTCCTATTTTTTAGGTCTTAAGTTAAATTATTTTGTGCAAGCATTGTATTAAGAAAAATCTGAATGATGTATTGAATTGTGTTATCCTTGTTTTTGATGCAGATATCCAATTTGATACATCTTTTGGGCCTCACAGATTTGATGATATATTCCAATATAAAAGCTATTCAAAGAATCACAGTCCTGAACACTTGTGATTATAGAAGTTGAATTGACAATTTTATAAAAGTAAGTATAAAAATTTTCATTTTTTTAAGAATTTATTCCTGGGCACTGAATAATAATAAATTTTTGTTTGGTATTTGCATTATTGTTTCATGTTCTTTAAATGTATAATGGATTTGGTTCACAAGTTTGAATTAATTTAGTTAAACTTTATGCATTTAGCTACCGGAACATCATCATAATTCACTATTAACTTTCTTGGGGAGTAAGCACATATTATTCCATTACTTAAATTATTATCATTCCATGTATATATATTTCAATCAACTTTTGATTAAAGTTCAATGCTATTGATTACTTGATTCACCTGTAAATTCAATAATGCAGTCTTTGCATGTCATGAAGTTAAAGTGCTTGTATACTGCTGATAATTGTTATCTTCACAGAGTTAATTGACTATGTAAATGTGATATTTGAATTTAAGAACCGTAAAGAAAGAAGGCAAATAAATTTTTCATACCCTTCTCACATAATCCGAGTATAAGAAAGACAATTTGATTACTTAAAATTCTGTCTAGTGGTTAGCGTAACTGACTACGGATGGGGAGGACCTGGGTTCGAATCCCGGCTCGGGCATGGATGTACATTCTCTCTCTCTCTCTGTTTCTTGTCCTTTCCTCAGATGATAGATGAATGTGTCCCGCCCTATAAACGGGTTTGTGGTAGTGTGGCGTGGGCGATGCTACTCGTACCTCCGTGACTTGGTTCACAGGTGCCCACCGGGTAACGATAAAATGAGTAGCAGTTTCTGGTCTTGTTGCGGCTAATGGGCTAATGTATGAACGTTCTTGCTCAATGGTGCCCTCTATTAGAAATAAAAAAAAAATTCTGAATTTATGTAAAACTAGTTTTATATTTAATTGGTAAGAGGAATATTTTTCAAAAATACTATAAAAATTTCATTAAGAAAGAAGTGAGTTTAATATGGAAAAGTTTAAAGTTTTAGATTTGTGTGTTTTGTAATTTTATGGCAAATTCTATTAATTTTTTCTATCACCAAAGCCAAACGATTGGAAGTTCTCAATAATAAATTTTCAGAATCTGTTAAAAAGTATGTCTTGCTTTTTTATTTTTATTTATTTTTTTTTCTAACATGAGAATTGAGTAAATTAACTCATCACTACAAGTTCAGAAACTGCTTCTCGTTTATCGTTACCGGGTGTGCACCTATGAACTAAATCACGGAGGCGAGTAGCATTATTCACGTCACTCCATCATTCATTCTTCGTCTCAGAAGAAAGGACAAAGAAACAGCGAGAGAGAAATTAACATCCGTGCCGAACCGGGTTTCGAACCCGGGACTAACAGCTAACAAATCAGCCAGTGCATATCTTGCTTAAAGTGCGTTTTTACTATTTAATCACATGTACTAAGTCAAGTCATATTATTTCCGATGCATCTAGGAAAGATTTATGTTATTTGAATCTATACGTATCAAACCATTATTAACCGCCGGGACAGATGAGTGATTTCTTTCACAAATAGTTAAAGGCTTAGTTAACAGAAAATTGTTGGATAAATGTTGCATTAAAGTGATGCTCATAACTCTTAAAACGAATGAAAAAAAAATGTATATTCGTCATGTTTCTTTTTTGGTACATGGCACTTTAAAAACTAGCAATGTTTATAAAACGTCAGTTGAAAAAATGTGCAGTGTATACGGTCTAATCAGCGATAGAACGGCTAGAAATTTATTCGCAAATTCCATTTTGGATGATTTTTGGGGATGCAATTTTAAACCATAAACTATGGCTAGAATTAATTTCTATTTTTAGCGGCAAACTCTTAAAATCAATTCGAATTGGAAGAAAATGCATGGCAATCAACTAAGGATATACATATATAGCGGTGCAGACGAGCCCTATCAACACCCTCTAGAATATATTTGAATAATAATACTACTAAATACTAGAATACATCTAGAATGTATTCTAGAGGGTGTTGGCCTTATACGTTAACTTAAGGTTAACAGGTTTGGAATATTCGCCCATAATCAAGCTCATCGCAATCTTGAGCCACGGTCTGGTGACACCTGAGTCGGCACCCTCCTCTCTACATCCACGCCAAATCAGCTGAAGGACTTGGACAAGTTCCGAGCCCATAGAGCTCCAGCAAGATTCAAAGGCAAATCACTTTCAACTGATAGGAAAAAATTTACATGGAAGAAAGATTTTATTTTGTATACCGTATGATGGTCGAAATATAATCCACCAGAAGTTAAATGAAATTTAATGATCAGTGAAGATGTATACGTTTAACAACTGTAAAAGTAATTGAAAAAGAAAGAAAGAATACTGTGAAAAATGATACATTTGTTAATCAAAAATATTTTATATGCATATAATTTTAATATAAATTTGAAACTCAGAAAAGTTTAGAAAAAAATCGTTAAGTTTCTGAATCGTTTACATAACAATGAAGCATTTACTTCATGCTGTGCTGACATTAGGAGGAGGAAAAATTGATTGATTGATAGTTAAGATTATAGAAGGGAGAGAGTTACTTTGATTCGTTTGTCACTCAATCATTTTTCTACATGAGTGCTAATTAGACCCGAGATCTGCAGCTTAAAATGTACCACAAACCACTACAAAAATTCACATCTGAGGTGAAAATCGAACCCATGAACCCTTGGTTAGCGCTCTGGGACCTCCAACCGTTGAGCTGAAGGTCCCAGAGTGCTAACCAAGTACTGCCAGCTCAGCAAAAAGGGAGGGAGAAATCCAAAGAGAGATCAATATGTACATAAAGTTCAATGAAAAATAAAAGATAAATGGTAAATATATTGAAATACCTTTGTGGAACTTAAGTATGTACAACATTGCTCTTTTGCAGGAAAAAAGACGAAGAGATCTAAATTGAGAAGCCATTTAAAGTTATGCAAACAAAAAATGTCATTGGAGAGTTGGTAGTGACAGAATAATGTTTGCCAAAATATTCTTAAATGGGTGTGTTGGTAATAATGTAGCTACATTGGTCCATTTATTAAAATCCTCCAGTATCACATGCAAAATTGATTTAAGATTTGTCCAAAGATTACAAATACTTTTTTCGTAGCAAGCAATATATACTATCACTTTCCGTACTATTGTTTGTCACCTTAGCATTGTTCAAAAATAAAGAAATTTGTAAATGTGCTAGGAAGCCCGGTAGCGTTTCGCGCTCCCAACCCACTGGTCCGAGGTTTTATCCTCGGGTTTGGAAGGAAGGGTCAACTCAGAATCCTTTCAGTGGGTTGATAAAACTATGACCAAGCATGATTGCAAATTAAATACTTGGGTTTTCGCGTTAAGCTAACCACATAATCGGGTCGTATGCTTTACTCCCTAGGGCCCTCAGTCAAGAAAACAGATGTGGGTATTGTAGCCCTTGGCCCTCGATAGGCTGTCGTGCTACAGAGTTTTGTTTAGTTTAGTTAATGTGCTAGGGTACCATCATGCATTAGTTTAAAGTAATGTTACATTATGTTCCGTACTGTTTGATGAAACTGAGAAGACATCAGGAAAATAAAGTTCGTTGCACTTTTGTAGCTTGAAGACAAAAGCCAATCCAATACAGTATCTCCGATAACCCTTTTATATATATATATACACTACTGTATCTACCAGTATCACCTGTGTATCTACATATATACACCTATCTACCAGTATCACCTGTCAATTGCTGATCATTTTTGTGAAGGCAATACAATCAACATTTTGTCGCATAATATCCTTTATGCATTTGCATTTCTAGGATTATCAATTGTCCCCTGTTATATAATAGGCATATCAACACATATCTATTTCCTATAGCCAGACATACTATTTCCAAAAAATTGTACCGCTCTCAAATTCCAGAGTTCTCATAATTTTCCTTTAAAAATAGTGAAGCCATTGAAGACGCCACTTTTGTGTCTAAAAGTAGTAGGTTAAAGACTTCACACAATTAAAAAAAAAAAAAAAAAAAACACATTTTTTAAGAGGGTTTTGGATGTTTAAATTAAAAACTCATATGATTCAACGTGTCATCAATAATTATTTAGTAGTGAGTATGAAGGAAAGAATGCCATCATTAATTTTTTCTTTAAATCAATCAGTTGTTTTCAAAGCAGTTGGTTGCGTTAAACGTTATCGATCAGCAAGACTAGGTGAATAAAACGTGAATGCATTAACGAACAGAAAATTTGTGTTATTGATTTTTAAGCATTTTTAAACCCTGCTAAATTTAATTTGCATAACTTGTACTCCTCTTAAATCCATTCTATATCTTCTAAGTGATTAAGCACATGTATTGTGATAAAATGTGACATAAACCGTTTAATGTGCCTTATCCTTTTCTTAAATGTTTCTTGTATGCTAATATGTATCTAAAAGCTTGGGACCAGTTTTTAATTCTCCAAGGATTTTATGCGTAATTCATTTGGTTAGCATTTTTATTTTTGCAAAAATCATGTAGGCTTGTATTTATTTTTGCATCTGTATATCACATGTATCATAGCTATTATTATTTATTAAATTATATGTCAAAATATATATTATTTATTAAATATACGGGAAAGAAAATTTTAGTTACATTTTATTTCTGAGAAGATTTGACTCACAAAGTCATCGTACCTTAAGTGACTCGAGTTAATTAAGAGATTTAAGTTGGTTAAATAAATATGCTAGCATATTTATTTTGCCTCATTTCTTTCGTCAGTTATGAGATTCTTGACAGATTAGATCTAAAAGTTGTTCTTCTTCTCCTTCTTAACATCCATTTCTGCTATTTTCACTAATTAAAAGTAATTTGTAGTTGTGACCAACTTTTCCGACTGCCGATTTTTGTTTCCCTTGGTGCCTATCACTCCTCTGATCAAATAAAATCGCTTTTGTCGACACTTCATGGCAATGCCCTATAATAGAAGGCTTTAAATATTTTTTTTTTTTTTTTTTGCTTTTCTGTGCATCTATATTTAAAATAAAAAACTTAATTTGAGTATTTAAGAATTTATATATGTCAGTCAAGTTAAATCTTTGCTCTGAAGTGAAAATAAGAGTGGGTCTTTCAAACAATGATCTGTGGTAAATCGATAGTTAATAATACACAAATTGTTAATTAATAACTAATTAAAATACATGAGAAGATGAATCGATAACTTTCTTTTGCCATTACTAATGCTAACATGATCAGTAGAATTCATATTATTTTAAATATTAAAGCTTTTTTAACGCTTTTACTGAAAATTTAAAAAAATGTAAACATCAATTTAATTAACCCTTATCGTGAAATAATAAAAAATAAATTACTGAAAGCCATTTCTTAGCGTTTTTTACGTCAGTTTTAAGATTTACAACAAAATATATTCGCTCGTATATAATATAGTAAACTATCTTAGAGATCAGTATCAGTTTTCAGAATTTTTAATAAAAGCAAGTAGAGGAGAATATTCTCATTTTAATTTTCTCCATCAAAATAGCGTAACATTATGAAAAAATATATTCAATAGTATTATGCATATAACTTCCTTTATTATACGTGAGAAATTTCATTCAAAGGTTTTTATTTTCTTTTTGATATTCTATTTGTAATATGATTATTTAATAATTTTCAATGCAATATTAGTAGATAATTTCTATTACAGTGCTTCATATTGTATTTTGTAAATGAAAGTTTTTCAATCAATTCCTGTCAAACATAAAAATATTTCTTTGAAGTATTTAGTACATTCAAATAAATGTAGGACAATAATTTTGCAAGTGCACAATAATGTGTGAAATAGAAATACCTTACATAAATTTTATATGCACTGAGGAAGAAAAAAGTCAGGGTGTCTTCTAATATCGTTTCGAAACTCCTTTTTCCCAATGAAATTCGGCAACTTGACAACATGAACTCAACAAATTATTGGAAGTTCCTTAAAGAAATATTTAGTTAAGCTGCCTCTATAGACGATCATAATTGAGGAGAAGTTGCTGGTGCAGAATTTTGGCACGAATTGACTTCTCGATTATGTGATCGGATTCATGTCAGTTGACCTAAATGACGATACTATTAGATTGAATTATTTACAACTTTCTCACTGCAAGCGTGCACATTTGTAGTCTACGATGTGACGCATTATCGTCCATAGCATGTTCATGTTTGTTTTGGTACATAAAATCCACGACTGGTTGCAAGTGCCCTCAATATAGCTGAGTAAAGCCATGTCCTGTCTATGATTAATTCAGCTAGACCAGCGGATTAAATTATTTCCATGTGAAAACAGCCTTCATCAGCTCGCACTGTGCCTTGTTGACTAAAGAAATTCATGGCTTTATGGGATCTGCACCAAAGGCGAACTCCCTTTACAACTCGTATAATAAGTGAAAACGTGGATGCCTGTGAATCAGTTACTGTTTTTCAGTTCTCTAGTGTCCAACTGATATCACGAATCCAGGCGATATTGCACATTTAGTAAACGCACTCAAATCGGTCTTATAGACCATAAATTCAAATTTCGGCGCACTGTTCTAAAGGACATACCCGCCCCACATTGATTCTTGTGTTTATATACCTCAATGTTGCTCCCATTCTCATTTACAATTCTATGCTTATGTCGATGGTTTCAATCATTAAGTACTGAGGATAATGCCTGAAATTAGATATTTACAGTACACTCATGATACTGTGGATCTCGAAATGTTGAATTTTTTTATGACTCCCGGAATGAAATATCCTATAGAGTGCCAATCCTTATCCAATCAAAACCTGTTAATTCTCATCGTATGACCACCATCGTGTCAGAATATTTACACATTGATCACTTGAATATAAAATAAATCCTTGCCAATGCATTGGCTTTTTATGCATTTTAAAGGCTTTAGAACTGCCACCTGTATATTTGAAAATCGCTAACCTATCACTTTTATCTCCTCAATATTTACTTAATTTGTGTCCATTAATTTTTTTTTTCTATTTCATATTAATTACAACAACTGAAACATTCTTCCACACAACTAATTGTTTTCTGAACTAGGTACAGGGAAGTATGCTGTGCAAAAATAACCATAGAAAACAGACATTATTTCGATGAATTTAGTTCAAACTTTTTTGGATATACTTTAAGCATGGAAAGTAGGATGTTAAAACTTCTTAACAGGTTAAAGCGTGATCATATAGTGTATATCACTGAAAAATAAACAATATTGTGTTTACTCGTGTTATAATTTTGGTTAATATCCAGTTTTATAAAATAAATAAAAGTTAATTTGCTAATTTTCATACTCCAAATTTACTATGGAGTTATGATCTGAATCGTAATGTATAGCACATTTCACTAAGGTCGTCGAGGTGGCCTGGTTAGGATATCGTTATCATTATCAGAAATTAGTGAGTTCGAATTTCGACTTTACTGAGAATTTTCATTGAATTCACTGAAAGTGGCTGTAGCTTGTTAAATAGGTCGTGGTCATAATATCATTTGAGAATGGTAGATCAAGTAGTTGGAAGTCTTCTGCTTAACCCTGCTTCTGAATTGCAAAGATTAATCTTCCCATTTTTCCTCAGCAGCATCCACCAAACTGGTAGAGCTCAACGTGAAGGCTAGGTACAGGGAAGTATGTCGGTGCTCAGATGTTTATCGAGGTAGGTGATTGGGAGGCTTTCTAGGTTTCTTTCCTTAATATGCATAAATATGGCCTACTATCTATGAAAAGCGCTACTGACCCACACAACACAAGTACGCCTATTGGATGTTATTTGGATGATCCACCGTGGTCCAGTAGACATCTACTGGACGTCCATAAATGATCCAATAGATCATCCACTGACCGTCCAGAAGACATCCATTAGACGTCTAATGGATGTCCACAGATAACCACTGGTGGATGTGTTTTGGATATGATGTCACATCGCATCAATAATGATGTCATGAATTTGTAATGACAGAATGCGCATGAGCTTCCAATCATATACTGTTAGTTTTTTATGGATAACCGTTTTTTGTGCAATTCCAAATATTTTGATAACCTATTAAAAATTTCTTATTCAACTGAATTAGCTAAATAAATATTAACAACGTACTTAATTTTCAAAAACAATAATTTTTCATTTACTTTAATAAGTTTAAGTTAAAAATTGCTCTAATTCGTCAAGGATAAATTTCATTAGCATAAATTCATTTTCTGTTGTAGGAAATTTTTCAAATGTGATTTTGTTTAAATTATACTTCACTTTAAAGAATTAAATAAATAGATTTCCATACAAAATATTTTTATTGAGTATTAAATGCAATTCCCTAATCTTTTCTATTATATAATTATTTTCTTATGATTAAAAATAATTCATCATGAAAATATTATTTTTCAATTTAAAAATGTCTATACTATAAAAATATATATAATTATAATGTAAAATTTTCCAACAATTTTAAGTTATGAATAATACACAATATCAATTCTTTAAAATAAATTATTCTTGAAATATTCAACATGTTAATGTCTTTCATCAAACTAAAAAAATACAATAATTTTCAAGAAAATTGCATGTGTATACCGAATAAATATATTCTTAATTCATTAAATTTTTGAACATAAGTTTTAAGAAATATATGATAGAATTCTATATATTAACTTATCAATTTGCCAAATTTTCTATTCTTTCACTTTTATTTTAAAACAATTTTTAAAAATAATTGTTTTTATAAATTACATTTAAAGAAGCTTTGCAACCCATTAAAATGAGAAAGACATAGAATGACATTTCAAGAGCAAAAATGTGTTAGAGCTGAAGTTCGCAAAATATACTTAATAGAATATGTAGGCATATAATGATGAAAAGAAAATGAAATGTGAAAACACAGAAAGGAGTTTTGTAAAATAAGTAAAATTAAAGCAGAATGTTTAATGCATCAAAGATAATATTAAGATAAAAAAAAATCAAAATTAAAAAAATAAATTAAAATTAAATTAAAAGTTTATCCAGAAATCAATTTAGCAGATAAATATTAAAAATTTTATTTTAGAGTATCAAATTAATGAGTTTAATAAAATTTAACTTTCATAGTGCTATAAGTTAAGAAAGTATTTAATTGTAGTAATAAAATATGTATTTTAAATTGAATTCAAAACATCATATGAATATAATATTTTGTAATACAATTTTTTCATTTCATTTAAAAATATAATTTATGCATAGCGTGAACAATTTTTAATGCAGGATATTAGTATTGCATCAATAACATTAGCTAACGCAGCATTCACTTTTACAGCATCTAAGAGAAAATAAAAATTTTGAAACTTCAAAGTAACAATTACAACAATTCTAAATCAATATCTGTAAACACACAATCTACCGATAAGTGAATGTATTTTTTAAGTTATTAGATTTCTTTATTATTGTTAAGAAAAATATTAAAAATCAATTAAAAATGTAGTATCAATTTGTATAGAACATTTATTTTAATTATTTAAATTAGAATATATTAACATTCCTATTTTCTTAACTTTATATTTAATAAATATTTTATTGAATAAATATTTTATTGAAAACACTTCCCAATTACAGGAAATTATGAGGTATCTATCCTAATTTTCAAAAATTTTTCTTTTAAATTTCTAATTAAATTCTAAATTTAAAGTCACCGTGAAGAAGAGAATTGAAATTATTTATACCATATAGTGAAACAAAACAAAACATGAAAGTATAAATTAAAAATATTTTTAATAATTTTGAAGCAAAACTTATTATGGGATTCTGTGTATGTGGATAATACAAAACTTATTCTTCTCTTTCTTATTATTCGTTCTTTGATCAAAGAACGAATAATCTAAAATTTCTTTAACAATTAAGATTCTTAATATTAATGTATATTTTTTATTTTTTCTATCAATTTTTTGGAAAATCTATATTTTATATATCTATTTATAAATGCAAGAAATGAGAAATTATATTTATGAGTCATTATATAAAATCCATGCCAATATATAATCTATGAAAATATAAGGTTTTTTTTTTTTTTACTTATTACTATTTTTTGGTAAATAATAAATGAAAATTTTTAAGCACCTATAAAATATTTTTTTAGGAAAGATATCATTTTTCCTTTAAAAACAGAGTGTTTTGAGTTCTTTATCAACAGGATAAGCAAAATACTTCAATGAAGAATTTTGCTTCAAGAATTTCAAGAATAAAATACTATTACTTATCAGTGGTAACACTCAATTTATTAGAATATCTTCCACAGAAATTTGTAAAATTAAGATGGCTTATTTAAAAATTTACAACATTCTTATCAAATGTTCTCTTAGTTTTAAACAGAGTTACTTGAGAACACATGATGTGTTGCGGTTCAAGGAGTACTGCCGATAAAAATAAATTTTATTTAATGAATTTCAAAGCACCTTAATTCTTGGACACATGTAATGTGCTGCATGTAAAAGATCTGGAAATGTTATAAATTAAATTTCGTCAAAAGAAAATCATGTCATTAATATGAGATAAATGAATAGTAGGTCAAGCTGAATGTGCTCGCTTTATGCTGTATTCCATTTAAACCATTAATCATCTTGTTCAAATAACTTAGTTTATTACTGCATGCTTACTTGGATTACATTTTAACACGAAAAGACATACACCTAATTTTTTGAGAATCCTGCTTAGTTATAAACTGAAAAGATAAACTTATACAACAGAATAAAAGCAGAAAATAACTAGATATTTTTAGTAATTAAGTATTCGCTTCACCACAGCAAATTTCATGCCAAGCCCAATTAGGGCATGGGAATGGCCTCACTATATAACAAAATAAAACAATAATAACAAATTTTTACTCATAGTTTACTTAAAAAAACTATATTCATAAAATTAAATTATGAGCAATAACACTAATATATAAATACCATATTTTTTGTGTGTATACCAAAATAAACAAAATGCCTTAGAATTTGAAATAAAAATTACTACGAATTGAAATTCAGTTTAAACATAAAAACATAAAGTTCTACAAACACCACATAAAAATGTATATATTGTATAACATTATATATCTAATAAACCTTCTTACTAATAATACAAACATGAAATTAATGCAATGAAAACTGAAGTAAAATTTACATTAAGTATTTATAAATGATATACTGAAGTACAAATAAAAAAATCACTTATGACTGGTTTCAATTTAAGTGTGAAAATGTAAGTTTAACAGTATAATGCTTAAAACTGTATACATCATAAAATAATTTAAGTCACAGCACCATAAAGTGGTGCATTACAAAATATCTCATAAAGGGATTAATTGTAAAATAATCTTCTAAGAAAATAAAAAGAAATCTATACTGCTTGAAAATTTTGTAAATTTAATATTGAAGAGAGTTGGCACGCTTCTCATCGGCATTCTTGATTGATGATATATTTAGAATGGATAAAATGAAATAGAAATGAAAAAACAATAACTTCCAAAAATTGTAAAAATAGATATTTAAAAAAAATTAAGCTATGGGAATGTAAAAAAAAGGGGGGATCCAATACCATAAATATTTTTCTCTACATCTAACAATAACATAAATTACAATTTTAAAAAAGGAAAATACTGTCACTCGTTTTCTAGAATCGAAAAATATTCTAGAACAAAATGCTAAATCTCTTAAGTAAATTACATTGAGATAAACTTTATAATTAAATTCAGTATTAATTGTTTTCAGTTAATTACAAATATTGTAATTAGAATGCAAAGCCCAACATCTCAATATGAGTTTCCTTTCATTCCATGCAACCATTTTCAATTCAGCCCTGAGCCAAAATTTATTGAACAAACACAATAAGGATTTATTTAATGTAAAACAAAACAAATTTCCTTTTGTAAAATGTTTATATATTTTAGAACACTAAATTTTCATGTTTTGCATATATATTGGAAAAACAAGTCACATTTTCCTGCCAACTTGTGTTGTGCTTATTTAAGTTACACAGTATCTATAACAAATATTAATTCCACGGGTAATAATAATAATCAAATATCAATTTCTTCCAGTCTTAAAAATATTTTAAGACAAAACTGTTATTTAATTGAAATTTTTCGAATACAAGCATAAACGATGATAAGATAATATGTTCCAACAATAATTAGTAATAAAATATCTTTAACATGTAATTTACTGTGGAATTATCAAAACAAAATAATAAGAATTCTTTCACAATATTTATTTATTGATTACAAAACCTTTATATAACTTTTTTTTTTTTTGGTAGTTTTTCTTGATTAACTTGAAAGATTATTTTTGGTCTTTAGCTAACAACTTATCTAATAAAACTCATGGTTCTAATCTAAAAAAAGTAATCTTTAAGACGTTTTCTTGGTGTACAAAAATTTTATGCTGTATATAAAGAATGTCAAAATATTGAATCACAATTAAAAAGTTACGATTCAACAGACATTTTCGTATTAAAATCTTTCTTTTACATTTTCTGCTTGGAGTTAATAATGTAATCACTATTATAATAAATAAAAGAATATTTACATACAATTTAAAGAAAGATACTTTAAAAGAAATTAGGAATACAAAGTTATCTTTAAATTATTCGAAGTTTGTTGAATAATTTTCTTCACTTCAAATGTATTAATAAATTAATTAAAGTGAAAAAAATCAATTTATCATAATTATAAATCATACCTAAGAGATGTTTTACAAATAATATATTTGATATAATTTTACTTAATAAATATAGATAATACATTCATTCATATTCCATCCACAGAACTGTCTGCTAAATTGCTAATATTTGCAAGTTACGATAAATATCCAGATCACTTCCACAACGAACGTCCAATAAACGTCTATTTTTAATCCACATATACCCATGAATTAATGTCCATAAGTTGACGTCTAAACGGCGTCTATTATACATCCATAGTGGTCGACCAGAAAACAACATCCACTGAATACCTTTTAATGGACGTCCTTTAGACGTACAGGGTTGTGTGGGGAACCTCTGTAGTTCTTTATAATTTTTAAGCAACATTAGGCCACATTTGGTTATTCACAATGAATTGTAACAGATATGTTTCTTTTAAAATTATTAGCATTCATAGAAAAAGCATATTAATTCAACAACTGACAAAAATAGCTATAATATTAGTTAAAATGCTCATTAAAAAATTTGATAGAGAATTCAGACATTTCTTTTTACGAACTTTAATTTAGATAATTCTCTTTTTAATTCGGAAACATCTCAACAATTATTGCGTTCTTATTCAATTCCTATCGTAAAGAGACAAGGCACAATCTTATTTGAGTTATTCTTGTAATTCATTTTTTTTAATTTAAAAACTCAGCTATTTGATGTTGAAAGTGAATGAATGATTTTTTTCCCACTCTATCAATACATTTACATTATTAGAGAATTTTGTCTTAAAAATTTACATTCTTATTTAAATAATTTGATCAAATTTGACATGTTTCATTTTCTATGAGTCCTTGTCGGCAGAGATCTTCCTTTCTACCCAGAATGCAATGGGAGGCATTGTATATATATATATATATATATATATATACAATGGGAGGCATTGTATATATATATATATATATATATATACAA
>JAPDSC010092666.1:155035-176488 GCA_026290005.1 Latrodectus geometricus | reverse complement strand
TATATATATATATATATATATATATATATATATATATATATATTTATTTATTTATTTATTTATATATGAGTGAATAAAATAAATGCATAAGAGGAATCATTTTGGATTTTATAGTAACAGCAACTGCGGTCTTAATTTATTGATGTATTTGAAATAAAATATATTTATTCATTTTATTGGAAATCAACTTTCTTCTAGATTATCCACGATATTTTATTTTGATTGTAATTAGAATGTATTCATAAACATCTATATAAGATGTCCTCTATTGAAAAATAACCCAAAATAAAACCTGCGGATTTAACTAAAGTCAATTTTTACTCACTGTTCTTAATTTGCATTGTTTAAAAAAATTATAATTCCAGCCTCTATTTCCTCATATATTAATTTAATATTGTTGTTTTCGGAAGTTTAAAGTCATTATTTCATTACATTAGATTATTTTATTACTTTCATAGATTTTTTTTTTTTTTTTTTTTTTTTTTTTTTTACCAAATTTCGCAGCACATTCGATTTTTTTATTCCTATCGACCATAGATTAATGGAGTATTCGTGTGATTTAAAATTAAAAAACCCAAATAAAAATTTATAGATAATGAAATCACATTAAATTAAGCGTCACATTTCAATAACATATTAGAATAACTTTTGTCTTTAAAAATATGTTTTATTATCAGAAGTTGAGAAACTTTGCTGTTATAACTGAAGATGTCATTATTAGTTTGGGGAAAAAGAAATCCATTATTTTTACGTGAACTTTATGTAACTAATTTTGGATTCACTTTGTAAAAAAGTTTTAACACAGCTTTCAGGTAGATATTCATTCTTGATATTTTATAGACAATTTCGACGATGCTGTATCCACATGCAAGGTGCATCTCTAACATCAAAAATACCCGAACGGAATCTACGAAACAAAAATTGTACGTAATTGGTTGTCACAGTCTTATATAGGACGATAAACACCTTTCACAATTTTAGTCACCCGGCTATCTTTTTTGCCTTGAAAGATACCTCACGAGATATCGATCACTACAGACGTCTACCGAAAAAATAATGTATTACTTTTTCCCCAATCTAATATTACATTCTAAGCTACAAAAGATTATTTACGTTCTTATATTCTTCTCACTATCAAAATTTGAGAAATTATTTGTTACCAAATTTGATCAATTTAAATACTCCATGTATAAATACCCTTTTTTAAGAGTTTCAACATTAAAATTTCATTTCCTTTATTGACGGAAGTTTTATGACTGCTCATTTATTCGTATTCTACGCTTGCCATGACAATCGAACAGAAAAATCCAGTTAATCAAATAAACGAGTGAAGAAATTGATTTTGTAAGGGATATGCGAAAATAAAAACAAAAAGTTTCATTTAACTAAGTTAGAAAATAAAGATCATTTGTGTATTTTAAATTCACGATACAAATAGACAGGTAAAAGAACTGCTGAGATAAAAGTCTTATCACATCATTATTACTCTTACACTCATAATCAACTTTGATTCAAATATAAACTGAGTTAATTATTTCATCATATTAAAAATATTAATGTTTGTTCTTATATATAATAATATATGTAATCAGTAAACTATGTAATTTAGAATATTAAGAAATTTTTTGTTCTTAATAGAAGTGAGAGTTGAAAAATGCCGTGACTGTAACTGAATAGTGGAGAGCGTAATTTGATTTGTTTATGTTTACATGTGCGAGAATGCTGCTTTAAGTGTTTTTTCATTTTTCTCTTATTACTTACTTTTTCCAGTACTTAGTCATTGTTTCATTCCAATATTTTTATTAATTTATCATAATTCAGTTCTACCATGTACTCTCCTTTTGCAAAAACACCAATTTCCGCTGTGAAAAAACAAAAATTTAACGAATCCAGTCCTTATTTTTCTCCTCTGAGGAGGTCTCTGACACCCAGGTAGGATTATATTAAAAAATATTAATTAATCAACACATTTTGTGCATGTAATTATTTAACTTTTATAGATCAACCATATAGATAATACTATAGAACATATAATCTATTTCAAACTTTAGAAACTTCCATAATCAGTTTAGTAAACTATAAATATATAATGAATACTTATCGTTTATTAATTTAAAATTTTTGTATCAAATGCACTCCAAATTTTAATGTTTTAGTTATTTTTTCCGTAAAATATCTATTTTGTATATGTTATTACAAATAACTGTTTTTGCTTCGTTCATTTCTTGTTATGGGTATGCTTTAATGCTTTGAGAAAATACAATAATTCAGTAAATGATATATATTTTTCTTTATTTCTATTAATATTTTTAAAGTTAGAAAGATGACTAATTACTTGCAGTAAATAAATGAAAATCATGTCTTCTAAATATAGTAAAACTATACATTAGGGTGCCCCTTGGCGTAGTTGGCGATTTTTTTTGACGCCATTCCTGTTCGCGACGGTTACAATGCTAACAGGTATGGTGAGCAAAATATAATGAAATTTCAGTGAAAACAATCTAAGCAAACTTAATAAAAGGCATTTTGAATCATAACAAAAATTAAAGGAGTAAGCATATTAAGAAACGAAAAAAAAATTACTTACTTTATTTAGTTTCATCATCCACACTTTCAGGTAGACAAAATTCTTTAACAGCAGTTTCTAATTGATCTTTTAATGTGATGAGGATTTGAACCTTTCACACAACAATTCCATTCAAAGCCGTCTGATTGATCTTTATGTTCAACCAGAGACATATCTTTCGCAACAAACTGGGCATTTGTACAGATTACTAATTAAACCTTCATTCATTCACCAGTTAATCACTGTTTTTCCATTTTTACTCAAATCGTACAGAAACTTAAGATTTATTTATTTACCGGAGTCATTTCATAAGATCCTACAAATTCTTATAAACATTAAAAAATAACTCAACGTCAGTTGGATTTTCAAAACCTTAAAAACGATAAACCAAAGTCCATTAAACATTAAAAAATAATCCAACGTGCATTGAAAATACAACACAACGTGCGTTGGATTTTTAAATTTCAAAAAATGATAAACCAATCAGAGTAATATTCGGTTTCGCCAAACTTGGCGATCAATCACGATCACAACTTGGTGAGAATCTAAGGCTCACCCTAATGTATAGTCTAACCCTAAATATTTATATATAGACTGAAAGTTTTTAATAGCTGTTGTTTGTCTTCAATATTACAATAAGTCTTCATTTGTAATACATAATACGTTTTTTTTGCAAGCATTCTGATGCTTGAATGGATTGCTTTGCCTGCCTTTAAATGAGGAATTTTCAACTTTGTATTTTGCCTCTAATAGGGAAATATATTTTTATAATATATTTATTTAATTTCTATTTAGCTCATAATTCTACTTGATTTTTCACTTAATAATAATGGTATAAAGCTAACATTATGTTATAACTGTTTATATTTACTTTTGGTTTCCATATTAAGTGCTTTTGATATGTCTTGTTATCCCGATAAAAATTGTATCAGAATATTAAGTCATCAAAGCTTTACTTTTCTCATTTGAGTTTCATTATGAGAGTTCTAAAGGAAAACACTTTTTGGAGGGTGATGATCTGTCTTTAATTCTGCTTTATACTAGTAATATTTCATTTTGATTGTCGTTGCTGAAATCTTTTCTCCATATCATTAAGCAAAAAATAAGCTATTAAATATTAATTATTCATAAAATTTCCCTCTTTCCTCATAATAAATCTACTGCAGGTTTCTGCAGTTATATGGCCAGCAAAACATAAATGGTTATAACAAACAAAAGAAATGATAATCGACAAAAATCAATAGCAAATGCAAAAAAAAACTCAATTAAAAAACACCAAAATTTCAAACATGCATGCTCAGTTGTAAAAAACGAATTCTTTGTAAGTTTATAGAGTTACAGATTAGTGTATTTCATTAAATATTAATTTTGCTATAGAAACATGACAATTTTATTGAAGATTGTCTTACAACCTTCCAAAATAATAATAAAAAAATTTTTCCTCCAATTTCAATCTTATGTTGAGATTTTGATCCTAACTATTGTTAAACAATGGAGGATGATTATTGAACCTCTATTTTCTGCATGTAGATTACGTAGGATCAGGTTTTGTATCACTTCTGGAAATTTATTATTTTTTTCCACTCCTGGAATTCCTGGAATCTCAAATTGAAAATTTTTTTATTCATTTTTAAAATACACATTATATCTTATTCATAATAATCTATTTAAATGTTTATTGCCTTTTAGACATGAATGTCATTTGTTCATACTTAATCCCCTGTCACACACACACACACACACACACACAGATATATATATTTGTACATGCTTTCTGATAAGGTAATGTTGTAGTATTAATTTAGGAAATTTTAAAGGACCAATCTAACAGGCCAATAATTTCAATTTCAGCTGGTAGATGTCCATTGATGTTACTCTTTCCCTCTGTCACAATATTTCTTCGGAGGTCAAAGAGAATGCAACACTTTAAAGTGATGAGCCAGACCTTCTCTTTTCCCTAGCATTGAATATAGTGGTTAGACTATACTTTGGGATGCTTCTTTGATTCTCACCAAGTTGTGATCGCAATTGATTGCCAAGTTGGGCAAAACCAAATCCTGTTCTGATTCGTTTAGATACAGTCGAGGCTCTGATTGGTTTATTGTTTTTAGAATTTTAAAAATCCAACAGATGTTGCGTTAGTTTTGAATGTTCAACTATACCTGTTAGCACTGTATTCAGCACAAATAGGAATGGCGCCAAAAAAAAAAAAAAATTGCCAAATTCGCCAAAGGGCATCCTAAAGTATAGTTTTACCAATATAGCTTATGTCTTATCAATTATAATATTAAAAATCTACAAATGTCTAACATTACATTTGATCCTGAACACTGCTTTGTAAAAATCTGTTTCTTTATAATATAAATAGGAAACTAATTGATTTCTTTTAATTTTATGTTTATATTATGATGCAATTTTATAAATTGATTACAAATGTTTTATTTACATTAAATTTTAGCCACTCTCGTAATGCTTCTTTCAACCGAAGTCTGGCAAATGCTCTTTTAGAGGATTCTAGTATTAGTTTGACACAATGCTATGGTTCACCTTTTCCTGTGCTGGTTACAGAAGCACTGATAAATGCTGAAAGTATGCTTAAACTTTTTTCTTGTAATTTGAAATAGCTAGAATTATTTTGAGACCAAATTTTATCATAGTTTTTTTAATATTAATCGTCAATTACATGAATTTTACTAAATTTTAAGTCATATTTAAATATATATATAACTAAATTAATACTAATTGAAAGTTAATAATACAAACTTGTAATCGATTTCATCTCAATCTAAACTTGTATGGTATGATTTATTTATTTATTTTTTTGTTTTTGATTGTGAATATACTGTACAATATATATTATCATTAATTTGCTAACCATTTTCAAAATTCTGATTTCTAAAAAATCTAGGTTAATTATAAATGAAATTGTTTATTATGATTTTCATTCAAGAACAATGGATAAATTTTAAAAAATAAATCAAGCATTTTCTTACATACTTTTTGCTAAAACTCACTTGCTAATATGAACTTATTGCTTCACCAGCCATTTCCAACATTAGCCACCATCATCACATTTTGAAATTGTAATTCAATATTTGTCCTCCAATTTCCTTTAAAAAAAATGGGCTACAGGAGATAAGATTAACATATTATTGGAATATATTTTAGGAAATAAAATAAAATTTTATAGAATAATGTTGCTCATTAGCATATATTAGTGTACTTTTACAATAATTTATTTTTAACTAATTGAACAATAACACTAACTTTAAAAATAAAACTGTATAATATTAATGGGCTAGGATGAACATCTATTTAACCTTCTCTTTGCATATTTTTTATTACATCTTTCAAACCTATTATATTTTAAGGTTATTACATTAAAACCTACATATATTTTAAGGTTATAATATATAAAAGCAATTTTTCAATATGGAATTAGATCATAGAAAAATGTTGTCAAAATATTTAAAATGAAGAATAACGATATAAAAACAAAAATTTTAATTTTGGTTTAATTATGATTTATTTTATGAAATACTAAGATAAAATATATATGCTAATAAAAATATACAAATTCTTCGCTATCCACAGAGTTCGAAAAATTATCATAAGTTTCACTATAATTATCTTTTATGTACTTGAAATCAAGGTCAGAACTACTGTCAGTGCCAGAAATAGTGTTAGAAATATAGGTTATGTCACTTGCAAAAGGTTATAAGTTATATCACTTGCAGGATGTTTTATTTCTGCAATACATTTTTTTGCTTTGAAAAGTGCATGCAAAATGCTACGAAAAATTCTTATATATTTTGCAGAAATATTGAGGACTAATGTTAGCTGTTAGCCCACATCTAAATAAACAATTAAACTCAGAAAAGCTGAAATGAAATTATGAATGGGAAAAGGGGGAATTGCACAGTTAAATAAGCAACAAAAATGCGTACCCGTGGTAATCACGGGTTGTGCAAATTTTATTACTTTTACGCTACCCATGGATGTGCAGTGTGAGGATTACTAGAACTAAATCAAGATTGTGAATAATTAAGTACTTGCATTGGCCTTAAAGAATCCACTGTATTGCTCTCAGGCTAAACACAACTGCTGAGGAATATTTATGAATTCAGATTGTTGACAGCATTAAATCAATAACATGTTTTTATAATAATTTGTTCTTAATTACTGTTAAAAAATCATTATACATCTAATTTAAATATAAAAAAAAAAACTAAAAAATATATTTACATTCATAATTGAACTCATATATTTATAAAATTTACTATTTTTGTTTATTAAATGTTTAATAAACAAATGCATTTTATTACTATGTAACATAAAAAAATATATATATATGTGTGTATTTATTCAGTTGTTTCATCAATGCCTAAGGGATAGTAAATATTTTTAATAGTATTAAAAAAAATTTCTTATTTTATTTGTTCAATTAACTTACCTAGAAATTCAAACTTCATACTTATAATTCTCTTTATTTGGAAAAAAAATCAAAACTGCAAATTTTGTTAAATTTTACTTTTCTTACTACTTTTTTACACATAATTAATAGAAGAAAATTTTAATTTTCTTTTATTAATTATGTGTTCTAAAATGCTGGGGCTGTAAGTGCAATACTAAAAGCCATTAAACTTAAATACAAACAGATTGAAATTTGCTATAGTAGGGAATACATTCATATGCAAAAAGTATATCTTTTCAATGTATGATTTGGTCCGCTTACTGTCTGCACCAATGGATAGGATTAATTTCTTTTCTCTTTTACGTTTAATTACTTTTGATTTTATAAAACCATAAAAATCATAAGATAATAAACATAACTTCCATTCATAATAATATTTAAAAAATATTTTGAAATTACTCATATTTAAGTATAACTTAAGCATGAGTAATAGCAGTATAAGCATTAAACAGCATAAATTTTTCAAACATAGTACTTCTGAGACTTCTAAATATGCTAAATGGATAGGTAGATTATGTGTGATTGATTAATTGGGTTTTCATAAAGAATAAATAAAGTTATTGAGAAGAGGAGGAATGATCTCCCTGATAAAAATATATAATTTAGGTGTCTATCCTGTATAATATAGTAGCTAAACAAATTTCCAATGAAAAAAAATCTTAGGCACTTACATAGATTAGTATTTATTAAAAACAACAAACAGGACTAATTCAAATAAAACTACAATTCATATGGCATATCTGTTAAGTTTGCCTATGAGGACTGTGAGTAAAAATGTGGCAATGGCAATAGCAGTAGTTTTTGACAATAGCATTAATTGCAAAAAAGTAAATTAACTCACCTTTTTTTAACAACATAATTCAATTGCAGCACATGTTTTGAGTTCATAAACTTATTAGTGTGAGTAAATGATTGTTAATATTACTTTCCTTATGTGTGTGATTTATCAAGCATGATTCCAGTTTGTAAGAACTGATGTTAACATTTCAATCTGTCTAGAATGGCCAAATATTAAGTTATTTAGCCATCTTAGACAGATTGAAATTACTGTACTGAATAAGCATGCAGAATGGCAAAAATTCTATAATAGTGCTGTGGGAGGGTGACAACTGAGTTGCTCCCTCACTGAGTTGCTGGAGCTCAGTAAGTTGAAACTTATTCACATTAATCTGTGATGTCCAAAGTCCTTCTGATGGTGTTGTGTGGATGTGAAAAGAAAGGTGCCAGGTCAGCTGTGACTCTGTCACCTGATTGTGGTTCAAAATTACCATGCATTTGGTGATGGATAAGTATTCCAAACTCAAAGGAGCTTTAATATATATATTATATATATATATATATATATATATATGTATGTATGTATAATGTTTGCTATATTGTATTTTCCAAATAATAGAATTGTCGTAAGAGGAAATTTATTATTGCAAAAATAAAATCCTCAAATATGTATTTAAAATATAATTTTCCTGTTACATTTCTAACACAATATTACGAATGAAATCACGAAGACATTATATGTCTAGATTGTATAGTATTTAGATTTTAAATATATTAGATCCTAAAGTTCTCTTAACATATATTTCAGAACACAAATTATTTATGTGCAAATAAAAATGGGAAGTTTTTTTGGAATTTTATTATTTTTATTGAAACATTCTAAATAAATTTTTGTGATGCTGGATTTTTGTCAGTTTTTTTCATACATTAAGGAAACTTATTGAAAAAACATTGTGTTTTTCAAATGCCTTAATTCTTTCACAGAAATAACAAATTCTTCATTCCATTCACAAAGCTCTTGGTTCAAAAATGCAAATATAAAAAATTTACTTTCCCAAATTAAACTACAGAAAGACTTAACATTTTAATCATAGCATAGTCACAAAAAAAAAAAAAAAAATTAAAACTTTAAATGTTACAATATGACTTTTTTAATAAAAAGATAAGATAATGATTTGGGAAACAACTGAATAAACTTAAGAATTTTGTGCTGGTAATTAGATAATTGAAATAGAGCAAAAAATATATATTCAACATTTTACTTTTATATCAATAAATGTTCATAGCATACGTTTGTCTGCTGTATGACATAAATTGATTTAGTAGTACATGAAGTATATAGATATCTTTTATGCATTCAAATATAAATAAATAATAGTTGGGAAAAATATTTTTTAATTAGAATTGTTATATTTATTTTTTTAGGAATCTCTGACATATCTGTAAAATTAGAAACATTTGGCTATGCTAGTTTGGTGTATGGTCGTCAACTACTAATATGGCGCTATAAACAAGAAGCTGAAGAGGATGTTGTAAGAATACTATTATTTAAAATTTTTTTACTATATGTAATTTAAATTCTACTGCATGTTGAAATGTCTATTTAGAATATTCAGGATATTTTAATAATTATTTCCCTTATGCATTAAGTGAATGTCTATAAGCAAGAACAGAAAAAACAATCAGTTTTGATAAAAAGCTAATAAAATTTTATAGAATATATTTTATATTTTTATTGTGTATACTAAACTTTTGTCATTTACCTTACTTGACATGTTTCTAAAATCACAACTATATTGATTTATCATCTTGCTAGTTAAGTACAATTACGAAGCTTAATTTGGGTTATAATTTCAACTACGCTTTAATTCTCATTTTGGCTTTATTTCTTTTTGATTTATTTAAAGAGATCTTGTAAATATTAACTTATTTACAAAAAAAAAAAAAAAAAAAAAAAAAAAATGAAATGAAATGAAATGGGGCATTTTTTTTATTTGAAATTAACCAACAAAATCATTCCAACATATTGAGTTAGTATAATTATAGATATGTGTATATAATAGTAAGTATTAATAGTTATATATATAAGCCAACATCTCATTATCAGCATGATGTGAACATTTGTCTCTATTTTATAATAACCTTCAGCTGCTTTAGAAAAGAACTATTAATACAGCCTTGAAGTTGTGTTCGTGATATTACACACACATTATTTTCAATCTTAGTTTTATATCTGTAACATGGTAATTTTTGTAATAATTATGATTAGAAAAAGGGTAAAGAAATTTCCTTTTGATGTGTTAAAACCCTTTTTTTTTTTTGGTAATAATTCAATTATTTATTAAAAGTAATCATTTTGTAAGAGAAAATTTTTTCATACTTTATTTGTCCTGGATATTCAAATTCAGCAGTATTCATATACATTCTAATAAATGCTCCATTAGTTACAAAAAAAAATTATCCAATGTTTATATTTATCTATTTATTGTGTTAATAAATTTTATCAAGACAGATATATTTACAAAATTTAGTTTTGATGTGCAAGTATCTATGTTCTTTTCAGATCAAAACACTATAGTTTTCTGTTTACTTTTTTTTTTCCATGTGGGAGTATAAGATCTCAATCTAATGTCATCACTGCTCAATTGGCAAAGTGTGTTACATTATTTATTGATGATTGCCCAGATTTCCAACAACATTAATTTGTTTTAAAATAAAGGATAATTTACTAAAAAAATTATCTGATAAGGAAAAGTAAAAATAAATATTAATTAGTTTAGTGTAATATACTTTAAATATTTTGCTAATAAAAATTTAGTGAAGGTCACTATTTCCGGAAACAATGTTATTACTTATAGTTTACTGGATGCTTAAATCCCCATCTTTGTTTATCTTTAAAACCAGCATTATTTTCTGGTATTATATTATTAACAAGACAATTGATAGGTTGCTATGGAGCATATTATAATGTTAAATAAAGATTAGAATAAATATCATTTCATTTTTAGGTTATTTTTTGTCTAAGTAAATTGGCCCTTTTTAGTAATAACTGTTTTTAATATGTTAATTTTATTATCTAAGATCATGTCAGTCTTTGTTTAAAGCTAATCCTGTTTTATGCTATTAATCTAAGCTAAAATAATTGAATGTTTATTTTTTGCATCATATATGTTCTGCTTAAAAATATCACCTAGTGTTTTTTTCCCCCCATATGAATACCTTTTCTCAGTATTAATTTACAATCAAATAGCATGAAATATATTGTAAAAAATTCAGATTTTGTTAATGATTAAAAATCATTTTGTTCCAGCACCAGTAATTTTAAATGATAAAGTAGCTGTTCCTATTAAGGATACTGGTTATAATATTTCACAGGTGCTATATATCACTTGAAATGTTGAAAACTCTTTATATTAAATGGAATTTTTAATGATGTTCTATAAAATTTTATGCTTTTGAACTTTATTGGATTTACATTTATTCTTTTACTTTAAAATTATAAAGGTTATTCATCCATTCATTTTTAATTTGTTTATAATTCACTTATTCTTGTTTAGATTTGTCTACCTTTATATTTTTATTTTAAAGGGAAGTATTATAGAAAAATTGATAAATAAATGTAGATGTAATTAAGTTATAAACTCATTTGTTTTGAGAGGAACAATATTATTTAGCAAGTGACTTAACATATAGGTTAAAATTTAATCATATCTACACATTTTTTTTACAAAAGAAAAAAATTAATAAACATTTCCTTTTTTTTAAATTTTCTAGGTTCATTGTAAGGAACTAACTTTGCCACCCAGTGATTTAGCGCACAAAGCTGAACTTGTTCACCTCTTTTTGACTGATGATTCACGCCTACCTTCTGCTATAGCTGTATCTCCTGAAGGGCATGTTCGTTACTGGCCAAACATAAATCATGAAGGGTCATCTGTGGATGCTTTAACAGACTTGCAAGGACAAGAGTGCTATTCTTTGACATCAATATACGTGAGATTAATATATTTATTCCTAGAATTATATTGATAAAAGAGTTTATAATAAGACTTTTGACATACTAATTTTATAACTATATTTGTCAACATGGAGATATATATTTATCTTCTTTCAAATAAGACAGATTTTTTTCAGACAAATTAAAAAATTCTGTAAATTTGTTAAGTAATTTTTCTAGTCATAATTATTTTAATTAACTCATTAAAATATTTTTAATATTGTATAAGCATCAGACTCATTGCAATTACTATTTATAAAATAAAATTTTATTCATTTAAGAAAAGTTGCACACTTATGGTTTTAATGATCTTGAGAGTTTAATTAAAAATTTTGGAACTGAGAATAAAAGATCAATATCTCACTTACATAATTAACTCATGACAAATAAAAAAAAAAAAACAATTCATACTTGTTAAAACTTTTAGTTAAAGTACGAGAAAATTTGTTTGAGAATTTACTAATGTGGATAATGGATGAAAAATATGATTAAAATAAATGCAGGCCAACTACCATCTCTAATTGTGTTTCCTTATTCAATTTGTGTGTATTAAGCAAAATTTATTTTTAAAACTAATCACTAAAAAATATAAATGTAAATCAGTTCTTAATCAAATCTATAACACATCTAAAATGTTTACATTTTAGAGAATTTAAAACAAGTAAATAATAAAAGGTCTGATAAAAATGTACCATTATCAAAAATTCTTGATTCTAATAATTAAGAAATTTTAATGATTTTTATGTGATACTTGAAATTTTTGTAGTAGGTACTGAATTATAATATGTATATTTGTTACATATGAGTATGTTTCATATCAATTCTTGTTACATGATAAATAAATTATATTAAACATATATATATATATATATATATATATATATGTAGAAGATTTATTATGAAAATATCATAAATGTTTTAAACTCTGAGAGTAATAAATTTAAAATGGAAGTACTTGAAAGAAGCATAGGATAATTGAAACTTTCTAAAATGATATGTATTATTTTTAGCGTTCAAACATATTTTCTTTTTCCATTTTAGTAACATATTATAAATTTTTTTCTCTACTTAAAAACTAAAATTTTTCTGATTTATAATGTTTAAAAAATTGATAAAAATAACTTAAACTGTATGTGAAATTTCACGTTTACTACAGTCAGATTAGCTGTTATGTGCCAAAATGTTCGCAGTGTGACAAACCAAACTAGTTCAAATTGGTTTCATTAATTATTAAATAATTATTATTTCTATATAACTTTTATTAAAGTAATATAGAAAACACCAATACCATATGATGATATATAGTTCACATATTCATTAAAAGTATTGCAAGAAAAGATTTTGCTTATGAATATTCCCATTTTCTTATTTGCTTACTATTTAAGACTGATCTATTTTTCTTCTGGTAGATTTTTCTTATAAATTATTGATTGTCTTTATGGAAAACTCTCTCTCTCTAGATTATAATTAAATTATTTGAAGTTAATTATGTTTTTCCAGTCAATATATATAATTTTTATTTTTAATTTATAAAATTTTATAAATAGTATTGCATTTCAAATGGTTTAATTTTGATTATTTTCCTTCATAGCCTTTGGGTTGTATTTTAGCTACAACTACTAGTTCTTTAGTAATTATTACGCCAGCTATTAGGGAAGGACAGGTAAATTTATATGATTTATAATTATGTTAGTTTGTTATTTAATTAAACAACTACACTAAAGTTCACATGAATCTATTATAAGTTATATATGCTCATCATAAATATTCTTAATGATGATATTCTGAATTAGTAAACAAAAGAACAATTCTGTTATTTTGACTAAATACTCAAATCATTGAAGATTTTCTCTATATATGCATATATATTTTCTTAGTGCTAATTAGATGTTATGACTAAACTGTAAATTCTTTTATCTTTTATGAGTTATTAATTCAAAGATGAGTTAGATATCCCAAGCAGGATTTAATGTATTCAAGTATGAAAAATGACCATGCAATTTTTTCAATTTATGTTTTGTATTTGTTTTTTCAAATTATATATTTTGTTATTATATTTATATTTAGCAGTACTTGCACGTTTTCTAATAGGAGAATTCTGATATTTAGTAATGGCTATAACAATCAATTGGAGAATACTAAAGATTCTTAAGTTTTTATTATTATAATTTTGTTGATCTGTCAGTCAAGAAATTTTTTGTTTTGTCATTTTTGGATTCTTGGTGTTGGATGAAGATAAAAAATGTAGAGTTTTAAAAAAGGTTTTATTTGTATTTTAAATTCCTTAGAATTTAAATTTGTAGTATTCTAAACCAATATCTTTTGTATATTCTAATTGATAAAAAAATGCTTTGCTGTATATTCCAATGCAATCAAAATATTAATTTTGGAATTTATGAATATTAAGTTTTTAAGTCTATTTCTTTAACAGAATTCTATGTAATTTATTGATTAATTGGAATATAATGCTTTTTTTTCTGCAGAAAATTATTCAATCATTTCCTGTTAATGCTTATCGAAATTAAAAAATAATTTCTTAGATACTAATTTTAAAAAGTTAAGGATTTGACATTCTATCATTTTGATATTAAGTAAACATCTTAGAAAATAAATAGCAGCTTGTAATAAGTTGTCTCTCATTTCATTTATTTTGGATCTTAAAATTTAAAGAAAAGTATTAATAAAGTAAGACTTTATGAACTAATATGAATTTTATTTATAATAGAAATTTCCTTTATTTTGCAGCCTAATATTATTTGTCGTACTCTTACATTACCATTAGGAGTTTTAGCTGGTATTGGACGAAAGGTATCCTCGTTTATTTTTGGAGTAGTTCCAACACAGACAACTGAAACTGTAAGTTTAACTTTCATTTCATGTTCATTGTGTGAGTAATATGGTAAAACGTTTTAATGATAAGCTACTTTTATTCATGGGAGCTCTATAATTTTGTAACAAGCTACATTTTAATTGTCATAAAAGTTAATGCAAATGTTCTAAAAATTGAGTAGAATATAAAAATAGTAAATTATTGAATGTAAAAGTATTACAATTAAAGCAGTTTTAGAAACAACTTTAAAACAGATAAAATTTTGATTAAACTTTGAAGTTTTAAATGGATTCATTTTTTAAGTTAATCTAATCTTAAAATAAAAACCATCTACTTAAATTACTTATTTACAGCATCAAGTCAAATTTTATAATATTAATTTTATTATTAAGTTCTATAACACAGTAATAATATAACAAGTAACTATTTAAAATTTTATTTTATTTTAATTTCACAGCTTAAATCATATAACAGTACAATATAACATTCAAAATTTGTTGTCTGTTACTATAATAATTACATATTATATTACCAGCATTTTCTTATTTCATTATAATAGTTGAAAACTCATTGTTATTGAAATATTTTTTAAAAGTTTAATGTGACTTTCATTTTTTAATTTTTGTAAAAATTAGTTTAATTTTTGTAAAAATTTTTGTAAAAAAGTTTTATTTATATATTATTTTGGTTTTGATGTATCAGATAAAATAAATAAACATATTTCTGTACATATTTAGAAACAGTTGAATAGAGTTTTATCTCTGAAAGAAAGTGAAGATGAATACATATTGTATGTGCTAAGCAGTAACACCTTGCAAAAGTGGAACATTCAAAGGAAAGATCAAAAAGAAAATATCGATCAGGTTTTATTCTAATTTTTAAATTATTTTATTGCCTGTTTTCTATGAAAATTTACCCTTTTAAAAATATTGTATATTTTTTCTGCAGTTGGTTTTTGAAGTAGATCTTAATCGAGAATTAAAGCAGTGCTATGCTGAAGCTTTATATGTAAGTGTTAAGTATTATTATGAAATTAATTTTTCTAATGTTATATTAACTGATAAAATAATTTAAAAAGTCATGCCTAACCTTTTATTTTATTATTTGTTTTTTAAGTATTCCATCCAATTTAAAAATGCAGTGAAATCTTAAATTTGATTAGAATACATGGATGAACTTAAAACCAATTTACTTTAAACATGTAGAAAATAACTATTAATTGCATTTCTTATACACATTTGTTGCAACAATCTTCTGCTTTGATTGCATTTTTAGTTCTTATTATCGCATAACATTCTATTATATGGCTAACATCTATTGCATTTCATGATTATATTCTAAAATTCATTTTAATGCAATCTGGACCTTAAGGATAAAGTAATATCCTCTTGTAAAATTGATTTGTATTCATGCTTATTTTATAATTTCAGTTAATTTATTGTTAATTTATTTATTTATTTTGATTTGAAAGACAAGAACTAAAATATGCAAATTATATTTCAATGAATAAGCACCAGATATGTCAAAAAATTATATTGAAAAGAGGGGAATTGTTATAATTAACAAATGATTTAAAAAGGTCAATTGTTTTAATTATTATTTGAAAAAGTATAATCTTACTAGAAAAAATTATTGGTTGGTTTTGAAAAAGTAATTTATCAGTTCTTAAGATAAAATATTTTGTATAATGAATTGTAGTTGATATATATTAAAGTCTATGATTATACTATTTTTGGAAATTATTGTAATTTTTAATTTATAGTTTGTATTTGACCATTTCTTAGGTGTAGCATCAAACATAAGTGATATATCTATCATCTATCATAATACTTACTTTTACAAATTAAGCATACTAAAAATTCGAGAGTGAAATAAACGTATATTTAAGATAGAAATTTCTAATTTTATTTTATTAAAGCTCAAGTATCTTTTAATATTAGCTTTTGCAAATATTTGTGCATTAGTTTATGTATTTTTTATTAGCAAAAATAAAGTTATATTTTCTGTTTTATAGTTGATCTACTGAGTGAAAAATTATATTAGAAAATATTAGTTGACTACATATTTAAAGTTTATTGATTAATCATTTCCAAAATATTTAATTAGACATTTAGTTAAAAAAATTCTTGTTATGATTGATTCAATTTTAAGTTATTTATAATTAAATTTATTGCTGATGGTTCTTTTTACGTGAATCTAGTATTTATTATTTTATTTTGTATTTGTTAAATTACATGAAATATTATCGTTTAATTATTTTGAAATTTTTAAGTGTGAATGTGGTTTATGTAATTATTCATGCATGTATTATAAGATAAAAACATTGGTTTGGTATAAACTACTAGGAAATTAAGAAGAGAGATAGACTAAATCTAGTGAGTAATTGGGCATGTAGAAAAAGTACATAATAAATAGTATAGATATATTTTCTTTTCTAAATGAGTTTTTTTTAAATGAATTAATAGAAATTTTTATTTATGTTCTCTGTCACAGAAAGAAGATATTAGTATGCTACAGAACTTGAGAATATGGTGTCTGGATATGCAATTATGCTCGTAAGTTTTTAATCGTTCTTATTAATATTAGTTATTTTTCTCATAATAAAAAAATTGATATTTTATCTGCGAGTATTTTATGAAACATTTTACAATAGGAATATTTATTTAAGAGTATTCTACATTTTAAGAAAGTTATTTCAATGGTGTGAGGCTTTTTACATTTGGCTATTTTATATGAAACTTTGTAAGAGATAGTTAAAGCTGTTTCATTCACAAAGATTTTTAGAAAAATAATTTTTGCTTTTCATATAATTTTAATTCAAAGTATTCTCTAGGTTTGTTGATGTATTCATTATGAAGCATTTTCAAATGTCTTTTAAGTTTATCAATTTTTATACTGCCTGCATATTTGAGTAAAGGATGCACAGGGGCTGTTCTTTTTCATTTACTTGAGTACTTGAGAACTAAATTTTTGTTAACCCAAAATTTAAATATTCTTGAGAATATTTTTTTGTTTTACTTTCAGAACCATGTTCATCTGTATACTTGTTGATGTTAGACTATCATCTAATTCTCACTTTCGTTTGGTTAAAAATTTATCATGATTCTGCATAAATCTGCTGCTGTGAATATACAATACAGTGAATTGCAATCAACATGAAAATATATATACCAAACACATTCTCAATAGATTTGATAGCAATAAAAGAACTTGTTGGAATTGAAACTGGCATTATCGAATATTCTCCTTTCTATGAGAAAACGTTTGCTTACATATGCACATGTTTGAGATGGTATCTTGTCAACATTCCAGAATATTCTGCGAAATTGGAGAATGCCTGCCATAGTAGATGCAGAAGTAATAAAAAGGCATCAGATTCTTGTTTTATTAATGCTGCGGATTGGTATTGTCCAATGTCAATAAATTTCAGTATTCTTGTTAATTTATATGGTTTAAAATTAAGGTCGTAGTGTAGGTTTAATGCCAAAATGCTCAAAATATGTTATTGTAAATTTTTTATTGTATGTGAAAGATGCAGTGAAAATTATGATTGAAATTTAAAAGGTAAGAAATATTGTAAATTATAGATTTTGAAAGTTTTTACTTGTTCTGTTTTAAGAAGGTAGTTTTTTTATGCAAAATGAATTTTATAATAATCAAGTGTAATCCAAGTGAGTAACAATATTTAAAATTTCACATTTCTTTAAAGCAATCATATGGAATATTGCTTGTTGCACATCCTCATTGTCATACATTTTTTCCCCTTACTTTTGACTCTTTAGTTTATATCGTACCAGCTGAAGGCAGTTGTTTTTTGTGTTTCCACAATATGTTGCTTCCATGGGAAAATGTTTCATACATAATGCATCTATTTTATTGTGAAGTAAGAAACTTCCAATCATTTACTTCCATGTCAAAAAAATTTACAAATAGAAATGTAATGTTCATATCCCTTTGTTCAACTGTGTGTTTTAATAATAAAATTTAAAAGCATCCATTTTGAAGAGCATAATCTTATTGCTAAGTTGTAGTGAATCCATTCATGTTTGTATCATTACATTTATAATTGAATATTTGGAATTACAGCTTAAATTAGTAGATCTATAAACGGACTTAAATTATCTGATTTTTTTAAAGATGCCCTTCTTTAAAACAGTTTCATATATAGAAAATCAAACTATTAAATTACTGAAATTCATGAGACTAAGAAAATATTTTAAATTGATGAATTACTGAACACTGATATTTATTGAATGAAGAAGTGGTTAAGCAGTTTGATGAAAACAAAGAATAGTTTACTAAATGTACAATGTTATGCATATAATTACTATTTAGTATGAAATTTTAATGTAAGAATAATGAAAAATTACGAAAATATACTAATTTTTTAATACTTACAATATTTTTTAACTTTAACAAACAAAAACTGATGGTGAAAAAAATATTCTCTAGTTATTCCTGAGGGGAATTGGTGTCTGTGTATATTTTATAAGAAATGAAGTTGATGCTTATTAAATTTAAAGCCTTCAAATTTTATAACAAGTGTTGAAATCACTTAAAATGTACTAATTAATGATTGTATTTATCCCACCTTAACCCAGATATTTCATAGTTTTGTAACATATTATTAAATGGTGATGTCAACACCTGAGCTTTTATCATTTTCATATCACTATATCAACAAAGAACATTAGGTTTTATCATAATCAATGTTCTAGCATGAAAATACTTGATTTAATCAAAAAGGAGATCTAATCTATTCATTTCTTTACCACTCTTTGTATCTTAATTTGCTCGAAATTTAAATTCACACCCATTCATGTTCCTCATTAATAAAGTAGTCACCCTTTCTAATAATCCTACTTGCCAGTACCTGCTTAAGCCAATGATTCATACTTGGAAAATTCTGGGAATCTGCAAATTTATGACTCATTTAATTTTCTTTATAAATATTTACTTTTTTCTACAGCCACATGGAAATATTTTTCACATTTTAGTTCATGATGTGTGTTTAATTATTCCTCCCCCACCCAATGTGTATAAATAATAAATGTCAATCAATAGTAATTGGGTGAAAGATATATTGCCAAGTTATTGTATTTTTATATTAATGAAATTATTCTGAAAAAAAAATTTCATTATTAATCTTATAAACTTTTAAATTCATTAACTTACATTTTTAAAAGTATAGTTTTTTAATTAATACAATCAAAAAGTTTGTCATAAAAAATTTTTTTCATACTTTTCAACAATAATATGAATTATTTATTATTCAGTATAATACTCTTTATTAATATTCACAGTTTTTTATATATATTAAAAATGTTTAAAAAATTAATATCACTAATTTATTACTGTTGAATTCATTATTCTAGTTGTATTGTATGAAGTGTTTTTAATTTTTTCTCATCTTTAGATTAAGTGTAATGATTCTTGCATCTGTCCACAGAGAAATTTGTATTTTTGCTAATTAATCAATACAAATTTTCTTTATCAATGTGATCTAATAACAATGTCATCTAATGTCATAGATTATTGCTATTGAAACTTTTATTATATGCATATTTCTTGTGATGAAAATATTGTGCTAAATTTAAATTTCATTATTTTAATTGTGGTAAACTGATTCCAAATTCTGCTCTTTTACACTTTAGATCAGGTGTGATGATTCTTACTGCTGCCCATAGAGCAATTGGTTTTTCTGCTACTAACATTCACTATGCTTTTGGTAAGTTTATAATTACATGCTACATTTTGCAGGTGATAATCAAAATAATCGAAGTACCTTAGATTTATAAAGAATCCTTTATTAGTATGGTGTAGCACCACCCTTGGCATGTAATACTGCTTGGATTCTCTTAGAAATCAATTCATATAAGAGTTGAATAGTCATTAGAGGAATATTGAACCATTCTTCATTGAGATCGTGTGAAAGTTCTAATAAGGAGCCACTGAAATACATTAATTCCATTTTGAAAATACATCATAATAATTTAATTATATTGAGGTTGGGTGACTGGAGGCCAAGGTAGAGTTTATCTTTGTGTTCAAACCAGGATAGGACAAGTCTTGTTACATAGATAGGTACATTATCATCTTGGAAAATTCTATCTTCTGTAGAAAACAAAGTTTGTATCATAGAATGGACCTGGTCAGTTAAAATTTCTCTATATTTCTCCCCAACGATCTTTTTTTCAGGGTTATGATTGGACCAGTAGAAAACAATAGATAGTTGCCATATTGAGACAAATCCACTTTCATATTTGATAGTTGGAAGGAGATAATGACAATCATATAATCTCTTCAACAAGGTAAGTGCATGCTTGAAGACATTCTTTAAACATGTACACACCCTGTTGTAGAGAAAAGTGTGGAAGACGATTTGTCAGAACATTCCACTTACCAGTCAACCAGGTTTTGTGAATGTGATACTACTGCAGATGATGTTTGACATTAATATCTATGACAAGGGCTCGGGAATTGATACTCTGCCGTAAATGTTCTGTTTATAAAAGTAACTTCTAACTGTAATCATTGACAGTGGAGAATCCAAATGTTGACTGAGCTCTGACCACTCATGCATCAGTTATTCACTTTTTAGACATGACACCACTATTTTCTCAAAACTCACTATTTTTTTACTAAGTTTCTGCCCTTATTTTGCTTTGCTGAGCTTGTCTTGCCTTTCTGTGTGTATGCTATTATAACTTTAGACACTGCATCTAAAAACAATAATAAGTTTGGACTTTTTGGTTACACTTGTTCCAATTAGTTAGACTCATATATATATATATATATATATATATATA
>JAPDSC010092666.1:139049-154935 GCA_026290005.1 Latrodectus geometricus | reverse complement strand
TATATATATATATATATATATATATATATATATATATATATATAAACTGGTATCTATTTAGTTCAATCTAAAAACCCTTTTTCTGAACTATCATATTACATCTTGATTTCTCAATAAACAACCCTTTTCTTAAAACATCAAAGCTGATATTTTTCCACTCCTTCACAGTCGTCCAGAGTCTACCCACTGTTTTGGATACTGCTTATAAAGAGCTTGTTTTAATAGTCCAATTACCATTAAAACAAGTTTAATCCATAGATGAAATGTCAGGGGACTTGAGAAGGATGTATTTAAATGGAATATCTTTAATTCCGTTTTCATTTTTCCAAAAAAATAGAGCAGTAGATTTAGTGATATGGCTTGGAGCCTTATCCTGATGGAACTTAACATAGTGAAGATTGTTTGGATAAAGGAATGGAATTTCTTCTTTGAAAATAGGTGTCAAAATATATTTTTGATAGTAATCTGAATTAATTTAGATATTTTTTTCTACTTTTTTTAAATTTTCCATTATAAAAGAATCCAGTAATAACCATAAAATCTTTAGAAAAAAATTTTCTTGTTTTCTCTAAGCCAACTTTTTAAGTCTTTCTTCTCTTTTCCGATAGTAAACTTATTTTTTTTTCATTGCAATCTGATAAACATATCCAAGCTTCATCATTTGTAACTATATATTTTCCAACTGTAAAATTTTCATACAATAATCTGCACAGTCTTACCTGAGAAACATGTTTTGGTGTTAAGTGATGAATATCATTCTTTTTTTGTTTTGATTAATTTTAAATTGGATTTTATAATTTTGTTCACATTTCCTACAGAGATATTTAAAGATTTTGAAATAGTTCCTTGAGTAGTAAGAGTTTCCTTTAAAACAGGAAATGCAACTTTAAAGTTATTAATCCATTTACATACTTTTGATAGGTATACATTTTTGCCTTTTTCTCCAATTAAATTTAACGTTTTTTGCATTTCATATTAATTGTGTCACTTATTTTAAATGTAGGAATATGAAAACCCTGATTATTATTTTTTTTTTTTTTTATTTTTTTTTTTTAATAAGTGAATATGAATATTTCTCTTCAGAAAACACAAAAATAGAGTCTTCAATTCATCATTTGTTTTTCAGTGACATTTTAAAGAAAAGAATATTTTAACACTGCAGATGATAATTAAACCCTATAACAGTTTTATACCAATTACATTTTCATTTTTGAATTAATATTTCATTTCATGTAGAAAATTAAAATCTTTACAAAAATATGTGAACACCTTCCTGCATTGTATAAATGTGCCTGTTATTTAAAAGTTTCACTCTATTTTATACATTTTTAAAAAATTGTTGCCATTAATAGAAACTCTGCTTTGCTTATGCATAGTAAATTTTTAAATGATATTTATCTAATATGCCAGCTCTTAATTTTGTTTTTGCTTGATGTGATAATGGTATGTTACAAAATTCATTTCTTTTGACTTTTATACTGAAAATCAATGGTTAAGTCATTAGATTATACATATTAACTGATATTATGCTCAAAACTGAAGATATGAATTGATATTATATATTTGAAAGAGAGACTTTTCTCTTTTAAATTATTAATTTTGCATTTTTATTTATTACTTTTTTTATTTAATTTCCGTACAATATTCATGCTATTTCTAATATTTACTTTATTTTTCAGTTTATAAAATGTTTATAATAATTTCTTTAACTTTCAGCTATTTTGGATAATTCTGACATTCCTCCTCAAAATTTTAGTTCTTTTCGTGTTACTAAGTACTTTCAGAGTTTCATGGTAACTATTTCAAATTGTTTTTTGATTTTTAAGTTATTTTAAAATATTTAAAGCATTTCATAATAGGTTAAAGTTTTAATATTAATGAAAGTCCTGAATAATTATATAAAATCGTATATATTAATATTCTTTATGAATCGTATATATTAATAGGTATCGCCTGAATTTCTATATGAATAAAAAATGCAACTAAGTATTGTATATATTTATTATCTAAAATTTTTAACATTGAAAAAATATTAAAACAAATATTTGTAAATCTATTTCTTGTATGGAATGTAAACATATTTGAAAATCATATAATGAAACTTAAAAAATATTTGTGACAAATTTCTCTCATTTACTGCAATTTTCTTACTACAATAAACAGAAATTCATTATGATTGCTTCTGTTTTCTTTAAGAATGATGTGTTGAAAGAAATTTATGAAATTCAAAACCTATTGTAAATGGGAAATATATCATTTGCAAATCATGTTACAAGTAACATTTGATTTGTTTTTTCATTAAATGTCATCTTATAATGTAAAATATAAAGTTTAACATTTTAATACAATTTATACTAATTTTTCTATTTTGATTTACAATTCTGCTTACATAATCTCTGCTAATATTTACAATCCTAAAGACAAAATATTTTTTATTGCCACTAACTTCTATTTTTTTTTAACCAAATAAAAGAAAATACTTATGCATCATGTATTTAAAGTTAAGAAGATATAAACATTGTATTACCTAGGAGTCATACTATTCCTGGAATTAAATTAACTTCTGAAAAACTGGTTATAACTCTTTGAATTTTTTTATTTCTTTATTAGATGATTTTTGTCTTTTAGAAACATTGTTAATTCTGTGAATTTTTCTTTTTTTAAATGTTCAATGAATCGAAAAGAAATAAATTTCAATACTAATTTTTTGCTATTATTGTAAGAAATTGACAAAATTTATGATGTCAATGATTCTCTCCAAATTTTTATATTAGAGGTATCAGCACTAGAATATTTAACAAATTTTACTTAAATCTGCTGGTGGGACCATTAAAAAATATCACATTTAAATTTACAAAAAAGGACAGCTTTAACAGTGAAAAAATCCCAAGTTGTACTTAATAAGCTTAAAAAGATTAAAAAAGAGTTTGGCAGATAATATAATTGTGCTTGAGAAATTGTGTGACAATAGGATATACTATTTAGAAATGGACAATAGAATATACATAACCTTACAAGTTTGGTCTTATAATGTCAGTTTGCCAATCCTTTTATTGGCAAATTAATGATAGTTATAAAATCAAACCAGTGTGGTTGAGAAGCTTCAAAAAGCAAAAAATTATTATATATTAATAATGTACTAAAACCAAGCTTTAGTGTCTGAAAATTTTAATTTAACTTATAAATATTATACTAATTTCATTAAATGTATTAATTACATTATTTGAAAATATGAATTTAATTAATAGCTTCAAATAATTGCATGCATGATCACCAAATAACATTTGGTGTGTAATGATTAAATACTCAAAATAGACTCTGACCCAAAATTCATAACTATTTTTATTAAATAGCAATAATTAGAAAAGTGGAGAGAAATAATTTAAATTGAAACTGCTTATTGTATTTATTGTTTGTTTTAAACATAGTTTTTTTTTCGTGAATATCTATTAACTTTTGTCAGTAAACGAAACTCAGTAGCATAACAGTCAGTGCGCATATCAAGCATATATCCTAGTTAGGTGGTCAGCCTAACTTGAAACTCCCAGTGCTTAGCTCTCAAGCATGCTTGATACTAAGTTTCAATAATCCACTGAAGGAGTGAAATGTTAAATCAAACTTGCCTAATACAAGGATCATACTTTGGACCAGTGCTTTTGGGATGCTGAAGCACTATACCACCAGGCAACTTCAATTTTGATTGTCATTACCTGAAATGCAGTGTATCAGCTTTTTAACTTATGAGTTTGTTTTTCTTAAGTATTTACAGATTTTACCTCTGTTACCAGTGCTTTTGGGATGCTGAAGCACTATACCACCAGGCAACTTCAATTTTGATTGTCATTACCTGAAATGCAGTGTATCAGCTTTTTAACTTATGAGTTTGTTTTTCTTAAGTATTTACAGATTTTACCTCTACACTTCTCAATATAAGAAAAAATTTAAACTAATACCTTCAAATAAATTGCATGCATGCATAACATTAATTTTTATCTTTTTTAATTGTACTTATTAATTTTTTACATTGCATTTTAATTTAAAAATCTTAATCCATTTTTAAATGGGACTTATATATCGTATTTTTGCTTTAAATTTAGATGCTACACAAAGCTTTTTTTTTTTAGGAGGTAAAGGAAGAACAGCTTTTGAATTACAAATTCATTCTTCCATCTGTTGATAGCCTTTCTGCTTACATTTACAATGCAGAAAAAGTACTATGTGTTGAAGGTAAGTAATATTCATTGTCAATAAAGTTGTTGAATTTGCATATTAATTGCATCAGAATTAATGTTTTTATTTCATTCAAAAAACAAAAGTCAATTGGAAAACAAATCATTATTTTTTGAAACTCATAACATTTGTCATTCTAGTGTTATTGATCTTTATTCTGACTGAATAATTTTTTGTGAAATTTATAAAAATGTTGTATAATATAATTACTTTTTTTCCCAGTTGGCACTCCAGAACTGGAAATGAGTGAAACAGACTTTTCTGTATCTGGAAACACAATCTTAGGATCGGGTAAGTATTAATAAAAAATAAGCAATTTGAAATATTTTTATTCAATTTAATGTGTTTTTCAAAATAAAATGTATGAACTATAACAGCGAGTAATATTTTCACTATATGTGAACTATAATTTCTATTTAATCATTAAACCAACTGAACACCAGATTAAATTTAAAGAACAACAATTAATTCCTCCTTTTCAAAACGATTTGTTACCTTATTTCACTTCTAAGACATTTCTTTCCAAAATGATAGCATATTTTCGAGTCATAACTGGAAAATGTTCTCATTCTAAATATCATTATAGATTTACTCAATTTGATGTTAGATATTGCAGTTTGTAATTATTTGGAGAAGTTTGTATTAAGAAGTTTAATGTAATGAATTTTATATTTAAGTGAAAACAGCGCATCCTTCTCTTAATTTATTTATTTTTAAGGCTGGAGGTAAGAAGGAATCATATTTATGGAATTAAAATTATGATCAAAAAATATATTAAGTGTAAAAGAATTAGAATAAAGTTATTAAGTAGTTAGATTGATTTAGATATTTCACATGCTGTTTACGTTTTTAAATTAAATAATTATAGAAGTTTTAAAATTTTATTTTTGATTAGAAATATATATATTCTTTGTGAAATATGTGTGAATTAAAATGTTTTCAAAGTAAAAAGTTTAATTTTGCACAAAACAATTTTGCACATGAAAACTTAATGTCGTAGAATTTTTTTAAATATGTAATTGCCTGTATATTTCTTTAAAATTTAATTTTTTTTAATATTTCCTTTTGTTCAATTTAAGTATTTCAGTTGAATTGAGCAAAAAATTTAGTAAATCTGGATTAGAAATGTGCAAGTAGCTTAAATAAATTTAAGTTACTAATATCTCAATCATATGAGTATTACTTGCTCCAGTGTTCTAAAACTTATTTTTCATCATAGTTTATAGTTTTTCTGTTCAAACAAGTGTTCCTGAGGTTCACATGAATTTTCATGAAGACTTCATTTGCTCAATATATTGAATAAAGTTTTTATTTTTGGCAAATTTAATAAAGTAACATGAATGACTATAAGAACTCAAAAATTTGCTGCTTAAACTTATATTTGTTATTCAACAATGTATTATCCAAACAGAAATGTTGATAGTTGCTTTTTATAAAAATAAAACCTCATTAAAAATATTATTCAAGAATATTAAAATATACTTACATATTAAACAACTCAATAATAATTTCTGTAACAAAAAGCATAAACCTAAATATTGATGTCTTTTAGTTTTTTAATTTATTCCCTGTTTAAAATCCCAAAAATTAATAATTATAATAGTATTAAGAAATTTTTTTAGGGAAAGTGTTCAAGATAATTAAGTAATTTTACTTATCTCACATTATGAAATTCCATAGTTAATATATCAATTGATTTAACATATTTGACAAAAAGAATTTTTGATATTAAAGTACATTTATAAATGAAAATGTATTGAAAAGTTTTTTGTATTTTTTTTTTAAAAAATTATATTACATATTTATTTGATCATTCTATATAAATATTCATATTAAAGACATATATAAAAGACAATATTCAACTAATCTATGAACATATATTTGTTATTAGAGTGATTGATATAAGTCAAATTTATTTAACTAGTTATTCAATATTAAAAAATAATTATATGAATATTTGTCAAATATGTTTGTCTTTAATATAATACTCTATGCTTGAAGAAATGAAAATTTCCTCACATATTTCGATGAGTTTATTTATAACTAGTATCTCTACATTTTGAAGTGAGAGAAGATTATTTTTTACAGAGATTATTAATTACACCTTATAATTTTTGTGTCTTATTTGTAAATTTTTCAAAAAAGAGTTAAAAATTAGGTTTTAACACAATAAAATATTGCGGTTGCATATTTTGGTTTAATGCATAATTGAGTAAGAAGAATTACATAAAAAAATAAAGAAGTTTCATCATTACAGTTGCTAACTATTTCATTCATAAAATTTAGCAAATATTTGTATAAACATTTAAATTTTCTGACTTTTATAATATTGAGGAGTGGGAAAATATTAAAATTTCTATTTGATAATGTTTCTTTTTGAATTATTATGTTTCTGTTTGAATATTCTTGTTCTTTTTTAAAAATTTAGTAATATCTTCATTTATATGATGGATTATATTTCTAAAATTACTTTATTGCAATATGATTGTATTACTGTACAAGAAATATTTATATTATAAAATGTGTAAGTTATGATGGAATCGAAAACAGTTTACAAAAAAAATATTTTTAACTGTTCAATAAATACTAAATTAAATTTATGAAATTTAATTTAGTAAATGTAATTTAGTAATGTAAAAATTTCAATAAGTTATACAACAAGGTAAATAATTTTAATTTAAAATTCCTTTGATTTACCAACAAAAATCTATATCTATTTGTTGATCACTAATTAATACAATCTTTTAAATTTTTTAAAACATCATAAAAGTATTTTTCAGAAAAGTAAAATTGTTTGTTTAAAAAATGAATATAAAATTCATACAGAAAAATTTAGGGAAAAAAAATGGGAAAAGTGAAGGAAATTTATATTAAACTTGTGAATCAAAATTATATCAGAAGGGCATGTCACAAAATTGTGAGTTCTAATGGAGATAAAATTTGCCTAATTTAATAATTTTATAAATTTAAATCTGAAAATATTTATGTTCTAAAAAGGGTTTTTTTATATTTTTATCATAATTTAAAAAAATAAATAATTACAGTAGTATTTATTTTCAAATTTAGTAAACATTAAACTTGATAAAAAAAAAAATTCAATATTTAATCTCAATCTAAAATGACAAAAAAAAAAAAAAAAGCATTTGCATGCTATAAATATTGTTGTTAGGAACTATTAATTAATCCTTTTAAAAGGAGTATGAAATTTAAGGAGAATGAGATGTTTTTTTAAAGGGCCAAATCGATTATTACATTTCATTAAGTATATTGTATTTCTTTCTGTAACAGATTTATTGTTTAAATATGATATTGTCAGTTTTTTCAATGGAGACTCTTATTTTATTCTTTATTTTATTCTTAGTTGGCATTCTATTGATTAGTATTCTTTCCTTTAATTAAACAGTTTGTTCAGATCACTTTGTAGGTTTTAGTGTTTGCAGTGATTCATTACCTCATTTTGATCAGTAGGTCCTCATGTGCAAAAAAAGGACTGTTCAATGAATTGCAAAATAAGATAAAACTGGTTAATTTATTGGATTGAAATAGATGCAGTAGTAACAGTATTCTGTTAATCAAATAATTCCTATCTTAAAGTTTTAACACCTTTTTCATGTATTTTTATCTTTTTCTTATCTCCTAATATTAGTGAGCTTATTTACTGTAGATATAAAGATTTTTCTATTATATATATACTGGATAAAAAAGTTAAAAATCAAAATAATTAAGTAGTGTAATATCTGTTGTTTGAAATGTAATGCTGTATTGAAATTATCTTCTATCATTCCACTTATAAGTGAAAATATTTTTTAATACGATGATTATTTGCATTGAAAATTTTACATTAAATTGTTTTATCATGTTTTTAATCCTTAAAATATTTATTTCATAATTTATAATGCCAATATTGAATATATTTTAAAAGTTATTAAGTTCTAATAAATTGAGTTTATAAATTATATAATATATGGTAGAATTCTATGTATTATAGGTTCTTGTGAAGGATTGCCTCTATTTTTCACTAAAGAATCTGGTATCATAGCATTTCAACCAAGTCAAAAGGCTTTGGGAGACTCTAGGTTTGCTTTCTTATGCAGTATATTTTTCATGATATGATTATTATGAATAAAGATGTATATAAAATACTTTTAGATACATTTTATATATAATTATGTTATTTATAAAGTTTTTTTTTTTTTTTTTTTTTTTTTTTAGTCATATAACAACTGTTTTAAAATTATAAATATATATTAATGGATTATGAAAATTTTGTTTTAAGTATTAATATTTTTAGATACATATTATTTAAAGCTTGCAAGCCTCATGACATTAGTTGACACTTTGTTTCTTAAACTTGTTCTCATGATAATTTCAAATTCAAATCAGAATGTTAATCTTTTCTGTATACATAACCAGTGGAAAATTTATATAAAATGAATGCATACTTTCATATACACAAATAAAGAACTATACACTTGATGTCTTAAAAAATCACTATTTTTTTAATGTAAAAGCACAAGAATATTATACTTGTAAAACTTGGTTTGGTAAAATTATGCAGTTATGTTTAAGTTTTATTATTTTCTTGATATGATTCTTAGCTTGGCTTTGAAAAAATTTACTAATAGCAAATCGTTTGCAAAAAAAATCTCATAAAAACTAGTAGCCACATTGAATTTGAAATTGTTATAATTTCCAATGATAATAATAATAATAATATTTTTCTACCAAAATTTTTATACTAACTTTAAACTTGAGGCATCATTGTTTGATTATAATATACACATTATATTTTGTTAAATATTATTCAAAATAATATTAATTAAAATAATATTTTGTAAAGACCAAAAAATATTTTTTCCCCAAAATTAATACGTAATAAAGTTAGACATTTATGCTAATATTCAAAGTATTAGTGTCTATGTCTACCAAAACTGGCTTCTAAAATTTTTGCCAATAATTTTATCTTTACAAAATTAATTTATCAAGGCCAGAAAAATATTCTTTACTGAAAAGAATTAACTTTATTGATAAATTTAATATATTTAAAATATATATAATAACAATAATAGAATTAAATAATCATCAAATAAATTGTAAAATTGCAGTTAAAATAATAAACTTTGAAAAATTTAAATAAAAAGTTTCTATTCAATTTATGTGATTTTATGTAATATTTTATCATAAAAATATATTTTATGTATATAAAAATGTAATTTATATATGCAATATCACTGTATCATTAGGTATTAAAATTATGTATATGATGAATCATCAATTTTTATGTGAATTACTTCAAATTAGTTTTATTATTTACAATAATGCTTAAAAAAATTTATAATTTTTATTTATGTAGAAAATTAAATATTGTTATTTTCTTTAGATGTTTTTATGAATAAAAATTTATTCCATTTTAGGCTAATTGCATCTATGAAAGATGTCAGTATTAGGCAATCTGATGTAAGTTATTTATTTTTAAGTTAATCCGTTTTCCATAATTTCAAATGTAATATAGTTCTTAGTGTATATTATTTATATATCACTTAACTGGTAAAATTTATCAGAAAATTTAGAATTCATATAAATTGATTCATCTTTATTATTAAATTGATGATTGACAAATTGTTATAAAGTAATTAATTAATATCTTTTATAATTTATATTTTGTAAAGGAACTTTGCTTTCAATTATCATAAACATTTTTTCATTGCTTATTTCAGCCTAGTGAATCCCCAGAAAGTCTTTCTGCCAAATTAAGAACTGCCATGTGTTCTTATTGCACAGGAGATATGGTAAAAATATATACTATATATACGCATATCTTATCTAAAATAAAATAAGCTCAAAATTTTCATTTTATTATTCTATAAAGAAAATCACAAAAGTACTTTATTGGTGAAAGATTTCAAATTCATTTTATATGTTGTTCTACAAATTATACTTGTCATTTTTCTTGTAAAAATTTTGAAACTTCTTGAAAAAATCTTTAAGCTTTGAAAGCTAAGGGTATTGTAAAGAGTCAGGGAATTTGAAAATTTGTCTGTGTATTTTATTTATTTTATAAAAGGTTGTAAAGTTGATTTTGTAGGATCTATAAGGTGTTATTATCAGAGTTTATTTATTTAATATTTATTTTACTTTTATTCATGCTATAACATGATTATCTCAGTGGTACTAAGTATTAAGGAACCAGTTCTCTTCTGTTTTTTACTGTAACACAGATTATGTAATATTTCCTTTCAAATGCTTCAGTGGTATATTTTCTAAGTATTCTTCAAGTTCTTGTTAGGTTTTTCGATGTTTTGACAAACAAATGGTAAACAATTTTTACTATAAAAATAAAGAAAGGAGCATAGTAAAAATTATTTACCTTAAAAGATGAATTATGCAAATATTTCATTTTTTTTTTATAAGTTAATCAAAATAAACTTTTTTTATTTGATTATATTATTATTTTTATATTTCAAATTAGAGATTTCAAGTTTAGATTTTATTATTTATAATTAATATGAACAGTAATATATTTTCCTAAAAATTGGAGTTTTATTTACTATATTTTATATAATCCACAGATTATGTGTTAAAAAAGTTCAGAATTTTGTTGTGCATATTATATGCTACTCCAAATAATCTGATAAATAACATTCTTCCTCAAAAAAGCTTACTCGTAAATTTTTAAAGAAATACTGTTTATGTTTCTTAAAATAACAGGTGGTACCACAAAACAGCTGAGTTATTTAAGCTACAATCAGCTTTGTTCAATTACGTTCAAGAACAAATTCGATTCCTCATAAAGATATTATAGTTGCTTTTTGCGAAAGTCGTTTCAGACTTTGTCTTGACCTGAACTGTTTTGTTTTGAAAACATTCAAATTTGTATATCGTCATATGGAAGCGAAAATATTTAAGTTACTCAGCAGATTTTAAATTAAAAGCTATATCAAAAGCAAATAAAAATGGTGACAAACCTGTTAATGAGAAGTGAAAAACAAAGCATTCATAGCATAAAAGAAAAATATATAAAATACGCAGTTTGTAAGTAATCTATTTCTGAAGTGAAAAACAAAGCATGCACAGCACAAAAGAAAAATATATAAAATACACAGTTTGTAAGTAATCTATTTCTATCATTAAATTATTAACAAAGCAAATTTATATATTTTAAATATGTCTAACATCATTTTAAAAGTTATTAGAAGCTAAATATCGATAAGTTTTACAAGAATCTTCCAAAATTATTGATTTTGATAGATCTCTTGCTTTTATCTCAAGTTTATTGCACTTTGCAAGGAGGTAGATCAAGACAGATTTTTTTCATAATAAATGCTTTTTTTCTGTATAATTTATTATATCTTTACTCATACTGTGCATTTTTTTATTTTATGGGACACTCATATTATCAGCAGTACATATTTTAGACTATTCACCAAAAAAATTGCTATTATATGCCGCTGCGAATTATGTGACATTTTTTTTCATTTTAATCAAAAAAGATCATGCGGATAATATGCTGCTACTGATTATATACAGGAAAATATGGTATATGCTTGATTTAATATTTTATGTGGACCTTTCAAAAGCTAAAAGTTTCCAAGCACTTGCTCATATCAGTATTTAACTTAATGAAAGTAAAAAAACTATCAAATTACAAGTTTTGTAATTGTCCTGAATTTCTTGATTTTCACAGAAAAAAAATTCTTTTCCTAAAAAGTCCTTAATTTTAAGTTGTAATCCTGAAATTACATAATTATTTTCTATTTCAACTTGAAGGGAAAAGAACATTCCTATTTTTGATTTTAAAGAGTTTTGATGATTCTATTTGAAAATAAGAGTATTCTTAAGTGCAAATAAACAAACAGTTTCCCGATGATGTCAGGGAAGATTGAATTCAATTGTGAATGAAAACAACTTGTTGAAGACATAAGAGGTGCCTATCCAATATGCATGAAATAAGAACATGACAGTTCATTGCGTTTTTCTCTTTGATCTCTTGCATTCAAATTTTTGAAAAATTGTTATCTCAAGAGTTTGAGTGTGGTTGTTCATTAATTTTTTTGTTAGCAACTTTTTTGTGTTATTTTGTGTACAAATTTTAAAAGATTTATCTAGCACTAAAATGCTTCAAATTACAAAATTTTCCTGTAGTTGGCTTTCTAATTATTATAAGAACCAAAATTTTTTAAAGAAAAAAGATTAAGCATGTGCAACCAATAAATCATTGGTTTTCTGTCATGTATGTTGTAAACAATTTAGTGTCGCAAATATGGTATTTTCTCATGTTTTAATTCATATCAGTTCACTTAAACATAAAATACAAAAGAAAGAAAAGTTAAATCTGATTGTTTTTCCTTCTAACAAGAATGTCAAAATAGCAGCAACAGAATCGCTCTTGTATCATCTTCCTGTAAACATTGGATACTGTTAAATACAAAAGATAAAGTTTTTAAATCTGAAACAATAATTTTGGTTACAGATATAAAATGTAACTACTCATTATCTTAAATAAAGGAACTTGGAACTATTTTTTCCATTGCATTTAATGATTCTAAAATCACAAAACGTAGCTGAAGCCAAAAGAAAATTTAGCTGAAGCCAAAAGACAATATGGGGAGAAATTCAGACTTGCTCCTTACATCTGAAATTGGATTTATAATATAATTTTATATGGATCCTACATTATATTTTATATTTTCAATGAATTACTACCAAGCAAGTAAAAATAATAAAAAAAAATGGATGTTTATATCTTATTCTGAAAAAAATACAAGTTAGCAATTTTGTTTTTTTTTTATTTTATTTATACATTTATTTTTTAAAGGCATGAGGAGACTAGTAAAATTTTATAAATAATGCTATATTTTATTTCAAAAATGCTTTATGTATTAAGAAATTGCTCCATGGATGAACTGAATGTAAATTTCTCATTCTATAAAAAGTTTAATTTTCATCTAAATTCATTACAATTTTTGAATTTGGTTGGTACAGGTAGTTTGTGTATTATCAACAATACTGTAAAGAAAGGAATATCAAATTTAAGTTGTGACTTAAAATAGTTTATTTTCTGTTCATATTTCATTATTAGTGAATTCTGTTGCTGACTATTTGCTGGAAAACATGTAGAGTCACAATAGTTGATTCTAGGAACCACTTGTGAATAAATATTTGAACAATATCCAGCTATAAAAGAATATTTTCAAACTATATTCTTCCAAAAATGATTGGAATGAAAATGTAATTATTTAAAATTTTTAAAAGAGTTATTAAATTTGTGTTTGCATTTTATTTATTTTTGCAGTATTTTTTTTTCATATCTTTTACTTTTTCAGTATAAACTCCATTAATATACTGTTTGTTTAGTAAGCAAAATGAATTGGTAAGAAGTGACATACATAAGTTTCTGAAAACTGATATTGGAAAAATGAGCATTCATCCATCAAGATATTTAAATTGCAAAGAAGCCAAACTATAGTTACCCTTAAAAATTTACGTTATTTCAGAACAAGTAAATTAATTACTTTTCCTAAAAATAAAAGTTTTCTGCATAATGTTAGAAGTACTTACATGATAACTTTTTATTACTTATAGAAGAAATTGCCACTTTCCAATGCTTTTTTGCTGATGTATTGTACATTCATTCACCAAGAAACAATGATAAACATTTTAAAAAGGCTTTTATTCAATTTGCAAATCTTATACTAAAAGTAACAAATTATACATTTTGTGATAAACTGAAAGAAAAATTTGAAATGTGTTTGTAAAGACTTTAAACACAAGTAATCGAAAATTTTATGCAGGAAAACTAAATTTGCTATTTTTGGAACAGAATTTTTAAATTAAAAGATGTTTCAGGAAGTTTTAATCATTTTCTCACAAAATTAATTAAATCATGTTTGATATTATCACATTAAAATGCAAACCCTGAAGGTGAGTTTTCAGTCAATAGCAATATTATAACTCAAAAAAGATTAAAATTATCAGAAATTGATATTTATTCATTATGAAATCTGTAAGGATTTTATAGGAAGGAATGAATCTGTTTTTAATTTAGTTACAAAATCGATAATACCGTACATATAAAAGCTCATTCTATATATGCTTCTAGTAACAACAAAACAATGAAAAGGAAGAAAGGGGAAATGAGTAGACATATCATTCACTTTGACTTGACCTATCATTATCTATCAACCATATTAAGAAAAATATTAATGTTTAAAATGATTTTCTCTATACTTCCTATACTAATAGTAGTTTAAAAGAGGATTGTATAAAACAAGTAACTGATTACTCTTTCATGAGTATTCATGTACTGACTGTTTCTACAGCAATGTGAAAATATTTTAAGAATTCTGGAAAAGCATACAGACATTTCTGAGAGATTTAATGACTTTCCCCCCTAGTTCTCATCAATAAACAATATCATGATTGTTTTCACTTTTTAAAATTTTGTTTCTCTTTATCTTATATGACAATATAATTGATGTGTGTAAATTCTAATGGAATAAATGTCTTCATAAAATAATACTAGCTGTTTGGATAAAACACAGAAAATTGTATGATCCAAACATCATATGTATCTATACTGGTCTTCATTTATCACAAAAGGCATTAAAATATGTTAAAAATCCCTGCTCAATAAAATATGTTTTGAAAATGACTGTGCAACCATATTGGAAGATGAGTAAAAATATAAGAAGGATAAAAAGAGAATATCTCAAAATTTGGGGATACTACTAGACTACTATTGAGGATCATAAGAAGTTTTTGCAGAAACATAGTAGAGCTTTAGTAGTAATTGTTTTTTTTTTTTTTTTTTTTTTTTTTTTAAATTTAATATTTGTGAATTGTAAGTTAATTTAGTGTGACAAATTTGTTTTTCAATTTATTTAATGTATATAATAATTTCTTAGTAATATTTTTATATCTTTGTTTTATTGGATTATTTCCTCTTAATTTATTTTTATTTTTATACATTCTGATTTGCACTTCAGTGAGATTACACCAATAGTTTTAATACAGTATTTTGTGATTGCTAAAAATATAAAATTAAACAACTGTATAGATGGTAAAATGTTAAATTACCAAAAAATTTATATATGTGCATTTTATCACCTTAAAAATAATGTATTTTTGTAACTGTACAATTATATATTTTTTTATTTGGTTATTTATTGAAATTTTATATCATCTTTTTTTGATATTCATTCTAATTGCTTATTTTTATGTTTTTATTCTGATTTTAAGAAATTTCTTTTTAAATTAGCTGTCTATGTTGATAAGCTAAATAGTTATAAATAATAAATTTATTACTTCTAGAAAAAAAATATTTTGATTGAAGTTTTCACATAACTCATTACATTTTTATATTGTTTGACCTTTTTGACAACTTAGGAAAAATCTGAAAAAATTATAAATGAGATGCTAAAACAGAAATCAAAAAACAACACTGATCTTGATGAAGCAGTCATTGGATTGAGTCTAGGGATTATTGATGATTATCCAGTTGCTGACCCAAGATGGTGTGAATCTATTCCTGCAGGTAAGTTATATAGATTTATTTTATGACTAGATTTGGAAAAAATCTTTTATATATACATCCTACAAATTGTGACTTAGTAATTAAATTGGTTGTCTTATTGAGAAAAATATAATTGGCTTCAAG